>CM065426.1:39645678-40089568 GCA_033060865.1 Dorcus hopei
CAAAACGGGGACCCCGAAGAAAGTGTGCTACGAAGTTAGACTGGCGAGTGAGAAATGCGGCGAGCTAGAAACCGACGAGTTCAACGGCTGCACCTTCAGCCTCACCTGCGGCGATTACTCCTCGTTAATGAAGTCCATCGCGAATTATTTAGAGCAAGCAGTTTCGCATGCGGCGAATGAAACGCAAGCCGATATGTTACGTGCTTACGTTAAGTCGTTTACGACCGGTTCTCTGCAGGAACACAAGCAGGGCTCGAGGTTTTGGATACAAGATAAATCGCCTACCATCGAAACTTACATCGGGTTCATCGAGACTTACAGAGACCCTGCGGGTGTTAGGGGGGAATTCGAGGGGTTCGTTGCTGCTGTTAACCGAGCGATGTCTGCGAAGTTTACGACATTAGTGAACAGTGCTGAAAAATTATTGCCGTTGCTGCCTTGGCCACGTGGCTTCGAAAAGGATAATTTCTTAAGGCCTGATTTTACTTCTTTGGATGTTTTAACATTCGCTGGGAGTGGCATTCCTGCTGGAATAAACATCCCAAATTGTAAGTATCAATCATTAAGGGAAAGAGACCTGGGGAATAAAGCAAGATTATTTCAGACGATGAAATACGTCAGACGGAAGGCTTCAAGAACGTCTCATTAGGAAATGTCATCCCCGCAAGTTATCAGCAATCAAATACTCCATTCCTCAGCGATTCCGATAAAGAATTACTGCAGAAATGGAGGGTGATGGCATTTGAAGTCCAAGTGGGTTTGCACGAGTTGTTGGGCCATGGCTCCGGGAAACTCCTGCAGAAGGAGGCCGATGGTACTCTAAATTATCCCCCAACTTTACTTGATCCATTAACCGGAAGGCCCGCAGCATCATGCTATGAACCCGGTGATACTTACGACAGTCGTTTTGGCCCCTTAAGCTCCGCTTATGAAGAGTGCCGAGCAGAAGCTGTTGGATTGTACTTGAGCCTGGAACCGAACATCTTAGAAATATTCGGTTACAAAAATTCTGATGCGGAAAACGTCACGTATGTCAACTGGTTATCACTAGCATGGGCGGGAGTTTGTTCCTTGGAAATGTGGGATCCTAACAGAGGATGGTTGCAAGCTCACTCACGGGTAAACTCATTTACTTGTTTATTAATGTGCAATAACTTTTTATATTTTAGGCACGTTTTGCTTTAACGCGAGTGCTAATTCAAGCAGGCGTTGTAACGGTGACTCAACCGAATCCTCAAGACCTTTTGCTTTCCTTGGATAGGACGAGCATACATGGTGCAGGAAGATGTGCAATCGGACAGTTTTTGCTGCAGCTTCAGATATTTAAGGCAACGGGAAATGTGGCAGCAGCCGAAGAGATGTTTAAGCGCTATTCTGGTGTGGTGGAACCATGGATAACTTGGCGAGAAATCATTTTGGCTAACAAACGACCTAGAAAAATGTTTACACAACCCAATTTGGTTCTAGATGGTGAGTCAGTGCAATTAAAATCGTATGATCCAACTCCGGAGGGGCTGATACAATCCTGGGTGGAAAGATTTGATGATCCGAGTTCATTATATGAAGCACTGTTGACACTGTCGAAAGCTGATGCTCATTATTTTTATTGATGATGATGGTGCTTTGGTGAATATTCAAAATTTTTTAAATAGTTTTATGATTATATATTTTACATTTGGGCATTCTTTGCTCGTTTTAAATTTCACAATATTTTTAATAAACGATTTAAATCAACTTCTTAGATTTTCATAACAACAATACACAGAACATTATTTCGTGGACGTCGTGTTGAGTTACTGAGCACAATCTTTCCAACCTTAAATAAATTATTAAATGAAGGAAATTAAAAGTAAATACCTAGTTAAAATAATTTTAAGTATATTTCTGCAGACCATAAAATGGTACAACTTTTTATAATTTGCTTATCTCTTACATTTTACATACATATCATAAATAAACTATAGTATAAAAAAGATCCAGCTTAAACCTAAACAAAAGTAATACTATACATTGATGGAATATTTTGAAGTCCATTTTGGAACTAGTAAATCTGTTATGCCTGAAACTACGATTGAGGTCTTACTCCTTAACTATTCGATTAAAATAACTATTAAGTTGGTGGTCTCGCCCAGGTATACACGTACCCATCCTGGCAAGCAGTAATAAAACAATCAGTTCTAAAAATTAAAGCCGTTAGTCTCTCGTGCGCGATTTTCTTACACACTAAAGGTTCTAATAAGGGGCACTCGTCCAAACGAGGGCACGCAGGTGTGCCTACAAGATGCAACGGATCAGGCCTACGTTTCACTCTTGGTCTGGGCGGGGCCAGGGCATCCTCGGGTAACTCCCACAAACACAACTGAGTATCCTGCCCAACAGATCCTATCCGATAGTAAGACTCGGCTTCCAAAAACCAGTCGAAAGCGACAGCCGATACCCACGACTTATGCCCCTGAGCTCGTGCTATGACTCGCCTCTGATCAGTGGACCAAACCGTCAATAAATCATCTTCACCACCAGCTGCTAATAATCGCCCGTCACCCGACCAAGCCACGCACAATAAACCTCCGAAATACGAGCGCGCCGTACCCAACAATTCCATACTATCGTACTGAAACACCCTTAACAAACCATCTTGGGAAACAGCTGCTAATTGAGCGCCGTTAGGACTGAAAGCTATCTCGTTTATTGCAGCACCCGACCCCAAAACCCATCTGAATAACGGATTTCGCGTCGACTTCGTCTTGCACGTACTAACACTAAAATCATCGCCGGCTTTAAATGGTTGATAATGAGGGGCAGTTGAGCCACATGGGAGTTCTTCATTGTAAACGTACAATTGCCCCGAAGCGTGAGCGGCGAGGAATAAATTGCGACTGTGGGGCACCCAACGTAAACACGTCACCTTGGTTTTATCTATCAAGCGTTCCTCATTAAACAACTTGCTGAGTTCCTTCTTGATCGGATCAATCAGCTGGATCTGCCCGGTACTAAACCCGATTAATAAACTAACACTTTCTGCGCTTGCAGAAAACGTGTTGAAATCGTGGCAGGTGGGGTTTGTGCCTTTATAGACTTTCTTATCTAAGGGCTTACTTAAGTCGGCCGCTTTCTTTATGCCCTTGTACACATACACGTACAGTTCTCTCCCGTGGTTGAAGCAAATGCGCTCGCCTTGATCCGAAAGGGTCACGAGTGATACGCGCACTTGAGGGGGTGTTTGTCCTTGAGGCTGGTAACCTACTCGGTTTGGCCTTGAATATTCACTCAGTGTCATTAAGCGGTAGGTGCCTTCGCGAGTGATGAACTGGGTTTTCACATCTCCTGGGTCCTCCAAGGCTCTTTCCAAGGGGCGCTCTCCTGCTTCGAGCAGGGACTGACTGCATAGTGCTTCTGCGCGGGCCATTTTTGGCCCGACTATGCGAGATGACATACTACAATTTCGTAATCAGTATTTGATTTACATTTTTGAGTTTGGACGACTTAAAAAAAAAAGGTTAAATTTCATGTCACTTTACAAACTGACATATTTAGTGTACACTGTGACCAACATATTAACACAGAAGGAGTCTCAAGTATTACAAATGGATTATTTTTGGGGAGTATGTTCTATATTTTTGTCTAATTCATAAATACTATGAAGTAATTTCGCCAAACAAGCCATTTTTAATTAAAAAAATTGTAGGGTGCGATGACCTCGCGAATTTTCTGTCTTTCTCTAACCAACGGTTTTAGATTTCAGCAGTCTTCTGTCCTCTAACCAATGGTTATGCGCCTTGTGAACAGTGGCAATAACAAACATCGCTGACTAGACGAGTGGTTTTTTAAATATTTTCTTTCTGTGAGCGCAACATATAAATTGCGCTCTCGAAATTCCATATACAATAAAATTATTTCTGATTAGATATAAAAAAGAAGCCATGATTAACGTTTGGCAGCACTGGTTTTCAAACAAGCGCCATGCGATGTTGGCAAAGTTGACATAGCAATAATTAATAAATACATCATTTTAAAAACTTTTATGGCTTTAACGTGTTAAATTTCGTTATTAAATTGCATCTGACTATAATTATTTTGATTTAAAACTGAAATTATCTATACAAAATGGAAACCGGTGATCTGGCAACGCTGTACATCTGACATCTCTGACTTTGACGTTTAGAATGAAATTAACCTTGGTTTTTATAATGAATAGATTAATACTTGCAATTAAAGTAATTCCTAATTAATTTAAAATTTCTAGTAACAAGAAAATGTCTAATGTTGTAGATATTTACGACGATATGAGCCTGTAAGTATTTCCTTAAAATATCATGTTCCAAGTTAGACATGTATTTAATGCAGGTACATAACACCAGAGAAGTTTTATATCCAGCCCAAAAGCGGACGGGATTTATTAGTCATAGACCGTCTGTCAGAAGCGGTAGAGTTACAAAAAAATGATAACTCGAGGCCTCTACCAATTAAAACAGAAGAGTTCTGCGGCTTACTAGGTAGCATTAACTTAATTGCTGGCCGTTACTTAGTAATTGCCACTCAGAGAGAACTAGTGGGCTTCATAGCTGGCCACTCTATATGGAGGTTAGCCGGCTCTAAATTAGTGCCCTATTTTAAAAGTACAATTCATTTAAATCAATCCCAGCTAGCCGACAACGCGACTTACATCAGCATGATCGAACATGTACTAGCCACGCCTTTTTGTTACTTTAGTTATAGTTACGATTTAACACACACAATGCAACGATTACACATGGCAGGGCCAGGCTTCCAACACCAATCAATTTTAGCCCGTGCAGATCCCAGATTTGTGTGGAACATGCATTTACTGAAAGGCTTCCAAAGTCCGGAGTTTCATAATTTCGCTCTACCTATCATACAAGGATTCGTATCGATACACCAATGTATGATCAACGGTTATGGTTTTACGTGGGCAATAGTATCAAGGCGGGCTTCGCAGCGAGCTGGCACTCGCTTATTCCGAAGGGGCATCGATAGAGAAGGCAACGTCGCAAATTTTGTTGAAACGGAACAGATAATAGAATACCAAGGGGATAAAGCGAGTTTCGTGCAAATTCGAGGTTCCATTCCACTCTATTGGATACAACCCCCTGATTTACGGTATAAACCCCCACCGAGATTAATTGAAATCAGCCCGGAGGAACACCAGTCTGCTTGTGCGCGACATCTCGAGACTACCACGCAAATATACGGGAGGCAAGTGCTCGTGAACCTCGTCGATCAAAAAGGTACAGAATCGAAACTGGAACGGTCGTTTAACGACGTCGTTCATCACATATCGTTATCATCAATTCGCTACGAGGCTTTTGACTTTCACTCCGAATGTCGGCACATGCGATGGGATCGCCTATCGATTTTAATCGACCGGCTTTCGTTCGATCAAGATGAAATGGGGTACTTTTTACTGTTGAGAGATGGATCCTTGATGTCATTACAAGATGGAGTATTTCGAACGAACTGCGTCGACTGTCTAGATAGGACGAATGTGGTGCAGAGCATGCTTGCACGTCGCTCTTTGTCGCACATGCTCAAGAAATTAATGATTTTAAAACCTAATGAATCCGTCGAAAATCAGTTGATGTTCGAGAAGCTCTTCAAGTCAGTGTGGGCCGACAACGCTGACTTAATCAGCATACAGTACTCAGGCACGGGGGCTTTAAAAACTGATTACACAAGAACCGGCAAGCGAACGAAGTGGGGTTTGTTGAAAGACGGGCTGAATTCCATGACTCGCTATTACAAAAATAATTTCACTGACGGTTACAGACAGGATTCGCTGGATCTGTTTCATGGGTTAGCTGATTTGCGATCTCCGTTAAGCGTTGAAAGAGGTTGGAAGTATATTACATTCCCAAGTGTGCTGTTGGTGGCGCTTGCGATGTTTGTTACTTGCGCAGTTGTGCCTCCCGAGTACACGACTGAGTCCTTGTTGTTTTTACTCTTTTGGGGTTCCATGGTCGCCGCAACTTCCGCAACTATACTTAGGTACGGGCATGAATTCGTTGATACACCTCGTTTACTGTCATAGCATTAAGTAAATTAGTTATGAAAAAATTTTATTTGCTATACCTGCAAGGTTTTATGAATATCTTTATAATATTATATTGTTATTTTCTTATTTATACATAAAAAAGTTAGTATATGGATGAAAGTTATTAATTTTATGTACGAGAGTAATGGCAGAAAGAGTATGGTTTGGAGCTTACACTATACACCTAACGTATTTAGTATAGATTATATTTATAGAAAGATATAAATAAATATATAAAAACTTTTAGTGTTTTTTTTATTATCTTTAGTTATAAGCTCAACATACAAAATTACTGATAAATGAACTTTTCTTCTTGACTTCAAAATTCTAATTACCTACTTAACAATGATTCTTTAAATAAATAATTAAAGGAAAAACAGGCTCAAGTTAGAACCAAAAGAAAACTTGTTTTAAGTAAGTTGTACCTATTATTCATTTTATTTTTTTGTTCAGTCTCTGTGACAAAATTAAAGGAAATACATTTTTTTAAGTTGTTTCAAACAAGTGCGCACTGAAGGGATCTTCTAAATTCAGTTGAATCGGAGAAAAGTTACATCAATCAATACTTAATTCATAGGCAACAACAGAATTGATTTTTTCTGGCTTGTTCTCAAGATGTAAGCAAAAATGTTAAATGCTTTTTTTCCTTCCCATTTCATTATAAATAATACTAAAATTCTGATTCAACTTTCTACAGATACTTTCAATTTCTGCATCTAATACATCTACGTATTATCTAGCTATAGTAGAATTACAGTTAAACGTTTAATCTCTACAATTTTTTAAATACATAAATGAGCTTATGTACGAATCTGAAAATACTTAATAACCAAGCGAAAATTTTTCGTATTTATGAAGCTTTATTTTCGCAATAATCATCTACAGAATGGTCCCGATATAGTGTGCCAAACTTACACTAGTAACTCAGTTTAGTAGTACATGAAATGTTACATCTGGACCAGGGCATTTGGCACACGCAAAAATCAATGAAATAAAAGGATATGAAACAACCGAAAAGCAGCTAAAATCCTTCAATAATACCTAAATTTTTATGCACCCCAAAAGTATCCTAAAAATCAGCTAAAATCAATCACAATTACCTTAAAAACACCCGAAAAACCTTATAAAACCTCTTGTTTTTAGACACCCCAAAATGGATTTTTACTTCTGGACCAGGGCATTTGGCACACGAAGACCCCATTAATAATCACCCAAAATCAAGTATAACTACTTTAAAAGCATCAAAAAAATTCTTCATAAATCACTAATTTTTATGCACCCCAAAAGTACCCAAATATCTGTAGACCACCAAAAATTGGACACACGAAAAACGTTGAAAACTATCGAAAATCAAGCATAATTACCTTAAATGCACCTAAAAAACACTACAAATTCGTTTGTCCAAAATGGATTTTCATTTCTGGACCAAGTCAATTGGCGCATGCAAATACCATTGAAAAATGACCGAAAAAGAGCCAAAAGTCTTATTCAAATCTCTCGGTGTTCAACGCCCCAATATTTAATAAAAAAAAGTGCAAAACATTCCCCGTTTATCGTTCCGACTACAATCCGATCTATTCTTACAACATCTCTTTCACGACACCGTTTACAGGTATGTGTCTATCGAGGAGAATCATCGGCACGACCATCAATCCTGAATTAACAGGACAAGTCGTTATTGTTCGATATTACTGTAAGTCATGAATAGACGGAAGAGTCCCAAAACCGAGAAATGTTTTGAGAATATTTGGCAGCACTCAGTTGCCCGTCAATCTTCGGGGGTCATCAATCTCTATGGCCACTCGAGATCTCACCAGTTCAGATTTAAGAACAGTTGCATTCTCATTAAAAAAGGCGGCGATAGGAATCGAGCCCAAAGTCTTTTAATTATCAGTCTAACTGTTGACCAACTGAGCTATTTAGGTCTTGTCCATTATAATTTCTAATCAGCTATAATAATACATCAAATTGCACAATATTACGAAATCATAAAAAAAAGTTTTTATTTGCTAGGATTCGAACCCGAGACCCCCTATACAAGAGTTGAAAGAAGAGATCTCCAACTATAGTTTCATCGAAAAAAAGGTGGAATAGAGTAGAAATTATATGGTGACAATTTCGGATAGGAGGGGGGGGCATGTTCCAACCACACTTTCTGACCATTTAAGAAACCGTCATAATCAGTTGCCCACCGAAATAATGATCGATGTTGACAACTTTGTCGAGTGTAAAACTTTGATGAGTGCATGCTTGTGACGGTTTCGAAACGGTCACAAAGCGTGGTTGGAACAGACCTAATATTGACTATAGAAGATGTATCGTTTTTGCTTTTCACTTATTTAGTGATATTAAGCCTGAGAAATCTGCCTGTATTTAAAAGCCGTTTGACACGATATTTTTTTTGATAAAATTATCGTTATACGGCGATAAAGAATGAAACAACGTACTGATTTTAACAGATTTCTTTGCAGATGAAAGTATTAGCTACATCTTTCGACAATCGCGATGTAAATATTTCTGAAGTTTTAGTATCACATATGCTGTAATAATTTTTTTTTATAAATTATAACAAAAATGAAACATTCTATTTGTTCGTCACTTTAACTATGTATATGAGTATTTGCTTTGATACCACCCCGATTAAAGAGCAGCATATCGATACTACACAATAAATGCCTAAAAGGCAATATAACATGAAGGGTGCGTTTCGTTTGGGCGCTCACACGCTTTGAGCGCTCACGCTTACAAGCGCTGTTTTCTGTTGTTTCCTTTGGCGTTTAGTCGCTTAAGCAGTTATACGCAAAGGTGTTTCTTTTGACTTTTGTTTGCACGACGAATTCATAACCTCAAAAATATAACTTCAATAGTGAAATTGAGCCAATCATAGCTGCTGTAGCTACTTCTAAAGTGTAATGTTTGTTTATAACCTGACTACGATTAGCTGATCTCATACGCATCTCATACGTTCCATTTGGAACATAAGCGCTTATGCTTTTGCTGCCCTACCTCGATGGAATAAGCGATTGTGAGCGAAGACTATGGGTGCGTTTCATTTGCGCGCTCACATGCTTTGAGCGCTCATAAGCATTGCTTAAATCGTTCCCTTTGGCTTTGCAAACGCTCACAAAGCGCCGGCTGACGAAATAGTAACGTCATTATGACGTCATAGTCTTCGCTCACAATCGCTTATTCCATCGAGGTAGAGCAGCAAAAGCGTAAGCGCTTATGTTTCAAATGGAACGTATGAGATGCGTATGAGGAGATCAGCTAATCATAATCAGATTATAAACAACATTACACTTTAGAAATAGCTACAGCAGCCATGATTGAATCAATTTCACTATTGAAGTTATATTTTTGAGGTTATGAATTCGTTGTCCAAACAAAAGTCAAAAGAAACACCTTTGCGTATAACGGCTTAAGCGACTAAACCCCAAAGGAAACAGCGCTTGTAAGCGTCAGCGCTTAAAGCGTGTGAGCGCGCAAACGAAACGCACCCTATGACCAGAGAGATTATGACGTCATAATGACGTTACTATTTCGTCAGCTGGCGCTTTGTGAGCGTTTGCAAAGCCAAAGGTAACGATTTAAGCAATGCTTATGAGCGCTCAAAGCATGTGAGCGCGCAAATGAAACGCACCCGAAATGAAAAGGCATTTCATGGTAACTCTTTTACACGTTGGCAAGACTACTTACTGTCGTTCGTGTTTTTTAATTTATGAATGCTGCATTTGCATTTATCATAAATGCATAAATGCGATTTTTATACTATTTATAAGACACGTAAGAACTTTCTGAAAAAAAAATTTGCTTCGCATACATTATGGATGTAATTATGTTTTTCCTATTTTATTAGACGCGTTGTAACCCGGAAGCCTTATATTTTGATATCTCAAAATAATCTGTGCAGAGCAACCAGGTACAGGTAATACATTTAAAAGTTTAAGAAGTTGAAAAATCTGTATTTTTTTTATTAGTGACGTCATGAGGAAATATTATTAAATAATAATAGCCTGATATGAATAACCCGTTGCCTCAGGCAAATAAGTGTACACGGCGCACACGTTCCCGACATTCCCGTTTCTTAAAAATCGCAATGGCGGACGTGAAGGCAACGTCAGTTTTGATGTTAGTTTAAAGCGATTAAAATTAGAATATTATCGCAAGCGTTTGTATTTCACCACGGAATGACTCCGATTAAAATCACGCATTAGCGAGAAGTAAGTAGGACAGGAAATGAAGTTCCCCGGAATAACCTGCTATAACCTATATATTTGACGTTTAAGTATTCACCGAAATAAATCGCTGGCCATTTCCTCGCATCCCCCGAAAAATACCAGAGGTAAACCCGGCGTGGAAACGCATTTCACTGTTTCATTTGTTATGGTGCACTCCTGCAGTTATGAATTTGAAATATTGATTTTTTTATGAATGAATGAATGAAGTTGTGCCAGATTATTTATAGGCGGGCATAACTGTTGGAGAAAATGAATTACAACAATTGGAACGGCCGACGCAGCAGTCGGGGCAGAGGAAGAAACAGAAATAAATGGAATTGGAGAGGAAGAAGCTACAACAGGATGCCTATGTATGTATAAATTTTATGAGATTACTAATTATAAGGTGTAATTAAATTAAAGGCAGGGAAAATCATTCAATTTAGTCAAGTCTTCTATTAAACTTCAAAATTTTAGATCCAGTGTTTAATGTAACTAACTTTCAGCCCAGTTTTCTTTTTTTTTTGTTAATCCGATCATAATCGATTTTATTAGGTTAGACCCCTCGATGCACAATGCACATCCAGGGTACAATCCGGGCTACCAGATGCATCATGAAAACCGAGGTTTTTACAACTACAAATCTTTTCACTCACCCTCCCATCGCAAGATTAGTCCCCCACCGAAACCGCCATCTCCTTTGCCCGGGACAGAAGAGTACACCCAACGCAACATTCAGCATGCGAGCGACCTTATCAAAAGACAGTTGAATATAGACAGTGATACCTGTAGTGCTAGTGACGCTAACATAAACATAACTAGTGAGCAATCTGCAGATAAAACTAAGGACGATAAAGCAGTGGAGAATGACAAATCAAATAATGCATGTCCTGCTACAGTGACTTCTACCGCAACGCGTAACCCCCAAGAACCCAAGAAGAGCGTCATCTCGCAACCATCAAGCAAGCAGAAAACAGTGAATAAACCATCTGAGTGTATAAACGTGCAGGAAATATACACCCAAATAGTCCAACACATTTCAAACTTGAGCCACTCGAAAAAAATCAACTTGGTGAATCAGAGCACCGACGGCTACGATATCGCAATACAACAAGTGCAGAAGCAGAAACGTCTCGAATTATCTAGGGCCCTGCGTGACATGAGCAAGCGTCAGACTCAAAACAGCAACGACGGCGAAGTAATAAACGCAATCATCCCCGACATCGGCATCAAAATCGAGGACCTACCCAAAGAAGTTATAGCTGATCTTTCGAGGACTCTACACATCGAACTGGATGATCGAGGTGAGCAAGTGGGCAACTTGGTGGACCCCGAACTGTGTTTTAAACAGGCGGAAGCAATTTTGAGTGTCAATTTTGAAAACGCCATGGACGATCAAGGTGATAACTTCGGTTTTCAAGGAATCGCAAACACGTTCAATTACGATTACTTAAATAAGCCGCTTTCTCCCCCAGAGTTCCCCTACGATCAACTCGAGGATGCCGACAAATTCGGAACACCCTCAACATCGTTTAATCCTTTGCCTACCGGACTGAATCCCGATGAGGTGAAAATGGAGGAATCGGAACCCGATGATTTCACCGCGGACATCGATTTTTGTATAAAAAATTTAGATGTGCACAAGTCTTATTTGACGTGCTTTTCGTCACCGAAGCAACTCGAAGCAAGAAACGCTTTATTCGAGTCTAGCGACGTTGGTTTTAAATTGCCGCAAATTAAAGTCCGTACTGACTTATTAACGCAATCGCTTGTTGAAGCGGAAGCCGTTGTAGAGAATCAAAATTTGTTGACTGGCCCATTACAGCCTCCTATTTCAAGTGATACACCTCAACTGCCAACTTGTCCTGTTCACCCTAAAGGGATAGACAGTGACCTTCAACTTGATTCATCATCCAATGTTGCATTACCGGATGGTTTAGAGCACAGCACTGCCAAAACTGAATCTACTTTGACCCTAGATTCACAATTAGAACAGAATTTGAAGTCTGATCCAGAACTTGAGAACCAGGACACCGTGGATAAGTCCGATTCAATTCGCCCTGAATTTTTAAGTATGATGGATGGAGATGATGGAAATAAAGACCCGAAACGAAATGCAAATGTTACGCAGTGCATACCCAAAAACAAAGAGGAAGAATTTGCAGAAATCGATAAAATAAGTGAAAACGACCTTCAGCCTTTTACTCTTACCGATGAGAAAGTTTCATCGCCTTTACCTGACTTGTTTGCCGCATTCACAAGTGCAAAAGCTGAAGGATTAAACGACGAAATGAAACGGGACGATTATCCTGAAACTGACGCTGAAAGTAGTACTCTGTTGAAAACTACACTGCCAGAAGGGAAACCTGAAATCGTTCCATCGGAGTTAGCTGTGGAAGAAACCGAGCTGGTTTTTGCTAGCCCTCATATAAAAGTGGACAATCCTTTGTTGGAGATGCCGGCACCAGATTGTAGTGACAATATTTTGGCCGAAGGCACTTTGAATAGTGAAGACAAGAAAACAGATACGAGCTTGTCTGCAATACCCGAATCAGTTCTGCATACGCACACGGAGGGGCCTCAGAAACGCTGGAAATCTCCAGGTGAGAAAAAAATGATCCCAAACGTTCCACAACCGGTCGTTCAAGATAACGCAAACGTTCCAGAAAAATCGATAGATGATATTCTGAACGAATCAGATGACATTACAAAAAGTATACTCGAGCAAATGGAAGAATTCAATAGAAGTTTGATGTGCATGACTACAGAAAAAGAGAATGTCACTACAAATAAGCAAGATGTAGACAAAGAATTGGATTTTCTTGTTGATAAAAGTATCCTAGCGACGGACACATCAACACAAG
This sequence comes from Dorcus hopei, assembly GCA_033060865.1. Classification (NCBI taxonomy): domain Eukaryota; kingdom Metazoa; phylum Arthropoda; class Insecta; order Coleoptera; family Lucanidae; genus Dorcus; species Dorcus hopei. The sequence goes on from CM065426.1 coordinate 39,658,809, forward strand.
TTAATGAAGAAGTAGAAGACACACCAAATCAAAACGTCGCTGGAAATGAGCCACTTGAGAAATCAATTGAATCCGATGCAAGCCATGAGAAAAGGGCGAAGTCAGAACCGAGGGAAGACCAAGAAATGCCTTGCGTTTCAACTGAAGAACTTAAAGTTGAGGTAAAAGAAGAGATACCTAAAGGAGATGAAGTCGATGTGAAGAACTTCGATGTTAAATTTCCAATTGAAAGTGTCGAGTTGAAAAAAGAAACTGCAGATCTCGAAAGCTCGAGCTCAAACTCAAAAACTAAAGATGTCAAGCCTGAACCGGTTGAAAAGGAAGTAGACGTAGCCAAGTCTAAGCATAAAGAATCGAGCAAGGAAAGATCAAGATCGAACTCGAAGGAGAAGCAGCACCATAGATCAGGGTCGAAATCGAAAGGACGTCATCAAGAATCTCATAAAAGCAGCAAGAAGCAAACTCAAGACAGTGGAAGTTCGTACAGGAAAATTAAAACGCCTGCTGAGAAAAAGGAGACGATGAATTTGAAAACTTTGAAAGTTATAGCTGCGGTAAGCACGCAGACTGATTTTACTGAGCAACCCAAGAAAGGGAAACGGGAAGTTTCGAAAAACTTAGCGGCTATAAGCACACAAACAGATGTGCTTCAACCTAAGAAAGCCAAAGTTATAAGCACGCAAACAGACTTTTCTGAGCCGAGTAAAAAGGCAAATATTATGAGTACCCAAACGGATTTTCCTGAGCCCCCTCAAATTAAGAAAGTAAAGACTTACACGCTGAGCACCCAAACAGATCTTGTTGAACCTGCTCAGAGCAAGAAAGTCAAGAGTTACACGCTAAGTACTCAAACAGATTCCGCCGAACCGATTCACAGCAAGAAAGCAAAACCAAAGGAGACGAAATCTGTACAGACAACAGACTTTTGTGATCCGAAGAAAGGTAAACCGGAGAAAATCAAAAGCAAGAACTCCAGCACTCAATCAGAAGCCACGAGAACCCATTCCAGAGAGATACAAGCCACATCGAGTTTTAAATCGATCGAAATTCAAACCGATCCGTTTAAAATGTCATTCAGTAATGAGGCGGTCGACATAAATTTGAACACCGAGGGAATTACAGGGAAATTGATGCTGCGAAAGTACGCCGTGAGAAAGCTGAAAGACATCGGTGCACAAATCGAGCACCTAATGAAGCTGCAGCAGAGCTTTTACGAGCTCATGCTGGAATCCGATGACGAATCTGAAACTCTGAATGCCCCCCAAAGTGCTACGCCACTTGTTGATCCTAAAATTGAACCAGAGAGGAAAGATTTGCATATTCAATTAGAAGACGTGAAGCAAGTTAAGACAGAGAGCGAAGGAAAAAGCGCTCCGAAATCAAGGAAGCGTAAAGCAGTTATGAGTAACGAAGATAAAAGATCAAAGAGACTAAAGCATTCTGACGAGGCAGAAACTACTGCGTCGATTGAGCCCCCCATAGAAGAAGTAGACACAAATGCAAGCCTAGAAAATGCAAATGCAATCCATAAAAAAGACAGGAGGAAAAGAAGAATCGAGGACGAGAGAAGCGCAGCCGAAACAAGGGGGCCTTTAAACATCAAAATTTCACTCAAGAATTTGAAGGCCTCGCCGTACAGAAACGAGGAAGAAATCGTTACCAAACAGAAACCGCGAAGGGGCAGAGATTCTAAAGTGAGAGATAAGGGCGTGAAAATAAAGGAAGAAAAAGAGGGGAGACGTGCCAGCAGCATCGATACTGTGATAAACGAAGTAATCTCTGAAGAAGTTCACGTGAAAGAAGAAATCCCAGAAGTTAGCATCAAACAGGAAACACCACCGGATATTCACGTGGAAGATCCAGATGTTCACAGCGAACCCGAAGAACAAAAAACTATTTTAAAAATAAAACTGCCCCTCAAGAGGTTCCGTTCGAAGAAGGCGAACTCTGAAGCCAAGGAACTCGTTAATGACGTCAACTTAATGATGAGTAAGTACTCTGGGGAGCTCGGGAAAAGCCCTCGAGGTACCCACACAGGAAGCAAACGTAAATCAGATCGACGAAGTAAACAGACGACGAGCAATAATATCCGAGGAGATTTGGATGAAGTGCAAAAGCATGGTTATGATAAGCGATTTTTCTTGTGCAATGTCTCTCTTCGTCGGTACAATCTTCAAGAGTTAAACCAGTTAAAGGGAACGATTCATTCAGAAGCGGAACAAATTTTAAATGATGCGCCTGATGTACACGTAGATTACTTAAATGTACCTAACCTGAATGACAAGGATATTACTAGTGAATCTCCTGTGAAAAGTGAAAGTGAACCTCCTCCAATGGCCCCTTCTGATAAAACTAGCTTCGATATGTCGCCCATATCGTTGCAAATGTTGGATGAATTAAAGCAAGTCGTCGAAGCTGTACCGGAAACATCCGATTTCGCAATTGCTAGCGATACAGTCACAACCGACGACCAAGAAATTGAGTTCAACACGTTTAATTCTGCGCTTCTTATATTGAAGGTGAGAAATAGTTTTACGTTTCGCTTTGAAACCACCCGAGTGTTTTCAGGTGATTAATTCCGTAATGCTAGCCGGCTCTGAGACTGGCAAATTATATTATTATAACATTGAAAATGGTGAGGTGTTACATGCGATGAATCTATCGAAGAAGCCGCTCACTTGCATCTGCGTTAACAAACAGGAAGACAAATCGAACGTTTACGTGGGTTCATTGAACGGGAAAATTTCTGTGTTCGACTTTGAGACCAAGCACGTTGCAAATACAATTAAATTAGACGAGGGCGTCCAATGCATGGAACTGTCTTGGGATTATTTATTCGTTGGAACCCACAAAGGTCAGCTAGTCAGATACGATTTGAAGGTTGGTTTAAAACTATGTACTTTAACGAATTGGTCTTATTAAAGTCAATTTTTAGAAAGAGAAAGTTGATGACAGCATTAAGATTTACGACACCAGCGTTTTGGCTGTAAAAGCCACGCAAGAGGGTGCGAGACGGGTTCTCTTGTTGGCTACGAGAAACGAGTTAGTTTCAGTACGCGATGCAATGACCGGGCTTCTCATGAGGACCATGGAGAGCTCGTTTTATCCGACCGTATACACAATTCTACTCAATAATAATTTCGTTTACTGCGGGACTAGTCACCATGATATTTTAGTGTACACGTTCCAGGTTTGATCCATTTCTGTGAAGTTTTCGTTTCAAATAAATTTGTTATTTTTAGGACGGACAAATAGCGTTCACACATGAAGCTTCGAACTCGAAAGGCGTTGCATGTTTGAAAATTGTTGGAAATTTGTTGTTTGCTGGTTGTTACAATGGTAATGTTTACGTGTATAATACCACTACGAATGACTATTTAGGGCAAATCGTTGGACCTGGCATGATCCTCTCATTGGAAGTGCTGGAAGATAAGGTTTGCACCTTCATACTTAAGTGAATCTGTCGTTAATTAATTCTTTTTTTTTGTAGATATTTCTCGGGACGAAAAATAACAAGCTGAAGAGTTTGAGGATCCCAAAGAATTTCTTAGACCAATTGTAAATTAATTAATTTAGGGAACGAATTTATAAAACTTATATTTTTATAAAAATGTAACAAAATTTCAAAAAAAAAAATTATTCTATGTTCGACTTAGTATTAAGTGTAAGTCCAGTATTAAGCTCAAAACTTAAAGTCTCGGCGGTTGATTTTATTTTTAATTCTAATTAAAACACGTGCCTTTTATCTTTTATATTACACTTTTTTTTAATTGTGTGTATTTATGTCTTCTTAGTTTTTGTTAGTTTCTCCTATAGGTTATTTTTTTTTGTTTTGTACAGAGGAATTTGTAAATAATTTATGTATAGTGTTGAATAATGTATATTTGTATCATAGAGCGAAACTGTTATTAGAATATTTTGAATAAATTTTTTTGTATATGTACAACTGTACTTCAGTGTTAATTTAATAATCATCATTTCATCAAATCACTTTTATTTGATCAAAAGAATAAAGGAGAAATCATTTAAATACATATTTTGAAGCAAGTTATTTTCCATTTTTACTCAGATTTACACCAAAAATTGAAGTTATCTAAAACAAAGCCTAAATGTATTGTTACTAGAGGCCGAGTTTTAAGTGAAATGCCTTTGTTTAGTTCTTAAGATTTTAAAGATATCTCTTCGTTTCGACTTTTTCGAATCAGTTGACTCTATTTCTAATGAAACTAAGAGATATCTGTAAAAAAATCTCTAAAACCTTAAGAACTAAACTAAGGTATTTTACCTAAAATCCGACCTCTAATTATTACTTAAATATCGTTTTTCTTATAGAATTTCTTTTTATACAAAACAAATTTTAAGTGCAATTTAATTGCATATGAATTCTTTAGAAAAGAAATTAATCTCAAGAAAATTAATCTGATAATTTTAAAAATGTGTTCCTAGTGTTTAGTTCATGGGGAAGTTAAATAATTAACTCGCTGTGTTAATCTCAAAACTATTTAAATCAGAGATAATTTAAAATTTACCGCCAAAAATTCGCAAAACTATTGGCTGTTTGAAAGCCAGCTTCACACAAGTCCTCGATTTACAAATTCAAATATCATGTCCGCCACATTTCGTTGCGATATTTTCGACAAATTTGAAATTATAATAAATACATTTGTTATAAATCGGTTTATTCGGTGAACTATAGACTTTAGGTCTGTTCGATAGCTCTGCACTTTCTACACTTTTAACACCTTTGCTCTATTTTTCTCACTCCTACTTATGTTATGTCATATACATCGCACTCTTTCAGGAGCGGTTGGTGCAAAAAGTGTAGAAAAGTGCAGAGCTATCGAACAGGCCTTTTATGAGCAGGTTAGCATTAATTTTTGCTAAAGTTGCATTTTGATTCTCTAGTGTCAACCTGTCTAGTAGGACAGGGCTGCAAATTTACTATTCCCCCAAATTTAAAAACGTATTATTATTCTTAATATAATGAAATATCATTGTAACAGGATCGAAATTGATTATAACGCCCAGAAACATTTAATGATAAATGAAGAAAGCGTGATATTGAAAGAGTTATGAAAGAAAAGCATTTACAGTTGGTAGTACTGATCGATACAAACATGGCCGTTAAATGAGGTTCAATTTCTGTTTATTTTTTAAAGTAATGACTTTCAATTTGCACTAATTTCGACATTTATGCATCGAATTTACTTTGTACAATCCTCAAAATGTAGAAATTGTAAAGAAACCGTAAATCGTTAAATAAAAGTGAAGTTATGTTCATCTGAGCCAGCAATAAAAATCGCGCAGATTTTGTTGTAAATTATTAACAAGAGACATGAAGACGTCATCCTCTTCAGGAAAGAGCACGTCAGCCACCTCGGTCAACTCAAAATCGAAGAAGAACTCCAAGGACCGTGAGAAACGAAAGTCAAGTGGCCCCGACAAAGTCGACCAGTTAAGCAACGACAAGGGCTCGCCAAATAAAGTAGGTGCGTTCACGAATGAACTAATTAAATAAACGATGTGGTTTTAGGATGGTAACCTAAGGAAATATGCGGGGGTCGGCCCCGATTCCATCTTAGTTTATTCCGAACAGTCAATGTTCGAGCATCTCTCAGATGAAGTATGTTATGGACTGGCAGAGGATTTAAGCTACAAACTACGTTACATCATTCACGTGCGTATTGGTCAGTCACATCTCCAAGCTCTAAATGCAAGCGTTGGTTATAGGATGCGCTTATTAAAGCGAGACTCTCAGGAAGGAACCACATACTATCAAGTGACATAGACGCTACTTTCGAGGACCTAAGCATCGATAAGGTTTATGGCGCAACATCCACACCAAATTGGGTATCATTTGGGGAACAGAATTTATTCTACTTAGAAGTAAGTTACTTTATTAAGGCCCAATTTTACAAACGTACGTGTCTACGTCACGTTATTCCAAGAATACTATTACACTCAGTTTGTCTCTCGATTGTAAAAGATGATCTAAAGTGATTCGAGTGAGTTTTTTTTGTGTGTGAGCAGGACCCGGTTGTAAATTTGGTTGAGTTGGCAGAACAAGAGTGTTCATGTGTTCAACCGGGGGACGTTACAATGACCAGAAAGTGGTTGCCCGATGGTAAGGAAATCGGCAAAACATTGAAGAACTACTTCGAAACTATGTGTCTAGCTGTTGTTTCCGAGGACTCTGAAGTAAGGAAATTCGCTTTGAGGGATATCAGTGAGAATAACTTAATCGGGCCCGTGGTTGAATGGTTTTACCATTTCGGATATTTTTTATTGAGCAAGGACATTACGTATGATTCTCTTACATTAAGAGCTTTGAATTTAATAAATGCGTTGGAGCAGAGCCACGTCGCACCTTTAACCGTCTCAGAAAAGCAGGTAATTTTTTTGGATGCAAGTCAAGCATGTGTAATAAAGCACGATTTGTTGTAGTTAAAACTGTTAGTCAGGCTCATTCTGCAAAGACTGTTGAGGTCGGTTACGACGTTCGAGGTCTTAAAACCCATGTGCCATTTGTTGGCGATCTTATGTGAGCGAATACCCATTCGGGAGCTGGTTTTGATCAAACTTGGCCAGAAGATTTCCGGAATAGGAAGCTCCTTTGTTCTACCCATCATTTCAATAATCAATGCGCTTGGAATCGATGCTATCCACGAGGTCTTCATACCGAACATGGATTTTTTCTTGCGCTGTGCCGAAGAAAAATTCGACGTCGAGTTCTTATACTCAATTCTAGTAAGGATTAATAAAGTCATAACATGCGATATATCTTTTTGTTTACAGCAAACGTACTCGATTGTGTGCAGACATACGTGCATCAACGCCGAGCAGATTCACCTAAATTTCAGCAAAGTTTTCGGGTCTGTGTTGTGTCCGATTTGGAGGCCACTTCCCATCACTGTTGCCGGTAATAACTAACCAGAAAATGTTTGCACTGTTACAAAAAGAAAAAAATGTTTTCAGAGGTTGATGAGTTGTCGTTGAAAACGCAGGTCGAAATCAACTGGTTCAATATAAAGTCTCAGCTGTTAAAGACTAGGCGAAAACTCGCTTGTTCGCGCAGCAATAATTTAAAGTGTACGATTCAAACAGTTTTCGAAGATTACTTTCAAGGAACTGGATTTTCAGCAAATTCGTTTGAATGTGAGGCATCCGTCGAGGAAGACGAGCAATCGCAGAGCGGGGAAGAGAAGCCTCACTTTTGCATGAGGTTCAAGCGTTCGTTTGCCAAGTCTAAATTCGATGTTAAGTTGGAGACAAGTCGTTTGATATCGTTGCTGAAGAACGAGTTGGATATTTACAACCCTGATTCTTGTGCACCGGACATAAGTTTTATTTCACAGTTGATGGATTCTAAGCCTAAGTTGGTTACCGTTGGGAAAACGAGTTTGTTGATACCTGTGCTTAAAGGTTCTAAGAATAGCAGTAATTTAAATGATAAGTGTTTTGATCATAGTTTAATGTGTTATAATTTGTAATAGATAAATAAAGATCTCATTAGTTTTTCCAAATACGTATAGTTAAGTACACTACTAGAAGCTTAATAAAATTTTACAGTCATGACCTCATGGTTTAATGACTCGTCTGATCTGAATCTAATTTTGGAAGTATAAGTGATTAAGAATAAACTGCATGGATACTACGTCAGCTTGTAGACCATAAGGCAGTTTTTCCTCACCTAGAGTGCTGAAGTGTTACATGATTGATGTGATAAAAAAACACTTATCAACGTTTGCAGGTGTCACCTTGTACGTGTGTTTGTTTACGTCTGATTGTGCAGGTGTTCTGATGAATTGTGGAAATTTCGCAACAAACAATTTTATTTTGTTTAATTTATTTCGTCTATCAGTTTATTAAAACAAAAAAAATAAATTTCAAATTTACTTTCGTTGAAGCAAAACGAATTAATAAATTTCCTTTCGTTGAAACAAAACGAATGAATAAATTTCCTTTCGTTGAAACAAAACGAACAAATTTGCTTGACGTGAAATAAAATTAAAAGAAGCTTCAATTCAAAATTCGTTTGAAATTCAATTCAAAATTCGTTTGAAATTGAAGTTGATTCATCCTGTTGATTTTAACACCTGGTGAGATACGATTACATTATTTTTAACTCGAGAGTCTCAATTACGCAGTTTTTTTTTTTAATTGGACATTTGTCTATTGGTGGTCTGATACTTCATGAGTGTCACTACTAAGAAATAAAGTCCTATATAAATATTCCTAATTTTTTAATCCAACACCACTGTCTATTGTTTGATAGAACTCCAATTATCTGGAACACCTGCGCTGAATAGTCTTACTGGTCCTCTACTTATCAAATCTGCTGTTACTATTAAAATGTGAAGCCAATCAGAACGATTGCGGCACTATTTGTATCTTGGGTAATCATTTATTTTTCAATTGCTGATAATAACTGCACTTACACATCGCCTCCAGTTTGCTTTAATTTTTAATTTCAATTTGGTGAGTGTGGTGGTGTCATGGTCTGCATTTTGAACGATGAATAGTGAGTATAAATATTACAAGTCTTTTTTTTGGAAATATTTAAACAGTTAAAATGTTTTGGACATTTTTCTTTTTTAAACAAAAGTGTGACAGTGAATTTTATCCGAACAATAATTTTTCTGCTAAAGTTAGGAACAAATTAAAACAAGGAAAGGAGCTGAGTCTTGGGACGTGTTAAAAATCAATAAGATTTATTTATCTGATGCATTTTCAATGTGGAAAGTGACTCATAAACGTCTCGACAATTCATTAGCAACGAATCTGATGAGGATCTAAAGTAAACAACCTGTTTTTAAAATAAATTATTTATCAATCGCTATAATTACACATTTTTCTCTTCAATATCATTGTTCTTAAAACGAGCCACTAACAAATTTTGAAATGTAACAAGACAAATAAAGAAGGCCTAAATTACTAAACAAATATTTACCTACAGGTATCAGTGTTTTCTAGTCTAGCCAGAGATTCATTTATCAAGAGACAACTGTGTTGTAATTCGATTTGCCAATAAAGATTTTTTTTACCTAATTTGTTGAATATAGGTCGACTTCTGTGTTTAAAATTAAAAAAAAAAAATACAAGCAAGTTTGAATCAACCTATCAATTGCTCTTCTTCATGGTTTCCGGTAGCACCATGTGTTCTGCCGACGTTTCGTTTTTTATTACTGAGGAGCGTTCTTCTTGTTGTTCACTGCTGTCCTTGCAGAGACTGTCCCTATAAAGTAGGTAACAGGAGTTCTGTATCGAAGAATGAAACGTCGGAAAGAGAACGGATTCCACAGGAAGCCATGAACGAGACAGACAACGATCGTGGAAACCTTTAAGTCTGTTTAAGAAGATGGAAGAAAAATTACAACAGCTTGAATTGCAAAATGCTATTTGCCTTCTCTGTTTACTTCCAGAATTCCTTTTGAAGAATTTCGAACTTTGAAAAAAGGGTCTGGAAGTTTCCCCTTTTTAGACCAGTTGCGGCATCTGAGAAGATGGGACTCAGATGGGGTTTGAAAGTTCAAAGTTTGAATTTCTATCTCTACTTTTCTGGCTTTTATTATCCTATCCTTGTTCTGTTGTTACAGTTTGACAGGAATAGACTGTAGACTCTTTGATATTATCATTGTTTTTGCTTCGATCTTACTTCCTTCTGGCAATACCTCAGCTCTTCACTTTAAGCCTTCTAAGTTATAATCTCCCAACATAACTAAACCTATTCGCGAACGATTTTTCGAAATCACGAACTTGAAATAAAAACTTTATGTCAAATTAGATCAGCTTCCGTTCCAAATTGTTATATAGAATGTCCAGTAAATGTTAGACTGTTTTTACTTAATAATAATAATAATAGTCACCTTTATTCATGAAACTAAACGCTTTCACCACATAGGGGTGAAATATATTTATTTACAACAGTAAAGTGCAATAATTCTGTATACATTTCAGACAATAAAAATTAGCAGACACTTCACTACTTTGTAACAAATTATTGTTAAACATCAAAATATTAGCAAATAAAGCAAATAAAGGTGGGAAATGCCAATTTCACCTAGGTTCTTCACCTGTATGTGCATGTAATTGTGTATTTTGAGAAGTTGTTATTTAGTGTATTGAGTTGGATTATAGGAAGCAAAAGATGACGTTGTTAAGTGTATTCAGTATCGTTACGTTAGTACATTTTTAATGATTGTGTTCCGTTATTTTTATGAAGTCAGAGTAATTTTTAAAGATGTATTCTTTACTTTGATCTGTGAATTGTTTGAGATTTTTTATATGTCTTATTTGTAAGGGAAGCTAGTTGTAACATTTTGGTGCAAGATATAGAAAACTTTTTTGAATAACATTTCTGTTACTTTTTGGAATATATAGTTTTTGTTCAGTTACAGTTCTAGTATTATGTGTATGTTCTATTAATTGTTTTATGTTTCTTTTATGTATGTAGGTACAGTTTTCTAAAATGTAGATAGCGCGAATGTTTAAGATATTAATTGAATATAGAGAATTTGTTGAATATAAACGATTCTTTTTTTGAATAATTTTAATTATATTGTTTTGAAGTACTTGTAAAGGTTTTAAATTATTAGTATACATACCACCCCAAGCCAAAATTCCATACCGTAATAAAGATTCTATTAAAGTCTATAACATAGGTTCTCAAACTAATTTCGTCTACCGCCCACCTGGAGAATCAATTATTTTCTAGCGCCCCCTAAAATGTTAAAATCATTACTTTAATAACTTCAGTTAAATTATAGCCTACCATATATGAGTCTTATCTTGTTTCGTTTTCTCTGTGTCCTTTACCGCCCCCCTGTAGGCCTCTAGCACCCACAAGGGGGCGTTATCGCCCACTTTGAGAAAGACTGGTCTATAAAGTCTTATTAGTAGATCTTTATTTAGAAACTGCCTTAAGAGATAAAATTTATGAATTAGGTATCTAATTTTGTTAGCTAAATAGGTGACTTGTTTGTTCCATTTTAAATGTTTGTCTATATATATTCCGAGATACTTTATTTCATTTACTTCTTTTATTTGTTTCACTGAGTTATTAATCTGGATTGTATGTATTATAATCAGGTCTGTTCGCCATTGTTATAAAAAAAGCAATATAATAAGTTTTATCAACATTTAGGGACAGTTTAAATGCATCTAGCCAAGACTTTACCTGTGTTATTCCATATTCTGCTTTTTCTTTAACTAGGTTCCACGATTTACCAGAAAAAATAAGAACCGTATCATCGGCATAAGATACGATTTTATCCCCTACGTTAAGTTTAGCTAAAGAGTTGATGTAGGTTTTAAAGAGAATTGGGCCTAGTACAGTACCCTGTGGGATTCCCATCAGAATATTTACAGGATCACTTAAAGTACTTCCGATTTTAACATATTGTACTCTATTGGTTAGATAACTTTCAAATATGGTTAGAGCATTTCCTCTAATTCCTGAAATGTGTAGTACTTGAAGCAGTATATTATGAGGTACTGTATCAAATGCCTTTGCAAGGTCTAAGAATATTCCTATACACTTTTTGTCTTCATTTAAGTTGGTGTTAATTTCTTTCAATAAAGTAAATATAGCATCAGTTGTACTGAGTCCTTCTGTGAAGCCAAATTGATGTGTGAAAAGAATTTTTTTATTTTGTAAGAATTGTACTAAACTGTTCTTAAGACATTTTTCAAAAATTTTTGCTATAGCGTCTATTAAACTTATTGGTCTGTAGTTATTTATTATTTGCTTATTTCCAGTTTTATGTATTGGTGTTATAATAGAAATTTTGGAAGTGATTTGGCACTTTACCAGTCTTGAAAACTAAGTTATAAATATGTGTTAGTGGATGTATGATATGTAAGTGGGTAGCTTTTATAATCTCTGTTGTTATACCATCACATCCTGGTGCTATGTTATTACGTAATTCACTGACATATTTAATGATTTCATTTTCATTGTTAGGTTTTATAAATATTGAAGAATTTACAGTGGAGTTTATATAAATTTCGTGTAATGTTTGGGGAATATTTTTTGACATTTCTGTACCTATATTTACAATAACTTAATAGTTAATACTTAATAAAACCTGACCGACTTCTTTTTAAATCAAATTGTTGTACTTATACAGATTAGCCAGTAAAGAATGAACCTTTTTCTCTTTTGGAGAGTAGCCCAATCCAAATTGTTTTTTGCAGCTAAATTTCTGTCATGGACAAGGCTGGGCTTCTTAGTTTTCGTTTTCCAAAACGTACAAGGACAAGAAAACATGGTCTGCAGCATGTACGGCCACTGCAACCAAAACGAGGCCGGATTTTACCAAAACTGCGATACCCCCAATTATCCTGCGCAACCCATAGAGGAAGGCTCAGACAAGGCCGCGGCGTTAGCAGCGTTACGATTGAACTGCCCTTTCTTCTTCAGCGAAAGTAAAGAGAAACCCCAAAAGCAAATCGCCATATAATTATTGATTTTGATCTGGTTTAGGTAACGACCCGGATTTGTGTTGTGACGCAAATCAAGCTCTGACGATGTCTAATGATATCGAAATGTTGTCTGTGTTTTCGAGATGTCCTACGTGCGTGAAAAATGTCATAGGGAACATCTGCATGTTTAGTTGCGCGCCTAATCAAGGGGAGTTTGTGATTCCCCGGGAGATAATAGAAAATGGACAAATCAATGGTGAAGATAAGGGACGTAAGTAATATATGTTATTATACGTATTATGATCTTACTCTCTTTTGTATCTCATTTTTACTTATACTTTTCTTCCTATTTATCATTAAGGGAACATACCATTAAAAAAATCGAAAGTCTTTATCTTTTTTGCTTCTAGCTTACGTAGCATCAGTTAATGTGCGAATTAGTGATCGTTTCATGAACACCACTTTCGACTCTTGCAAACAAGTGTCCTTGCCAAGTTCGGGAGGACTGGTGATGGACACCATCGGTTGTGGAGACTACGGATCGGCTTTCTGCACACCTCAAAGGTAAAATACACTACGTCTATTTAAATTAGTTAAATTAGTTAAAGCCGTGTAGATTTTTTGATTACCTTGGTCTGGATAACCCGTTTTTGCCCTTTCCGATGCACTACAACCCCGAACCTGACGCCGAGGATGTTATGAATATCAGGTCCGTTGCTTGCAACGAAGCCTACGACGTATGTAGAATAAATTTTCTTGATTTTTTTTTGACTTTATAAGTTTTAGGAGAACAGCGAGGCGTGCAGCTGCATGGATTGTACAGACAGTTGTACCCTCCAGAAGTTCCCGGAAACTGAAGAAGGCTTCATGATAGCCTCAGTAAATGGGGCCAGCTTCATCACAGCCATCGTTTTGTTCGTGATGCTGGTCGCATGTTCCGTTTGCCTGTACGTGATATACCGGATGAAATCAAAGCCGGAGAAACTGAAGAAGGGCGTTGAAAAGGACCTGGACGGGATGAAGCCCAACGCGAATATTGTGCATGGAATTTTGGAAACATGCTTCGGGAAATTAGGCATCGGTAATTCAGAGATTAATTTTACGTAAGACCACCTAAAGAGTCGATAAAAATCTGAGTCTGATAAGATAAGTACACACCTGAGATGAGCCGAAATTTTAAACTCTGGACGCAAATGGAATTCCGATGTAATCATCCTTTCTGTTAGGGAACCAACTTGATCTGTCTCTTTTCAGCCCTGAAATTATTATATTCGAAAAAAATCAAAGTAATTTCAACATAAACTGTTTAAATTTCGTGCTCAACGCCGCTTTCATAATCGAATCCCTTCGACTAGAAAACGCCCCAAGCTCATTCCTCCGGGCTATAAATAAATGTAACAAATTTACAGTAATGGCTGAATACAGCGTCATAGCTCTCTTCGTCACTTCATGGGTCGTAGCAGCGATTGGCTACGGAGCTTTCAACCTGAACGTGACGACGAATCCCGTCGAAATCTGGGCCGCACCGCAAAGCCGCAGCAGATTGGAAAAGGAGTACTTCGACAAGCACTTCAGACCGTTTTATAGAACCGAACAGATCTTTATTAAGGCCGTCGGGATTTCCTCTGTAAGTTAAACTCAAAACCCAAGAAAGAATTGAGGCAAAACCAGCTGGTTTCAGTTCAATTACGAATCCCTTGGAGGAGAAGTGACTTTGGGGCCCGCCTTCAACAAAACCTTCCTGCTAGAAGTCTTCAAGCTGCAGAAGCAAATAGAACAAGTAAGAATCTCTTGCCCCTTCTTCCCCCCCCCGTCACTCAACGCGTTAAATTTCAGCTCGTAACACCTAACAACGTCGCCCTAGACCAGATTTGCTACGCCCCCATGGTCGGTCCGTTTACCAACCCGAAGAACATCGACTCTTGCACGGTCCAATCACTTCTTGGCCTGTTTGAAAACAACGTCACCAAATTCGAAGAATCAGAAGATTACTTGAACGTACTGCTCAAGTGTGCAAGGTAGCTACCGTCATTCTGAGAAAAGAGAAACGAGTTTCCTCATCTCGTTTTCAGGAGTCCATACAACGTTAATTGCCTGGCACCCTACGGTGGTCCGATCGAGCCTGGCCTGGGCTACGCAGGAGCCACGGCTTTCGATTTCTCGGATTCCATCGGGGTGGGTCTAACTTTCCTCGTCGAAAACAAACTGAACGAAAGCGAGTTGGAGCCGATGTTAGATTGGGAGGAAACGTGAGTGGGTCCTTCGCTTTTTCGATTTGGGCACCGCACTAAATTGTTTTAGGTTCATAGAATTTTTGAAGGAGTGGGACATCTCGAATAGGTCGAGTATGTTAGACGTGGCTTTCAGCGCTGAGCGATCCATCCAAGACGAAATTGAAAGACTCTCAGAATCGGAGGTGACCACTATCGTCATCAGCTATGTGGTCATGTTCTTGTACATTACTATAGCACTAGGGCAGTTTAGGTCATTCAGGACTTTACTGGTGAGTTTTACTTTCATCACTAGCTTTCAGTTGATTAAACATTTCATTTCAGTTGGATAGTAAAATTTTGCTGGGGCTTGGTGGTATTGTCATTGTGTTATGCTCGGTGCTGTGCTCTTTAGGAGTGTGTGGGTATGCAGGCCTCACAACGACTCTTCTGACCATAGAAGTCATACCGTTTTTGGTTTTGGCTGTTGGTGTGGACAACATCTTTATTATAGTGCAGGCCCTTCAAAGAAATGAAAAGTAAGTTTGTTTCACGTGTGTTCCTCCTAGTACTTCCCCGATGATTTCAGCGCGCGAAATAAACCCGTGGAGAAGGCCGTGGGTAACACCCTTGCCAAAGTTGGACCCAGCATGCTCCTCACAAGTGTCTCTGAGATATGTTGCTTTGCAATAGGTAATCAATTCTTGCAGGGGGCAACCCCCTCCCCACAAAGTTTCAACGCAGTATTTTTTAGGTACGTTATCAGACATGCCTGCGGTTAACACCTTTGCTCTCTACGCAACGATAGCCATCCTATTTAATTTCCTGCTGCAAATCACCGCATTCGTCGCACTCCTTGCGCTGGACGAACGCCGTTATAGGGTAAACCCCCCCAAAGAAGTTTGCACAGTTTTTTAAGGTGCGTTTTTTAGGACGAGAGATGGGACATACTCTGCTGTTTCAAAACCAACAAAGCAGAGACGAAGGATGAAAGCGGCATCTTCTACAAGGTTTGGTCAGAAATCTACACCCCATTCATCCTAAAGTAAGTCGCACCTTCTTGTTTAGCAACTTTCACAAAGAATTATTTTTGCCAGGCTGGAAGTGAGGTGCGTCGTCCTGGTTTTATTTTCCGCTGCCCTGTGTTTGAGCATCGCCGTCATCCCTACCCTCAACGTAGGTTTGGACCAAGAAATTTCAATGCCCGAAGACAGTCACGTGCTGAAATACTTCGAGGTACCTACATATTTTATGACACTCTCAGAATAAAAAAAGCGTGATTGGTTGTAATTGTAGTCCATGAAAGAACTGATGGGTATTGGGCCACCTGTGTACTGGGTTTCAAGGGGTAACATGAGCTACAGCAACACCTCAATACAAAACAGAAACTGCGGTGGTGTTGGGTGTTTACCGTATTCTACAAGCTCGCAGTTGCATACAGCTTCGCAACAAACAGAAACGTAAGTGGTGCTTTATTGTATGTAGAAGACTCTAAATCCAGTTTGATTTCCTAGGACCTACATTGCAAGGCAAGCTTCTTCGTGGATCGATGATTTTAGAGATTGGAGTTTGAGTGGTTCTTGTTGCAAATACTTCCTCAGCAACGACTCGTTTTGCCCTCACCACATCACCGACCAAAATATTTGTGGGAGATGCTCGCGGACTGAGGGGGATGATTGGGAAGCCTACTTCAGCAAGTACCTGCCATACTTCTTGAATGACAATCCAGATCCTAGCTGCGCGAAAGGGGGGCACGCGGCTTACGCTGACGTAATTTCCACCCTTCACTCCAATAAATCCAACTAACCCCCATTTATTTCAGGCCATGGACTATTACATTGATGATGAAGGCATCTCCACGATAACCACGTCGCTGGTCATGTCTTACCATTCGGTTTTGCGTAACTCGAAGGACTACTACGAGGCACTTCGTTACGCCAGGCTCATCGCTGATAATTTAACTTTAACTTTAGATGTCCCAGGGGTTGATATTTTCCCTTACAGGTTACACCTGCTGTTTGTAAAAATAATTTGGTTTTTTAAATCAAATATATTTTAGTGTCTTCTACGTTTTCTACGAGCAATACCTAACTATATGGTCTGATGCGTTGGAATCTCTGGGTTATTCTTTATTGGCCATCACTTTGGTGACATTCATCATAACTGGTTTTAGTATATTTGCGGCTGTAGTCGTTTTGGTGACTGTCTTGATGATCGTGGTGAATTTGGCCGGGTTAATGTACGTGTGGGATATCAACTTGAACGCCGTGTCCCTCGTCAATCTTGTCATGGTAAATTATATTGGCCCCCAAAATAATTTGCAATAAGCAAAATTTTATGCCACAGTGCGTTGGGATTGCTGTTGAGTTCTGCGGGCACATAGTCAATTCCTTCGAAATGTCCAATGAGGTGACCCCCAAGAAACGAGCTGCGGATGCTCTGAGGAACATGGGAAGCTCGGTGAGAGTCCCCTCAATTTGCTTCTCCTGGCAATTTTTAATCCAATAAATTCCGCAGGTGTTTTCCGGAATAACCTTGACGAAATTTTGCGGGATCATCGTGCTGGCCTTTTCGAAATCGCAGATTTTCAAAATATTTTATTTTCGAATGTATCTGGGCATGGTGATAATTGGCGCGTTACATGGACTTGTGTTTTTACCTGTGATACTCAGCTTCCTAGGTAATGACGTTAAAGTTAAACGAATTTGTTGTTAAATTTGTGTATTTGTTGCAGGAGAAATCAAACAAAAGTACACGCGAGTGTCTTTGTGGTGTTGCAAAACGTAGAGCCTGGTTTATTATTTATTGTTGATTTTTTTGCTAAATAAAGTTTTCATAAAAAATATTCTTTTATTTGTTAGTTCTTTAAATTAGATTTTAAGTTTATTTCAATTTTTTTTAAACAGAATTAAGAGTCAATTAATCTGCCCAATCTCTGAGAAAAAATTCATTAAAGAACCTATAGACCCTTCTGCACAACGCTCTTTCTATTACATTCCTTGGACTGCCCTGGAAATAATTATTTTAAAATTGTAATTTGTACCTCGTTAGGTTTCTAAATTAAAATACTGAGGGGGTAGTTACTCTTTTTAAATAATTGTGCAATTATGACGTCGTTGTAATTTTTGAGCTAATAACTGTGAATTGAGGTAACAAGAAGTAATAAATAACTTTAAAAAAGTAGGTACTGAGAAGGCGGGGGGTTCAATTCTAGTTAATTTTACAAATCAGTTGGAGAGGATTTGAAATTAATTTACTTTCGGCTATATAGGGATGTAAACACAAAAATCAGTGGTACATGTGAGGGTGCACAAGAACACACAAAGAAGAGAACAAGAATCTGTGAAGGAAATGATTGGGAAAAGGACAAAGAGATTTTTTCTTTATTTTTTTTCTCAGCTATTTGAGGAACACAAATTTTAAATGTACAATTGCAACAAAATGCAATCAAAGACATTACTGAGAGAGGTGGAGGATAACGGGGGTTAATTGTTTGAATTAATTACTAACTAGATTAAATTAATTTTCCCCCGGATATGTCAGGGATGTAAAAACTGGAAACAGCGGAGCATAAGGGTAGGTACATAACGAGGACGAAAGGTGCAACGAGAAATAGAAAATAATGGAAAAGTCTACAACTGAATTTGGTTAACCCCCTTCGTCGTTGGCTGCATAAACTTTTATTTTCGTGGTACAATTATTTGGTAAAAAAATTTCTTTAAATGCTACTACAGAGGATCAAGTTAAATTAATTCATACTTTCTTTCCAAATATTTTTAAGAAAAATTACATTAAACCTGTAAATTTACCCTAAGGCCCAGTTGTACAATTCCAGTTTAACTTTAAGGCAAAGCTTAAACCCTTAACAACAATTGTTGAAATAACCGTTGTCATGGGTTTAAGCTTCGGCTTAAATTTAAACTAACATTGTACAACTGGGCCTTAATATCTTAAAAGATTATTTTAACAAAATACAATGCTTTGTGAATATTTAAACGGCGAAGAGTTCACTATATAAAGTTTAAAGTAACGGACATTTCAAAATTGCCGCCAAGAGTTTAGCTCCAACTAATCAGAGCGGTCTTTAAAAAAGATTCCTGTTTTTTATTCAAAAATGAAATGAAATCACTGGAATCGCTGAATATTTACTTTTGCATTACATTTTACAATGCATCAGCTAAATTATTTATTAAACTTCGTTACATGACAACAAAAACACTCATAACAAATTTCCCCCAAGTAAAAAGGCGAAGATATTCCCAAATTTACATTTAATCTTTACTTGAGTTATCTCAAATTCGATGTCGTAGTTTAAAATGAATTATTTTATTGTTTATTTATTTTTTTAATTACAATGGTGCTCCAAATTAACTTTCACATACAGATAGAGGGTGATCCGCGTGATATTTATCCCGTACGTCAATTCTCTTACTGGTTTTATTTTGCTAGATTCATTAATACATAATTACCATGTATAATAGTGAACAAAACTATATAATAGTTATATATATTATATATATATATATAATATAATATAATAATAGTCCTTTTTAATGCAGATTTATGTTCCTTTTTGTAATTAGCTTTTTAAAATCTTATCTCATCGTTAAATTAGTGTAACTCTACTTTGAAGTAAATAGGGGGGCACTTAATCAGGCAGGCCGCAAAATGAACTAACTTGAAATTAAGTCCATATGTCATCTGTCAACGAATTTCAACAGTTTGATAAAGATCAAGAAAAAGGAGGGAACATGTTGTAAGTGTGTGACATAGAGTGGGATCGACACGTTCCGTCAGTCTTTGTCTTCATCATGTGTACTCCAATATATTTTCTGTTTTGTATTGATGAGTAGAACTGACCATACTGCAAACGGCCATGTTACATAAATCTGTTTACATATAGTATATGACTACATGAGCATACGGCTGTTTATCCAATGGCGAGGTGCATTTCTATTCCCAGAGGCGTAGTCGGGGTGTGGCTAATTCTAATATGAATAAGAACATGGGCGCGAATTAAGGGCGAACAGGGGAACGACGCGACGGGAAAGTACAAAGGCTGTCTTCTTTAAAAGATCAATGGCGTAGCAAGCAATTTTATTTAATTAACAGAAACGTTCCGCATCATTGTAATGTTCCTACCTAAACATCTTACGAGATAGGTACATAATTATGTAGGTACGTGCTGCTAGAATGTAAAGGGCCGTTAAATTTGGCATTAAATGGAATTTCTTATATCGTTAGGCTGTATAGTGAGGGCGAGTACAATCATTTCTAAAAATGAAGAGGATTGAAATAATAAGTTCTGAATTGATGCAGGAGATTAAAGTTACCTACTAAAGGGACGTTTGCGAAAGGATCACATCATTAAAATCTAAAGCCGAGCAATCCTTGACATAAAAATATTAAGAATAGGTTCTTGTATTTTGGTCGTTTATTTTAGGAACACCGATATGTATGTATATAAAAATACGTTATAACCACGTGCTTAAAGTTAATGTGATTTTCAAAATGACTCTTTAAATGGTAATGACCCTGTACATAACAAACTTGATCTAAAGAACTCACGAACTAAAACTAATTATATAATTCGTTTATATCATTTCTGTGTATTATTTAATAGTAAACATCTTAATATGCAATAAAATTAAAATAGGAAAAAGTTTTTTATTTCCCAAATCCTCCACCAATTCTTGCGGATTTGTCCTAATACAATACCTTCTATTTAGTACAAATGGTACTTTATGTGTAAACAACTAATTTTTGAAAGAAAGTCTATTTTGTTATCCTAGGATGTTTGTAGTTCTTTTAAAATTTCAATCTTTAAAGTGGTTTTAAATAGATTACCAGATTTTTAGGGACAATGTTAGTAGAAGCAAGTTGAAGCAAGATTAGAAACGGTGAGTGATTTTTTTGAGGTATACCTACACATATCTACACATTATTCATTGTATCTAATGGAGGTTACAAAATAATTCACGTATGTACTTTTTTCCCCCTTTAATTTAAGATTTGAGCAACCAATTTAGCCTTCTAGACATACTGAGGATTAATTTTTGAGAGAAAAATGTGAACGTGCTCAAAGTATTTTTCGCCCCAAGTTTGCAACCCTGCTTCGCTTAGGCGATTACGTGAGAACTTAACTCCGTTCTTTTTTTTTTGAATCGTCGGCCGGCGTGGTTGTGTTTTTCTTTGCTCTAGTATTTGATAATTGATACAAGTTTCCACCAGGAAAACACATGTACTCGATGCTGATGGAAGCTTTGCAGGTGCGCAGGTAAACTTTTACTCAGTTATCAGAAGCTTTGACAATTTTTTTGCTGTTGCTTTATCGTAGACGAACAAAAAACAAGTGCCCTCTTTCAATGCTTTCTGCTTAAGCAATTATAATTAATGCTTTATCTTATTTTCGCTTTTCCCATCATTTGTGCATTTAATTCGTTCAGTTTTGATTCGATTTTATGGGGAAATTTTTTTAACTTGGCTTTAAGATAGTCGAATCCAAGCTTAACGCAATTTGCTTTGGCTTCCCGTTTCAAAACGATAAGCTGGTGAAAATAAGAAAAAGGTGAAGGCTTTCTTCATATTTTCCGCTTTTCAAATCGTTCGGACACGAATTTGAGGGGCGACAGGTTAGCGTCGGCTTCGATGGAATTTTCTAGAAGGTCCGCCATTTCTGATCACGTGACGCACGCGGACGTAATGAAAATTTTGTCTCGACGATTATTCCTAGATTTACTCCGGGAATCCGGCACCAAATTATTTTTTCGTAGTTTTCGAGAAAAATACCCATTGATGTAATTTCTTTCTTTCTGGTTTAGTTTAGTAGTAGCGTTGGTATGACTTCGTCGTTCGTGTTTTTTTGAAACCTGTCGTCCGGACCAGCCATGTTTTATTTCTTTGGCGTCCAAGAAAGAGCGGCACGTTTCCAGAAGGAAAATGGTAAATATTTTTTATTCAGTTTTGCCTAAGTAATTATAATTAATGTTTTATCTTATTTTCGCTTTTCCCATCATTTGTGCATTTAATTTGTTCAGTTTTGATTCGATTTTATGGCGAAATTTTTTTTATCTTGCCATGAACCCAGTCGAATCAAAGCTTAACACATTTTACTTTTGCTTCCTGTTTCAAAACGGTAAGCTGGTGAAAATAAGAGAAAGGCGAAGGCTTTTTTTCTTATTTTCCGCTTTTCAAATCGTTCGGACACGAATTTGTGGGGCGACAGATCGGCGTCGCGTCGGCTTCAGTGGAATTTTCTAGAAGGTCCGCCATTTCCGATCACGTGACGCGCAGACGCAACGGAAATTTTGTCTGAACGATTAGATATTCCTAGATTTACTCTGGGTATCCGCCATCAAATTATTGCATTTTTTCGCAGTTTTCGAGAAAAATACCCGTTGATGTAATTTCATTCTTTTCTGGTTTAGGTTAGTAGCAGCTAGCAGCGTTGGTATGACTTCGTCGTTCGCCTTTTTTCGAAACCTGGCGTCAGGACCAGCCATGTTTTATTTCTTCGGCGTCCAAGGAAGACGGACGTTTCCAGCAGGAAAATGGTAAACATTTTTATTCAGTTTTGCTAAATTCCATTATTTTTGACACCAATTTTAAGGAATAATTTTGTCTTTGCATTAGGCAGTTAAAGTGCTTTGTTTTTTCCCTGTTATTTAGTAAATGAATCATTGGCGTTCGCCCACTGGCATTTTTCTTAAATTAATAGAAAAATTTTCACAGATTTTACTTGTAGTTCATTTCTAGTGCCTCACCTTCATTTCTGTCATTAAAAACATCAGTGTTAACTTCTCTGGTAGTAACTTTACTTACTACTTATTTATTTTCTAAAGTTCTATTAATATGATTGAATTATTTTTGTCTCCTGTTAATTTTTCTCTAATTGGTGCTTGTATTGTTGCGCTAATCTATCTCATTTAACTTCCTTATAATTTTGGAAAAAAATGACTAATTTTAATTTTTTGTCCTTTAAAGTACCTGGTCCTCGTTTTCTTGCTGGGAAAAGACGTAGAATTGACCCCTTGGAATGAAACTTAGCAGTTCTGTACGTACGTGAACAAGCAAAAGATTTGGTGTTAAGGTAGGCAATATTTTTTTAAGTTAAGCAATTTGACAACGATTTTATAAATACATAGTACAATACTTTGATGAACGAATTCGATTCAGTTTTAACTTAACAAAAAGCTGAAGCCTGCCCTGATTCTA
The DNA here is from genome assembly GCA_033060865.1 of Dorcus hopei. NCBI lineage: Eukaryota > Metazoa > Arthropoda > Insecta > Coleoptera > Lucanidae > Dorcus > Dorcus hopei. Next base: position 39,681,656 of record CM065426.1, read on the forward strand.
GGCTATAATTGGTATTCTTGTAGTAGATCAACTCATGTTCATATTTTGCAAAAAAAGCAAATGTGTTTTCGGATAAATTATCGTCAGAAGAGTCTAATCAGTTCAGTTAAACAAAACAAAATTTAGTAGGTACATATTCATTTTCAGATATTACAAAAATCACTTTCAAGAAAATGACTATGTACTCACTGCTTCTATTAAACAAGTGGACACTTTACATTCTTGTTTTAATGCCCAGTTTCAGCTCCGATAGTGTTTTCTGTAAATCAATGTAATTCGCTGTTAGCATTCTTTCAAAAAGATGTAACTTTTTAAGCCCAATGTCCAGTGTCAGTTGTAAAGGTCAGCAACGAGCGACTTTTGGAAACATTACATATTTACATCCACAATGGTTCAAACTTAGGTTTTGTGCAAATCATTTACTGCTACAGGAATACCGACTTCGTTCCTACATCCATATTAAACCAAAACATTTAACTTCCGTTTCTTGCTTAATTTAATTTACTCATTTAAGGCAGTTTTTTTTTTTAATTCACTTTTACATTAACGTTTTCGTGTGTAATTTGGCCGCCGTGAGTTCTACAAATTCTAAACTTAAAATTTTTGAAGAAGAACAAAAATTGTTACGGGTCATGCCCAAAATATCTATAGATACACAGAAAAGTGCTACAAATAACAACACTCCCCAAAAAATCTAGACAGGCTATGTAATATAAGGAAGTACGATTTTTTAAATAAATTAATTAAAATTAACTTGGCAGCATCCATGATGAAGAAGGGCATGTAAAATAGCTGGACATTGATTTGGGAATTTCTATTTTCTTTAACTTAAAATTATGTCACAAATTCTTTAAAACGGACACTGAATATGCACACTACCACTTAACGTTTCGCTATAGTTTGACAGCTTCGTCAGAAGTGAAAAAATATGAACAAGTTGTCAAAATAAACAAGGTTGTCAATGGAAACTAAAAAAGTAAATTGATCTTTTTTTTAAATTAATTCTAAAATTTAATTTTAAACATAATATAATAATTGTTAAAAATTGACAGATCTATATCCTATTTAAAGAATCGAGAAAACTACAAAATACATATATCGTTTAAATTTGCAAAATCTGTACATTTATTAATAGAATTCGTTGACATTTTTATTTTGCACATTTCTATTAAACGTCTTTTGAAAATATTATATTAGTACATATTTTCAAAATCAAAATTATGGTTATTGTCTAACGAATGTTCTACAATTTCAATTTCAATTCAATAACGGCTTTTATTTTCAATAATATGTTACAACAAGCATTGAAAGATTTTGATTATTTTTTTGGATATGATATTTATGTTTGTCTAGATGTTTTTTTTTTTTTAATTTTGGCTTCTTTCTCCTATATAACACGAATTACAACTTAAACACTTAATTTCATAAACCACGTTAGGTTGTTTTAATATCGGTGTTTTAGTTTTTAAATTTGAAAGAAATAATGTTTAAATTGTTTACAGATTTGCTAGCTAAAATTAAGTTGTGTTTGTGTTTAAATATGTTATATAGTGGTTCAATATAAAGGTAATGATATATTTCTTGTTTGAAGTTTGTTTTATATTATTGTAGATTTTTGAATTTTGTAGATAGTTACTGATTCGATATGATTTATTGAATTTTGAACAACAGTCTTCTTTATTAAATTTAAATTGTCATAAATGAAAGTAAAACAGCTCGAAATAATTGTTGCAATTTTATAGTTTCTGGATGTGTACGAGTGAAAATGAGTACATGTATTTTGGTCGTTTATTTTAGGAACACCGATATGTATGTATATAAAAATACGTTATAACCACGTGCTTAGAGTTTATGTGATTTTCAAAATGACTCTTTAAATGGTAATGACCCTGTACATAACAAACTTAATTAATTAATGAGGAAAAAAATGATCTAAAGAACTCCGGAACTAAAACTAATTATATAATTCATTTATATCATTTCTGTGTGTTCAATATAAGGTTAAAATTTCTGCACTTATTTTGCAAACACGCCGTATCTACCTAACCACGTAGATTTATGAAACCAATTTTTAGAATGAAAAAAAGATCAATTTACTTTTCCAATTTTTTAATTGACAACCTTGTTTATTTTGACAACTTGTTTATATTTTTTCACTTCTGACGAAGCTGTCGAACGATGGCGAAACGTTAAGTGTTAGTGCACATACTCAGTGCCCGTTTCAAATAATTTGTGATACAATTTTCATAGGACAAGAACCTCCTTAGATTCTACATTTCAGTTCTTTCATCTAATTGAATAGCTGTAGATTGCGAATTTGATTTAGAACTATAGTTGCTTGATAAAAAATGATTACTTTTAAGAGATCTACCGAAATGTGAAATAAAAATGTATATATTATATTTAAAAAAGTAGAAGTTTGGTGGATAATTCACTTATGGAACTTGCTGTATATGTGAAAATTTACTAATATAGAACTCGTTATAAGCATTAACTTTTTAAAAAAATCAGTCGGTATACCTGATATAGAGAATGTATTTATTGATTGTGAAAAAATTCGATTTTGAGGTTTTTACGAGATTCTTGTTTTTTTTCTTTTATAATATGAAGTAAATTTTAAAACTTTGTAATATACAAAAATGTCAACATTATTTAAAGTAAACCGTTAACTAAATATTTGCAAAAAAATGTATTAAAAAAGGCTTTTTGGGAATTTTTTAATATTCACTGTGCGACAAAAGTCTGAATTCACTAGAAACTTTTCATTTGGTAAATTAAGAATAGTTTCCTTTTATACCTACATTTAATTTTGTTTTTCATTAATTTCAGTTTAAATGATTTTTGTAAATCATATGCAATAAAATTCATTTACATTTTATATCAAAAAGCTAGTTTTTTTTTTTAAATAAATAGTACATACTTCCTAATTTGATCACGCTGTTATTGTCGTGACATTTATGAAGCACATTAGAAATAAGTTAAAATTTAAGCATTTGCTTTAAAAATTTCACTATTACAACATGACAATAGCAGCCTTATGAAAGTTTTATGAAAAACCGAAACCGATAGGCGGTAGCTAACTAATAAACACATAAAAATTAGGAAGTAATACTTATCTTAAAATATTTATCTAATTACGAGACCAAAATTGCAACAATTTTAATCTACGACTTTTTAACATATTTTTACTGCAGCAAATTGAAACACCATTTAATTTATTTATTAATATATGATTTAATTAATTATTAATTAATTTAATTTATTTAAGATCGAAATAATGGCGGCCATATGAAGAGATAGCGTTACTATACTAAAATTAATGCACATTTTATTTATTTTAATGCACATATTATTCGATTTCGGTTATATCTTAGGTACTTTTTGGTGGTTGCAACAATTTACTGAATGCCCACATTTGATTTTCATTTTAAATATTGTCATTTAAATTATGTTTTTTTTTTACAAAAGTACTAATGCAAGTATTCTTGTTTCAGTGTATATTTGAGTGACGCATTTTGTGACGTGACTTTTAGAGGTAATTTTTCTTTATATGAATCTTTATAAAAATTAATTTTAAATTCTTGTTCTAGTGAGTGTGTAGTGTTGTTGGATCCAGGATCTGGGCTAACGGCAAGTAGAGGGGCACGCTTCGATAAAAGGTAGGGTAAGTATTATGAATAAGTCGTTTTTTTGACCATTTAATTTATTTCTGTTTAATTTTAGTCCCACGTCGAGTTCCAGATTGGGTTGCAGCGCGGTGAGTACGTTTGAATTGTTCCTTTGTTTCTTATTTTTGCTGTTAGTGTTTCACTAACTTTAGGTGTCAGTGTAAACTTTGTGCAGCGTTTTGATTTTTATAGGAAAGTATCAAATTATACAGGGTTATTCACGCAACCCATTCATTAAAAGTTTTCAAGGAAGATGGAAATTTAAAATTTACGGGGCAGAGGGAACTTTTCAAATAAAACAAAATTGACTTCCAGTCACTTCCGGTTATACAGGAAGTTGCTATCAATTCGTTTATGTTAAATGGGATGTTATATGTATTTTTGGTTACATTTTTGAATTTCACATGTAAAAATATGTAAAATTGCAATAGGTACATTTCCATATCTCTAAATTGAATAATTTTTGAGATATTTTAAGTTTTCTTAAAAATCTGATTTTCAAAAAATTATACCACAGCTATTATTGAAGCAATTTTATATGTAATAATAAGTGATATTATAGTTGAGATTTTAAGGTCCTTAAAAATTTCATAGGTAGAATGGTATATTTTAGACACCCTGCAGCTTAATAGATTATGTTTATGACATTTTTAAGAACCTTAAACCCTCAACTACAATATCAGCTATTATAAATAAAATTGTTTCAATAATGGCTGTAATATAGTTTTTTGAAAATAAGATTGCAGAATTTACATTTTTAAGAAAATTCAAAATGTATTGCAACTTTACATATTTTTACATGTAGAATTCAAAAAAGTGATAAAAAATATAACATTCCATTTAAAATAAGCGAGTTGATGGTGACTTCCGTTATAATCGGAAGTGACTGGAAGTCAATTTTATTTTATTTGAAAAGAACCTTTTCAATTTTCTTCTAAATTTCAATTTTCTACCTAGACTTCTTCCTTGAAAACTTTTAAGGAACGGTTTGCGTGAATAACTCTGTATTATATGAATGGGTAAGTAAGTAAATAACTCTTATATAACATTGAAATACCATACCCCATCCCAGATCACAGTTGAGGTTGTATAATATGTATACATTAAAATTTTTTTTTCTTCGTTAAATACTACACAGATAAAAATTTTGCGGAGTTTAAGGAGTATGTAGTTAAACGTTATACCAAAAGAGTGAAAATTTCACCTAATGTAGTGAAAACCATTCTTTTATTTTGTCAAAGTAACTCTTTTTGATGTTTATTTTAACTACTTGTATAGTACTTAAAAATTTTGAATATACAAAACGGAGAAATATTACACCTTTACGGTGTTGAAGATAAATTTAACATATTTGTGTGTTGAAATGTTTCCGAACCTGTGAACATGTAACTCATTTTAGGAGAAAAAATATTATTCCAACAACAAAGCGGTGTTAAAAAGTTCCAAAAGCATTCTATTATATTTTTATGTGTTACATTCTCACTTAAAAATGAAAATATAGCACTTATTGGTAGTTAAAGAAAAAATAAAAGTAAAAATTGTAACACCCGCAAAGCATAATTTTAACACCATTAAAGTGTAACTGCAATTCCTTGAAGGAATAATTTCAACACCTTTGTGTAGTCAAACTAACACCTTTATTTCCTTTTCGATGTTACTTTCACTCCTTGAAATTTTAACTTCTTCGTGTTTAACTACTTGTGCAAATGGACGCGAGGGAACACCCAAAAAGAGTTAAAACGGTGTTAAATCTAACACCGCATTTTTATCTGTGTACTATAACTTCAGGTTCGATCTCAACCGGTCATATGGTAGGGGATTTACTACATTTTTTTTTAAATTCTTTATATCCAAAATTTTTTCTTTATAGTGAAATATCTTGAAGAGCTGTGACTTGGCCAAAGTTGATATTGAATATCGTTAGAGATATCGTCGCTGGAAATTATTTCTTTATATCTTTTAAATATTATTTTTCTGCAGACTTTCCATCTTTCTACAAGGATCATCAAATCTAGTTTCCGAAATATGACAGAGAAAATCGGCTAAATTTCTAGGGCTCCTTAAAATTGTTGTGGAGGCCTCACAGATAATTATTATGAAAAGGTAAGACGCTTTTAATTTTTTTTACAAAAATTCTAATTCAATTATTCTTGTTTCAGTGTATATTCAGTGTTGTACTGTGCGCGGTGTGACTTTCATAGGTAATTTTCCTGTACACATGCATTTCTATTAATTAATTTTAATTTTATGTTTTAGTGATGAGTGTTGTGTTGTGGCTGACATTGAATCCATGTTAACGGCAAGTAGAGGGGCACGCTTCGATAAAAGGTAGGGTAAGTATTATGATTAAATCTTTTTTGACAATTTAATTTATTTTTGTTTAATTTTAGTCCCACGTCGTGTTCCAGATTGGGTGGTAGCGCGGTGAGTACGTTTGAATTGTTCCCTTATTTCTTATTTTTGCTGTTAGTGTTTCACTAACTGTAGGTGACAGTGTAAACTTTGTGCAGCGTTATAGGAAAGTATCAAATTATACAGGGTTATTCACGCAACCCGTTCAATAAAAGTTTTCAAGGAAGATAGAAATTTAAAATTTACTGGGCAGAGGGAACTTTTCAAATAAAACAAAATTGACTTCCAGTCACTTCCGGTTATACCGGACGTTGCTATCAATTTTTTGCTGTTAATATTTTGCTACTTGACAGTGTATTTTAGCTGTTAATACTTCACTAACTTAAGGTGAAAGTGTAAATTTTGTGTAGAGTTTTAATTTTTATAGGAAAGTATGAATGATATTTTGTGAAAGGTAAGTGGGAAAATAACTCTATAAGACCATACCCCATCCAGGATCACAGTTGAATTTATCAAAGTACAGAGTATTTTTTAAAATCTGTCGTTGAAGTTGGCTCTGGAAGTGTAATTGTGAACCAAAATCATCATGACAGTTGTTAATTTGACATTTGAACGTTCTAAAAATCTCAAGAAATATCGCAGATATGTATAAGACACACTTAACAAAAATGAAAGTACTTTATTAAACGAAAAATTTAGGATAGAAAAAAATAGGGCATGCTACTTAAAAAAATTGAGTTTTGTCATTTTGAAATTTCTGGTATTTTGTTTATTACCATGACCACACTGTAGCGATAAAAGTACTTTTAATAATGGCTTATAATAAGCTTATGTATCAATTACATCTGTACCAAAAATCTTTTTCTTAGAGTTAAGAATAAATAAAATATGAATTAATGAAATAGTTTCAAGAACGGTTAGGTTTAGGTGTAGATAATGGTATACAGAAAATATGTAGAATTTTATGGGAAATACCAATTTGGTTTCATATATAGGGTGTGCCGTTTGAAATTAAAATGTTTGTCCTGTACTACTGTTTTGATTCATTCTATATAGATGAAAATAATTTTATGTTGCAGATCTCTAAATCCAAAACAACTTGAAAACTTCAATAGTTATCGAGATATAGCCGGAGAACACACTGTTGGGACACCTTGTATTTTAAACTTTTTTCTTATCTTCTCTAAATACTACTATAACTTCAGCTATGATCTCAACCGGTCATATGGTAGGGGATTTTACTATAATTTTATTTAATTCGTATATTTCAACATTTTTCTTTGTTTTCTTTAAAAAGTACAAGTTATTTTATAGCTACCGAAAAGCGACAGATCTTCGTCGACTGCAAGGGCATCAAATCGAGTTTCAGAACTTTTTCAACGCCTCTTCAGATGATGCCTGAAGTTTTAAAACAATTCGAAACGATAAAACATTAGTGAGAACTTCAATGGCTCTTTGAAATTAACATCAAAATCTCGCAGATATTTGTAAAAACAAAAAGGTGAGTTAACAAAAAAATAGTAATCTACAATTTAAAATAGGAATAATTTTCATTTAAAATAAATAGTTCTTGGAAAGTTGCAGTAGTAATAATAGGTCTGTTCGATAGTTCTGCACTTTTCTACACTTTTTGCACCAACCGCGACTGAGAGAGGGCGATGTATATAATAGAACATAAGTAGGAGTGAGAAAAATAGAGTAAAGGTGTTAAAAGTGTAGAAAGTGCAGAGCTTTCGAACAGGTCTAATAATAATACAATCGTGATAACAATTGAAGTTTCATCTTTGCTTGTTCACGGAAGTATTGGAATATTCCTTACTTTGTTACCTTGAGATACGCAAAAAAATAGAAACTCTAGGGCTGCTTATGAAAGGGAGCAAATTACGAAAGATGACCATATATTTAGTTGTGTGGTGTATTGCAATCGTGCACAATATTTACTTTAAACATGCACGAAACATTTCTTAACTGTTTAAGTCAAAGTATAGTTTCTTACAGATTCTTATTGTATTTTATAAAACGTTCTAAATTTTCAAAATTATTGAAATAATTATTTTTGTTTCAGTGTTTCGTGTTTAGTGTTGTATACATAGTGTAGTGTAGTTTTGCGACTCTGAGGATATACATATACCGTCAAGCAAAGGATTTCGTAATTATCACCAGGAGATTGCAATCTCAGCTCCCTTTAGGAGAATATTCAGTGAATTCATCAAGGATCAACCTAAAGAGCTGCAATTATAGAACACGAATTACCTAAAGAGAAGGATTAGGAATAGGCTGCTTTCTATTTCAGGTAATTGAAGAAATATCTGGCGTTCTTAATTTATATTAATTTAATGTTTGTTGTTCTTCATTTATGTATATTTAACATTTAATTTAATTTATTTTAACATTCCATAGGGTTCTCCAAAAAAAAATTCGCCAGAGAGGGTTACCTTTGTCCGTTGCTGTTGGGATTAGTGAGAACCATTCTCACCCAACGTAAGAGTATAATAACGAAAAGGTAAATAGTAAAAATTATAAATAATTGCTATTAAAAGTTTTGCCTTATAACTCATAAAAATATTTCTAAATAAATAATTACAATTAAGTAATTTTGAACAATTTTTAAATATTTTACAAAAAACTAGTGGCAGTTATATGTCTGTTTCAGAGTTCCCCGCGTTAGAGATGTGCAGTGTAGTGTTATTTCAACGTGGTGTTATTACAACTAACAATAAGTTAAATAAACTTCAACTGGTGCTGTCGCTGTTGGGATTAGTGAGACCAATTCTCACATGACGCGAGATTAATATTATGCAAAAGGTGAGTAGCACAAGTTTAACGCAATTTTCTCTGATGCTATTTCTTTACTGTATCTTGTCATTGCTGCATTTTGTAAACGTGTGCAGTTCTACAGTGTTTACTTCCTTAAATAAATTTTTCTTAAAAAAATTCAGTCACTAGAAATAATAATCCATGAGACAGTTTCTTTAATATTCATTATTTAATGTGACTAATTTTTTACATACATTTCTTTTTTGTTGCTGTGTCAATAATTATTAGTTTCATAAAATCTGTAATACGATAACTAAATTTTTCTTAATTAATAAAATTAATCCATGACATGGTTTAATTAATTCATAGAGGCATTATTAAACTTTGCTTTGAATGCAATTTCAGTAATAAAATTAATCTCTAACAAATCTTAAATCTTTTACAATAATAATTGTCCATATAAGCATTAAAATTGCTATTTCTAATTCAGCATTCCGTATTTTAGTATGCTTTAATACTTAAAATAAATATGTCAAAATGTACAGGGCGTCCCATTTAAATTTTTTGAGAAAATTTAACTTTTAAGTTTCAATTGTTTGTTAGCAAGCGCGCATGAAAATGTTACTATTAGCTATCGAGGTTATTCCACTCGATATTGATAATTAGTTATACACAGTAACAATATTTTTTTTGACAGCTAATTATTATTAATGACATTCTTTTTTCATCGAATAACCTTTTATGTAAAATGAGATTTGAAACTCAAGATTTATACATGTCGAAAATTTGAGATGATTTCATATAATGTTTATTTGTATTTTAGTGATTGAGTTGCAATAAAGTATTTTGTGTATTTATACAAAAATGTCCTATTGTTTATTTTTAAAACTACAGGATTTTTTTTAACTAGGAGTAGTTTAAATTTGCCCGTCAGAAGTTCCCAATGTTATTGAGTTATTGACTTTTTGATATCCAGTACCAGAACTTCCCATATTCTTCAATCTGCATTTAAAAATTAAAATTTTTCATAATTCATGTGAGTCACTTTTAAATTTGTTATGGAAATATGTATGTTACTAGAACTAGTTATTTGAAGAATTTGTAAACTTTCAGACCAAGCAAAATTAATTTCTGCCTTAGTTTTACAAAGTCAATGGGTGGTATGCATAAAACGAAGTAGATGCTAATACTTCTCAAATTAGTATATTCTTCGAAGTATCTTCTATTATATAAAGTACCTACTGCAGCTCTGAAGCATATACTACGAAAGCAAAGTTTATACTACAGCACGTAGAAAATACTACGCTGCAGTAGTATTTACTATTAAAACGAATCTGGGGCTCTGAAGTTAGTACTGGCAGTAGGTGCTTTTACAGCGAAGTAAAAACTTCTATGTGCTTTTGTGCTCTAGTATCTACTAGATCGCATAGTAAATACTATGTTACTATAGTAGGTACTTCACTTTCGAAGTAGGTGCTTGAAGTATTAGCATGCACTTCGTTTTATGCATACCACCCAATGTAGTGAAAAAATTTTAAATTACTCCTCCTAATTAAAAATAACTAGTCATTTTGTATAATATTTATTTACAATGAAATTGATAAAAATGTGTTGCCTAACCGGCCTAATATTAAAGTTTTATTGCCTAAAACAATAATTTTTGAGAATTATTTTTTGTGTTTTTGTGGTATTTCTTAGCCTTTTGTGATGCTTTTAGGAGCCTAAAAATCTCTTCATCATTAAAATGTGTTTTGTTATCATGAAAAATACAAAACTGTAAAAGTAGTGTGACACTAATCTGAATAATTGTTATGTCAATTCAAACCAACTGTTTACCTCGTTTCTAGCAAACGGTGCTTTTAAATTTAATTTTTTTAAATTATTGTAATAACGTTATTTAAGTATTTTCAAAGTAAAGAGAAATAGGAATTAGTTTAACAGGAACATATCGCTGCTTTGCTTTGATACTGGCATAACTCGAAATATGATAATTCTACGAAAGTAAAAATTCTATAAATTTTTTTAAAATTAAATTTAATTTAATTGTTTATTAAATTTATTAAATTAAATCAATTCATCGTTTGCCCGCAAGCCTAAAAAAGACACGAAAGAAAATATTTGCATTGACATAATTTTATTAAAATCATAAGGCATAAATTTATGTACCTGTGCCGTTGATATTTTATTAGTTGGGCCACTATCAAAGCAAAGAAGCGATATTCAATTACTTTGAACAAAAAATAAAACATATTCATTGATTTATCAGCAAACCAAAGCAGAAGAACCGGTCGGAAAGGCTAAATACTCGTAACATCAATATTGAAAGAAAAGGAAATTATTAATTTTTTTCTCGCTGCACTCGGTGGACACCCTGTATATTTTATTAAATGCTTACAATAAATGCACACTTTATATTAAATATTGCTCATTTAATTTTCTTTTTTTTTTTACAAAAGTACTAATGCAAGTATTCTTGTTTCAGTGTACATTTGAGTGGTGCATTTTGTGAAGTGACTTTTATAGGTAAATTTTCTTTATATGAATCTTTATAAAAATTAATTCTAAATTCATGTTCTAGTGAGTGTGTAGTGTTGTAGGATCCAGGATCTAGGCTAACGGCAAGTAGAGGGGCACGCTTCGATAAAAGGTAGGGTAAGTATTGTGATTAAGTCTTTTTTTGACAATTTAATTTATTTTTGTTTAATTTTAGTCCCACGTCGTGTTCCAGATTGGGTTGCAGCGCGGTGAGTACGTTTGAAATTTTCTTTTGTTTTTATTTTTTGCTGTTAATATTTTGCTATTTGACAGTGTATTTTAGCTGTTAATATTTCACTAACTTGAGGTGAAAGTGTAAATTTTGTGTAGAGTTTTAATTTTTATAGGAAAGTATGAATAATATTTTGTGAAAGGTAAGTGGGTAAATAACTCTATAATTTCAAAGACCATTCCCCATCCAGGATCACAGTTGAATTTATATAAGTATATATTTTAAATTGTACTATTTTAAAAATTAACGGGCAAGCGGTCGGCAATGAAACTTTTTATTTTTATTTGCTAAGCTTTTGGTAATTTTTGTTACCTTCATCAGAGCATAAAATTGAAATGTAAGGTTACAGGTAATTACATAGTACAATTACAATAAAAACTTAACTTACATAATTTTTAGTTTACATTTTAATTACAAAATTCTTCAGCTAATGTTCAAAATTTCAAATTTGGTTGATTGGAAACCGAAATAAATTTATTATCTAAGTTAAGCCGATTTAGAAAATTATTACAAAATATTATATACCTTGTATTCTGTTCGAAAATTCGTTTAAAATAAAATTTTATTAAATATTCCTAAGGAAAAAGTAAGATTGAATATTTGATCAAGAATTCATAGAATTGCTAGTTTCTTTTTAATATGAAATAACTCTAAGAATAATCTGGAATGATAATTTGTTTCTTTTTCTAAAATTTTTGTGTTAGTGAAGTCTAATATATGACTTTTATCTCTAAAATGTTGTACCAAAGCACTAGAATTTTTTTCTTTGTTTGTTATCACTTTACAATCAGATTTATGTTGTGATAGTCGTGATTTAAGCCAATTGGAAATTTGTCCTGCATAAAACTAATCACATTCAGTACAAGGAATATTTAATAATAATTTTATCTTTTGTTTTACTAAAAAGATTATTAATGGTTTTTAAATTATATTTACCAATTTTGGGATTAATATTTTTGAATTCTTTGGTAAATCAAATTTGTATAACCGGGTATTTGTAGAAATGTTTTGTAAATTAAATTGTCTAAGTTTTGATTATTTTGGGGATTATTATTGTTTTGAGAATTTTGATTTTCATTTTGATCATCTTGGAATAAAATTTTCTTAACTAAATATAAAGGATATCCATTATTACAAAAAAGACTTCTAAGCTTAATTAAATTCTTTTCTACCAATAATGCACAATATGGTCATTGGTGGCGCTGGCTTCGCATGTGCATGGTTCCTATTTCTGAAAGAAATTAAAACATTTAATTTTTGATTCAAAGGATTACATGAATAAAATTTAATGAATCTACCTGAATGTGTCGGTTTCTGATACCAATCTAATGCGATTGTATTATTTTCTAATCTAATTAATTTAACGTCAAGAAACGGAACTGAATTTGTATTACTTTCTTCTTCTACGGTAAACTGAATTTGTGTATGAAAGTTATTAAAGACATCTAATGTATTCACAATCTTATTTTTTGGTAAAGAACAAATCATGTCATCTACATATTTTTTTATAAATCCAAATTGAAAAGGTAATTTAGATATGACACTGTACAAAAGACAGTCCATCACCATCTGGGCTAAAATAGTACTAATAGGAGAACCCATCGGAACACCATAAATCTGTTTATAAAAAACATCATTATAAGAGAAATAACTATTGTTAAATAAAAAATGTTAAATTGTTAAGAATTTTTCTTTACTTAAATTACAAAAAGGTTTAATTTTGTGAGACCAGTCCTCATTAACAATTTCTGTGATTAAATTTGAGGGGATATTTCTAAATAAAGAAACAACATCAAAAGAAACGAGGACAAAATCTTTAGGTAATTGAAAATTTTGAAATTGTTCTGCAAAACCAAAAGAATTTTTTACATTATAATCATATTTTATAAGCTAATGTTAGTGTGTTAGATGTAAATTTGGACAATTGGTAAAAAGGAACATTAATACGAGGTATGACAATAAAATTCGCGGACTCATTTTATTATGTTGCTTTGACAACACTTGGAGGATTGGCAGCACTGACGCAGTGTTTGGTGACATTTCGTGCAGTCATGCAATTTTTTCCAGTTCTCTTGGCAATCTTAATTTGAGTGTAGAGCTGTTTTTGTACACGTGTGTTTTGATATTGCGACGATGGAAATCGATCGAAAATGTTGTTAATTCTTTGAATTTATTAAGGTCTACGTAATTTAATTTTTTAAGAGATTTTACAATCTCGTTATATTTGGATTGTATAGGGCCAGTTGGGTCCCTATTTAATATTAAATAGGATTAACAATACTTAATAAATTCATTACCTTAGAATTCTATTCTAATTAAATTTTAATGGTCTTCATGAAATGCATCTACGCTAAATTTTGGACCTAATGATAATAAATTCTTAATTTCAGAAGGAATTTCTATATTCGTTAAATTCACAAACCATTTTTTATTGTTATAAAAAAAATTAATTTCTTTTAGTTTTTTTAAATCATCAGACTTTTTATTGTTACATGTTTTTACATTATTAAAAAAGATATTGAAAGAATTTTCAAGTTTTAAAGAAAATTCATGAATAATATTTTGAGGAAATAATTTGAATTTTTTTGTTTAACTAAATTAATATTTTTTTCCATCTTATCAATGTCACGGTTTGTGATTTTAATTTTTAAATGTTTGAACCTATCTTTGAAATTTTGAACTTCAGTCTTAATTTTTCTATTATCCGTTTTTAGGAGCGAATCCAAATTCTTGTTCTTGAAAGAAATTTGTTTTGGTATAATTCCAAATGTTCTGTACCTTAGTAGGAAAATTCTTTGATTAATTTTTTTAACCAATTTGTGTTTCAATTTTTGTCAATTTTTCAAGTAATTACAAGCATCATAACTATATGTCAACTGGATGTCAGTGAAGAAACCCATCTTGAATATAATTACGAACCAAGGAGTATCGACCGTTGGTAATTGATTGTACTATTTTAAAATTAACGGACAATTTACTATTTCGGTTTCCAAGCTTGACAAGCTTGTTTATTTTGACATTTTTTCACTTCTAACGAAGCTATCGAATGATGGCGAAATGTCAAGTGTTAGTGCGCATATTCAGTGTCCGTTTCAAAGAATTTGTGATACAATTTTCATCGGACAAGAACCTGCTTTAATTAAATTTAGAAATTAAAATCACATGACACCGATAAGTTCGAAAAAAATATTAATTTAGTTAAATAAAAAATTTCAAATTTAATTCCGCAAAAGTATTATTAATAAATTATGTTTAAAACCTAAAAATACTTTCAATATCTTTTTTAATAATGTAAAAAAATGTAACATTAAAAAGTCTGATGATTTAAAAAGACTAAAAGAAATTAATGTTTTTTATAACAATAAAAAATGGTTTGTGAATTTAACGAATATAGAAATTCCTTCTGAAATTAAGAATTTATTATCATTAAGTCCAAAATTTAGCTTACCAATTAAAACTAATGAAATTAACTTAGCAAAATTCTTATCTGATTTAGAAAATTAGAAAATTTGGTAGATACATTTCCTGAAGAACAAAAAATTTAATTAGATTAAAATTCATTAATATTATGACTAATTATATTAGAGTCAACTTCCAAATTTTCATCAATTAATGTTATGTATGATTTCTTAAAGACCATTCAAATATTTACATATTAAAAGCTGATAAAGGTTCTACCACAGTGGCTATGTTAAAAGAAGACTACCACAACAAGGTAATGAATTTATTAAGTGATGTTAATACCTATTTGATATTAAATAGGGACCCAACAGGCCCTATGCAATCTAAAAATAACGATATTGTAAAATCTCTTAAATTACATAGACCTTAATACATTCAAAGAATTAACAACATACAATTCAACATCACCTAAATTTTATGGTTTACCAAAAATTCACAAGGAAGACGTCATACCTAAGTTACCTTTTGAATTTATAAAAAAAGAATATGTAGATGACATTATTTGTTCTTTAATAATAATAATAATTCTTTATTCTTCAATGGACAACAGGATGTTTTGAAGATCGTCACAAAACAAAAAAGATAAAATAAAAATAGTATATAAAGCTAACAATGGTTTTAACACCTCATCCTAACACAGGAATTCGTCAATTGAATAATAACATTTAGCAACTAAGTATGACTTTAGAGATTTCTTAAATGTTTTAATATTTGTACAATTTTTTATTTCATAAGGTAGCTTATTATAAATTTTAATACCTAAGTAACTCGGGGAATTTTGTGTGACCGACAGTCTTGCAAAAGGAGCTCGTAAATCATTTTTGTTGCGCGTATTTAACTGGTGAATGTCACTATTCGTGCTCAATGTTGCTATACATATAGACACAGAGATTAAAAATTAAAATACTCGGAAGCGTAAGAATGCGAAGTTGTTTGAAACTATCTTTACACGAGGATCTGTTGGAGATCCCAACCATACACCGAACTATTCTTTTCTGCATAATAAAAACATTGGACATGACACAGGAACGACCCCAAAAGCAAATTCCATAATTCAAACGACTAACTACTTGGGCACGATACAATTGCAATAGTTGCTGTAAGCTAAGCAGGGGTTTCAGATTTCTGAATAAAAACAAAATCGAGTTTAATTTAGAAATTAGCTCAAAGCAGTGTGTTTTCCAGTTCAGATGTTTATCTAGACGAATACCAAGAAACTTGACACTGTCAGTGGAATCTAAACTGTTGTTAGGTATATCCAAAATGACCTGTTTGATGCCCTTTTGTCTATTATGAAAAACGACAGCTGAGGTCTTCTGTAAGTTAAGATAAAGAACATTGCAGCTAAACCAGTGATTAAGTTTTTGTAGTAAGTCATTACATTTAACACGTATGATATCAAAAGACGGGTCGGATACCACGCAAGAAGTGTCATCAGCATAAATGGTGAAGTCAATATCAGCAGCAACCTTAGATAAGTCATTTATATATAATAAAAAGAGAACAGGATCCAGGATCGAGCCCTGCGGTGATGTCAATGTCTTCAGAATTAGTGATATATTTTTGAGAATATTGTTGATGAGTGATACTGACATATTGTTTTCGTCCAAATAAAAACGATCTAATCCAATTGAGGCTGTTCCCTCTAAGGCCGTAGGATGAAAGCTTATACAATAAGATATTAAGATTTACGCAATCGAACGCCCTACTAAGAGCGCAGAAAAGTCCAATAGGGCATTCTCCTTTTTCAAGATATATTAGTATATTGGACAGAAATTCATCAATTGCGGTATTAGTGGATTTACCTTCGATAAAACCATGTTGGTTCTTACAAAGGGTATGGTTAGAATTAATATTTTTTTTTATTTCACAAGAAAAGCATATTCGAAGATCTTCGAGAAAACTGATGATAAAGTTATCGGTCTGTAATTCTCCATCAAAAAATATGATTGTGAATACATTAGATGTCTTTAATAACTTTCATACACAAATTCAGTTTACCGTAGAAGAAGAAACTAATACAAATTCAGTTCCGTTTCTTGACGTTAAATTAATTAAATTAGAAAATAATACAATCACACTAGATTGGTATCAAAAACCGACACATTCAGGTAGATTCATTAATTTTTATTCATGTAATCCTTTGAATCAAAAATTAAATGTTGTAATTTCTTTCAGAAATAGAATAGAAACTTCATGTCATCCTACTTTTTTTTAGAAAAGAATTTAATTAAACTTAGAAATCTTTTTTGTAATAATGGGTATCCTTTATATTTAGTTAAGAAAATTTTATTTCAAGATGATCAAAATGAAAATCAAAATTCTCAAAACAATAATAATCCCCAAAATAATCAAAATTTAGACAATTTAATTTACAAAAAATTTCCACAAATACCCGGTTATACAAATTTGATTACCAAAGAATTCAAAAATATGAATGCCAAAATTGCTAAATATAACTTAAAAACTATTAATAATCTTTTTAGTAAAGCAAAAGTTAAAATTCCGTTCTCTCTTCAATATGGTATTGTTTATTCTATTCCTCGTACTGATTGTGATCAGGTTTATAACAATAGGACAAATTTCCACTTGGCTGAAATCACGACTATCACAACATACATCTGAGTGTAAAATGATAACAAACAAAGAAAAAAATCTAGTGCTTTAGTACAACATTTTAGAGATAAAAATCATAAATACTAGACTTCACTAACACAAACATTTTAGAAAAAGAAACAAATTATCATGTCAGATTATTCTTAGAATTATTTTATGTTAAAAAAAAAACTAGTAACTCTATGAATTTTTGATCAGATATTCAAAATCTTAACTTGGTATATGAATACTTAATAAAATTTGATTTTAAACGTAATTCCAAACAGAATACAAGGTAAATAATATTTTTAAATAACTTTCTAAATCGGTTTACCTTTGATAATAAATTTATTTCGGTTTTCAATCAACCAAATTTGAAATTTTGTACATTTAGGACCAGTTTCATAAAACGTAGTTAACCCCTCGATCAAGTTAATTGTGTGATTAAGCAATATCATTGGTGGAAATTTAAACTTTCTTCCAATGATATTGCTTAATCACACAATTAACTTGATCGAGGGGTTAACTACGTTTTATGAAACTGGACCTAACTGAAGAATTTTGTAATTAGGTGGATTCTAAACAGAAAATTATATAAGTTAAGTTTTTATTGTAATTGTACTAAAAAGTATGTAATTACCTGCAACCTTACATTTCAGTTTTATGCTCCGATGAAGGTAACAAAAATTACCGAAAGCTCAGCAAATAAAAATAGGAAGTGGCTAAACGTCCGCCGGCGGAACCATGCATTGTATTTCGAAATTCCGCCGTTCGGCGGATCAAAATAACCTTAGCCCACAAGTCCGCCGAAAGTTCGATTGATTTGCGCAAGAATGGCGGAACATTACTCTAAAAACTAATAATACCGCCGAACGGCGGACTTTATTGAAGATAATGCTTAATCCGCCGTTCTGATGTGATGTTAAAGTAATTCACTATTTTAACAGTTTTATTTTTATTTACAAATTTCGAAGTTAACATACATCATGTTAACTTCGAAATTTGTAAATAAAACTTAAATTTTGATGTTGTGATGTTAAATTACTTTAACATCACAACATCAGAACGGCGGATTAAGCATTCTCTTTAATAAAGTCCGCCGTTCGGCGGTATTATTAGTTTTTAGAGTAATGTTCCGCCGTTCTTGCGCAAATCAGTTGAATTTTCGGCGGAATTGTGGGCTAAGATTATTTAGATCCGCCGGACGGCGGAATTTCGAAATGTAATCCATGGTTCCGCCGGCCGGCGGACGTTTAGCCACGTCGATAAAAATAAAAAGTTTCATTGCTGACCGTTTGCCCGTTAATTTTTAAAATGGTACAATCAATTACCAACCGTCGATACTCCTTGGTTCGTAAATATACAGGTGTCCCAACAATGTGTTCTCGGGCAATATCTCGATAACTACTGAAGATATAGAAAAATTTTCAAATTTTTTAGTTTTGGAGATTCACGACATAAAATTATTTTCATCTATACAGAGTGAACCAAAACAGTGGTGCCGGACACATTTTTTTAATTTCAAATGGCACACCCTATATACGAGACCAAATTTAGATTGCTAATAAAATTCTACACAATTTCTGTACAACATTGTGTATACCTAAACCTAGTAGTTCTTGAGATATTGAACATTTGGCCTCAAAATTGCCGTTTGCATCCACTATTTTATTTATTCATATTTTATTTATTTTTAATTCCAAGAAAAAAAATTTTGGTATAGATGTAGTTGATACATAAACTTATTATAAGCCATTATTAAATGTACTTTTATAGCTACAGGGTGGTCGTGGTAATAAACAGAATATCAGAAATTTTAAAATGACAAAACTTAATTTTTTTAAATAGCATGCGTTTAACAAAGTACTTTCGTTTTTGTTGTATGTCTTATAACTATCTGCGAAAATTTTTGAGGTTTTTGGATCTATTTCGATTTTTTCTTTTAAAACGAATAATTATGTAAGGAGGCCGTGGGAAATGGCAAATAAATGAAGCGGTTGACATTAGTAATTAATTTTCAAACGACAATAATGTGCAAACTTACTTATTTTGAGTAGTCTTCTTTGGAGGATTATACATTTTTATACTTACATTTCCCAAGCTTTCTATGAGCTTGTCAGAGAGGCGTTAAGCTAGCTGTTTTGATATTCCCGGCGGCGGCTGCGACCGAAAAACTAGGTGTTTTCCTTCAGCATTCATCTTATAAACTGGGGAAACGCAGAAAACCTAATTCTAAGGAAACACAGTCCGACACATACGTGTACCATCTCTCACATATGTACCAGCAGGAGATTCGAACCCACACCTATAGTTACCCGATCAAGCGTTAAGACCGTTGTCAGCGGACCCAACCACTTCAGCTTTGCAACCGTTTAATAAAGATATAATTTAATAAATCTAAAAATTCACGTCCTGACAATTTCACAACTAAAAGTTCCCAACAGTCTAACACTTCGAAAATTAATTATTAATGTCAACCGGTTCACTTCTTTGCCGGTTTTCCACGGCTCTCTTAAGGCCTTTTTAGACGGTCACATTTCTTGTAACAAATTTGTTACGAAGTGAGTGAGAAGTGCCAATTCAACCAATCAACATTCAGTGTGGTAGTTTATCTCTCTCACTTGTAACAAATTGTTACAAGAATTGTGACCGTCTCAAAAGGCCTTTAGACAATTATTCGTTTTAAAAGAAATAATTCGAATAGATCTAAAAATTTCAAAAAATATCGCAGATAGGTATAAGACATACTTAACAAATATGAAAGTAGTTTACTAAACGAAGAATATAGGATAGAAAAATATAGGGCATGCTATTTAAGAAAATACAGTTTTGTCATTTTGAAATTTCTGATATTCTGTTTATTACCATGACCACCCTGTAGTGATAAAAGTACATTTAATAATGGCTTGTAATAAGCTTATGTATCAACTACATCTGTACCTAAAATCTTTTTCTTAGAGTTAAAAATAAACAAAATGTGAATAAATAAAATAGTGACTGCAAACGGTAGTTTTTAGATAAAATGTTAAATATCTGAAGAACGATTAGATTTCAGTATACACAGTGGTATACAGAAGATATGTAGAATTCTATGAGCAATTCAAATTTGGTTTCATATGTAGGGTGTGCTATTTGCAATAAAAAAGTTGTGTCCGGCACCATTGTTTTGATTCACTCTGCATAGATGAAAATAATTTTATGTTGTAGACTTCTAAAATGAAAACAAAAACTGCATTGAAAAATTTTTCGTATCAGTAGTTATCAAGATATTGCCTGAGAACACACTGTTGGGACATCCTGTATATTTTAAACCTTTTTCTTATCTTCTCTAAATACTACTATAACTTCAGCTATGATCTCAACCGGTCGTATGGTAGGGGTTTTTACTATATTTTTTTAAATTCATATAATTCAAAATTTTTCTTCATTTTCTTTAAAAAGTTTTATTTTCTCTTTAAAAACTGGTTAATTCTTAATCGAGAGGCCAAATCAGAAGCAAGGCAACGTTTCTTAGAAATCATATTTTTAGTACTTAAAATAAAATACTAAAATACAGAGTTATTCACGCAAACCGTTCATTAAAAATTTTCAAGGAAGAAGTTTAGATAGAAATTTGAAATTTACGAAGAACAGATACTTAGAAATAATCTTTTCAAATAAAATAAAATTGACTTCCAGTCACTTCCGGTTATGCCGGAAATCCCTATCAACTCGCTCATTTTAAGTGGGATGCTACATTTTTATCACGTTTTTCAATTTTACACGTAAAAATATGTAAAATTGTAATACATTTCGCTATCTTTAAATTGCATCATTTTTGAGATATTTTGAATTTTCTTAGAAATATGGATTTTGGAATCTGATTTTCAAAAAATCATATCACAGTTATTATTCAAATAATTTTATTTGTAACAGCTAATAATGTAGTTGAAGCTTTAAGGTTTTTAAACGTTTCATAAACAGTACATTAAGCTACACGCTGTGTAAAATATACCACTCCGCTAGAAGATATTCAAACACAGAAAAGTACTTTTTTTCAAATGGAACAACCAATATTTTAATACACCATCACATGTGGAATTAAATGCTGCGTCGAACTACGAGTATCACTGAGAAAACAAAATGTGTTAATTCAACCAAAAATTTTGTTTGAACGTATTGAACCGAAAGTTTTTGTTGGGTGAACATTTTTTTGGTAAAATTAACACATTTGTTTTATCAGTGTAAACAAAATGTGTTAATTCAACCAAAAAAAGTGTTTAACCAACAAAAAGTTTCGGTTCAATACGTTCAAACAAAATTTTTGGTTGAATTAACACATTTTGTTTTCTCAGTATATATTCACTATACCTAACTTTAACAGGCTTTGAGTTATAAAACATTTTTGATTTAATTCATAAAAATGTACGATTTTAATAGGTCAAATTTAGGTTAAATTTTGTTAAGATAGCATGGAAATGATAAAGACTTGCATTATGATATTTGCTGTTACTACAAATCTTGTAGTAAAGCAAGGAAAATAGAGTTTCGCAAATATAAATTCAGAAATTTTAATTGATCTTTGATCAACCGTTTCTTGGAATGCTTGTAATCTTATAAAAAATTAAAGGATAAATTTCATTACTTTGATTTGAAGAAAATAGCCGCTAGTTTGCAACTTAGTGTCAAAGTTATTTAAAAATATTGCCTGATTATCTTCGTTACTTGTTACTGATCTTCGTTTGGTTTTCTTATATTTTATGTCTCAGTAAGTTAGGTTCAAACCTTCCAAACTTTGTTTAGCAGACAAGATGGGTACATTTCAGTGAACACACATTCTCTGCTCTCAACAATTTTAGATCATTCTTCATGAATTTAAAATAGATTTAAAATATCAACGTTTGAATAATTTTGATTTTGAATCTAATTTTTTTTTGCTTTTGTTTGTAAATTTGCAGTAACGAGAAATACAAAATGCAATATTTGTTGTTTTCATGGTTATATCAACAAAATGAAAAATATGTATTTAAAGTAATAAAATTGTAAATTTTTATTAATTAAATCAAAAATATCTCATAATTCAAAAACTGTTAAAGATAGATATAGGGAATGCTAATACAGATCTAATATAAATCGTATTTAATTGCATATACGATGGTGTATTAAAATATTGGCGTTCCATTTGAAAAAAGTAATTTTCTGTGTTTGAATTTCTTAGAATGGAGTGGTATATTTTAGACAGCCTGTAGCTTAATACATAGATCAGTGATATTTAATAATAAATGAAATATTGTGAAGTGCAGTGAAGTGTCATAGTACGGTGTCATAATAATTTTAAAATACTGTGTTAATAATGTCATAATAGTTTTAAAATACTGTGTTAATAAATGAAATATCGTAGTGTCGTGCAGTGATATTTATTAATAAATGAAATATTGTGAAGTGCAGTGAAGTGTCATAATACGGTGTCGTAATAGTTTTAAAATACTGTGTTAATAAATGAAATATCGTAGTGTCGTGCAGTGATATTTATTAATAAATGAAATATTGTGTAGTGCAGTGAAGTGTCATAATACAGTGTCATAATAGTTTTAAAATACTGTGTTAATAAATGAAATATCGTAGTGTCGTGCAGTGATATTTATTAATAAATGAAATATTGTGAAGTGCAGTGAAGTGTCATAATACAGTGTCATAATAGTTTTAAAATACTGTGTTAATAAATGAAATATCGTAGTGTCGTGCAGTGATATTTATTAATAAATGAAATATTGTGTAGTGCAGTGAAGTGTCATAATACAGTGTCATAATAGTTTTAAAATACTGTGTTAATAAATGAAATATCGTAGTGTCGTGCAGTGATATTTATTAATAAATGAAATATTGTGAAGTGCAGTGAAGTGTCATATTACAGTGTCATAATAGTTTTAAAATACTGTGTTAATAAATGAAATATCGTAGTGTCGTGCAGTGATATTTATTAATAAATGAAATATTGTGAAGTGCAGTGAAGTGTCATATTACAGTGTCATAATAGTTTTAAAATACTGTGTTAATAAATGAAATATCGTAGTGTCGTGCAGTGATATTTATTAATAAATGAAATATTGTGTAGTGCAGTGAAGTGTCATATTACAGTGTCATAATAGTTTTAAAATACTGTGTTAATAAATGAAATATCGTAGTGTCGTGCAGTGATATTTATTAATAAATGAAATATTGTGAAGTGCAGTGAAGTGTCATATTACAGTGTCATAATAGTTTTAAAATACTGTGTTAATAAATGAAATATCGTAGTGTCGTGCAGTGATATTTATTAATAAATGAAATATTGTGTAGTGCAGTGAAGTGTCATAATACAGTGTCATAATAGTTTTAAAATACTGTGTTAATAAATGAAATATCGTAGTGTCGTGCAGTGATATTTATTAATAAATGAAATATTGTGAAGTGCAGTGAAGTGTCATAATACGGTGTCGTAATAGTTTTAAAATACTGTGTTAATAAATGAAATATCGTAGTGTCGTGCAGTGATATTTATTAATAAATGAAATATTGTGTAGTGCAGTGAAGTGTCATAATACAGTGTCATAATAGTTTTAAAATACTGTGTTAATAAATGAAATATCGTAGTGTCGTGCAGTGATATTTATTAATAAATGAAATATTGTGAAGTGCAGTGAAGTGTCATAATACGGTGTCATAATAGTTCTAAAATACAGTGTTAATAAATGAAATATCGTAGTGTCGTGCAGTGATATTTATTAATAAATGAAATATTGTGAAGTGCAGTGAAGTGTCATAATACGGTGTCATAATAGTTTTAAAATACTGTGTTAATAAATGAAATATCGTAGTGTCGTGCAGTGATATTTATTAATAAATGAAATATTGTGAAGTGCAGTGAAGTGTCATAATACGGTGTCGTAATAGTTTTAAAATACTGTGTTAATAAATGAAATATCGTAGTGTCGTGCAGTGATATTTATTAATAAATGAAATATTGTGTAGTGCAGTGAAGTGTCATAATACGGTGTCATAATAGTTCTAAAATACAGTGTTAATAAATGAAATATCGTAGTGTCGTGCAGTGATATTTATTAATAAATTAAATATTGTGTAGTGCAGTGAAGTGTCATAATACAGTGTCATAATAGTTTTAAAATACTGTGTTAATAAATGAAATATCGTAGTGTCGTGCAGTGATATTTATTAATAAATGAAATATTGTGAAGTGCAGTGAAGTGTCATAATACGGTGTCATAATAGTTTTAAAATACTGTGTTAATAAATGAAATATCGTAGTGTCGTGCAGTGATATTTATTAATAAATTAAATACTGTGTAGTGCAGTGAAGTGTCATAATACAGTGTCATAATAGTTTTAAAATACTGTGTTAATAAATGAAATATCGTAGTGTCGTGCAGTGATATTTATTAATAAATGAAATATTGTGTAGTGCAGTGAAGTGTCATATTACAGTGTCATAATAGTTTTAAAATACTGTGTTAATAAATGAAATATCGTAGTGTCGTGCAGTGATATTTATTAATAAATGAAATATTGTGAAGTGCAGTGAAGTGTCATATTACAGTGTCATAATAGTTTTAAAATACTGTGTTAATAAATGAAATATCGTAGTGTCGTGCAGTGATATTTATTAATAAATGAAATATTGTGTAGTGCAGTGAAGTGTCATAATACAGTGTCATAATAGTTTTAAAATACTGTGTTAATAAATGAAATATCGTAGTGTCGTGCAGTGATATTTATTAATAAATGAAATATTGTGAAGTGCAGTGAAGTGTCATAATACAGTGTCATAATAGTTTTAAAATACTGTGTTAATAAATGAAGTATCGTAGTGTCGTGCAGTGATATTTATTAATAAATGAAATATTGTGTAGTGCAGTGAAGTGTCGTAATACGGTGTCATAATAGTTCTAAAATACTGTGTTAATAAATGAAATATCGTAGTGTCGTGCAGTGATATTTATTAATAAATGAAATATTGTGAAGTGCAGTGAAGTGTCATAATACAGTGTCATAATAGTTTTAAAATACTGTGTTAATAAATGAAGTATCGTAGTGTCGTGCAGTGATATTTATTAATAAATGAAATATTGTGTAGTGCAGTGAAGTGTCATAATACAGTGTCATAATAGTTTTAAAATACTGTGTTAATAAATGAAATATCGTAGTGTCGTGCAGTGATATTTATTAATAAATGAAATATTGTGTAGTGCAGTGAAGTGTCATAATACGGTGTCATAATAGTTCTAAAATACAGTGTTAATAAATGAAATATCGTAGTGTCGTGCAGTGATATTTATTAATAAATGAAATATTGTGAAGTGCAGTGAAGTGTCATAATACGGTGTCATAATAGTTCTAAAATACAGTGTTAATAAATGAAATATCGTAGTGTCGTGCAGTGATATTTATTAATAAATGAAATATTGTGAAGTGCAGTGAAGTGTCATAATACGGTGTCGTAATAGTTTTAAAATACTGTGTTAATAAATGAAATATCGTAGTGTCGTGCAGTGATATTTATTAATAAATGAAATATTGTGAAGTGCAGTGAAGTGTCATAATACGGTGTCGTAATAGTTTTAAAATACTGTGTTAATAAATGAAATATCGTAGTGTCGTGCAGTGATATTTATTAATAAATGAAATATTGTGTAGTGCAGTGAAGTGTCATAATACGGTGTCATAATAGTTTTAAAATACTGTGTTAATAAATGAAATATCGTAGTGTCGTGCAGTGATATTTATTAATAAATGAAATATTGTGAAGTGCAGTGAAGTGTCATAATACGGTGTCATAATAGTTTTAAAATACTGTGTTAATAAATGAAGTATCGTAGTGTCGTGCAGTGATATTTATTAATAAATGAAATATTGTGTAGTGCAGTGAAGTGTCGTAATACGGTGTCATAATAGTTCTAAAATACTGTGTTAATAAATGAAATATCGTAGTGTCGTGCAGTGATATTTATTAATAAATGAAATATTGTGTAGTGCAGTGAAGTGTCATAATACGGTGTCATAATAGTTCTAAAATACTGTGTTAATAAATGAAATATCGTAGTGTCGTGCAGTGATATTTATTAATAAATGAAATATTGTGTAGTGCAGTGAAGTGTCATAATAGTTTTAAAATACTGTGTTAATAAATGAAGTATCGTAGTGTCGTGCAGTGATATTTATTAATAAATGAAATATTGTGAAGTGCAGTGAAGTGTCATAATACGGTGTCATAATAGTTCTAAAATACTATGTTAATAAATGAAGTATCGTTGTGTCGTGCAGTGATATTTATTAATAAATGAAATATTGTGAAGTGCAGTGAAGTGTCATAATACGGCGTCATAATAGTTTTAAAATACTTTGTTAATAAATGAAGTATCGTAGTGTCGTGCAGTGGTATTTATTAATAAATGAAATATTGTGTAGTGCAGTGAAGTGTCATAATACAGTGTCATAATAGTTTTAAAATACTGTGTTAATAAATGAAGTATCGTAGTGTCGTGCAGTGATATTTATTAATAAATGAAATATTGTGTAGTGCAGTGAAGTGTCATAATACGGTTTCATAATAGTTCTAAAATACAGTGTTAATAAATGAAATATCGTAGTGTCGTGCAGTGATATTTATTAATAAATGAAATATTGTGAAGTGCAGTGAAGTGTCATAATACGGTGTCATAATAGTTCTAAAATACAATGTTAATAAATGAAATATCGTAGTGTCGTGCAGTGATATTTATTAATAAATGAAATATTGTGAAGTGCAGTGAAGTGTTATAATAGTTCTAAAATATAGTGTTAATAAATGAAATATCGTAGTGTCGTGCAGTGATATTTATTAATAAATGAAATATTGTGTAGTGCAGTGAAGTGTCATAATACAGTGTCATAATAGTTTTAAAATACTGTGTTGATAAATGAAATATCGTAGTGTCGTGCAGTGATATTTATTAATAAATGAAATATTGTGTAGTGCAGTGAAGTGTCTTAATACGGTGTCATAATAGTTCTAAAATACTGTGTTAATAAATGAAATATCGTAGTGGCGTGCAGTGATATTTATTAATAAGTGAAATATTGTGTAGTGCAGTGAAGTGTCATAATACGGTGTCATAATAGTTCTAAAATACAGTGTTAATAAATGAAATATCGTAGTGTCGTGCAGTGATACTTATTAATAAATGAAATATTGTGTAGTGCAGTGAAGTGTCATAATACGGTGTCGTAATAGTTTTAAAATACTGTGTTAATAAATGAAATATCGTAGTGTCGTGCAGTGATATTTATTAATAAATGAAATATTGTGTAGTGCAGTGAAGTGTCATAATACAGTGTCATAATAGTTTTAAAATACTGTGTTAATAAATGAAGTATCGTAGTGTCGTGCAGTGATATTTATTAATAAATGAAATATTGTGTAGTGCAGTGAAGTGTCATAATACGGTGTCATAATAGTTCTAAAATACAGTGTTAATAAATGAAATATCGTAGTGTCGTGCAGTGATATTTATTAATAAATGAAATATTGTGAAGTGCAGTGAAGTGTCATAATACGGCGTCATAATAGTTTTAAAATACAGTGTTAATAAATGAAATATCGTAGTGTCGTGCAGTGATATTTATTAATAAATGAAATATTGTGTAGTGCAGTGAAGTGTCATAATACAGTGTCATAATAGTTTTAAAATACTTTGTTAATAAATGAAGTATCGTAGTGTCGTGCAGTGATATTTATTAATGAATGAAATATTGTGTCGTGCAGTGAAGTGTCGTAGTACGGTGTCATAATAGTTCTAAGATACTGTGTTAATAAGTGAAATATCGTAGTGTCGTGCAGTGATATTTATTAATAAATGAAATATTGTGAAGTGTAGTGAAGTGTCAAGTGTCATAATAGTTTTAAAATACAGTGTTAATAAATGAAATATCGTAGTGTCGTGCAGTGATATTTATTAATAAATGAAATATTGTGTAGTGCAGTGAAGTGTCATAATGTGTCATAATAGTTTTAAAATACATTGTTAATAAGTGAAATATCGTAGTGTCGTGCAGTGATATTTATTAATAAATGAAATATTGTGTAGTGCAGTGAATTGTCAAAAAACAGTGTCATAATAGTTTTAAAATACTGTGTTAAAAAATGAAGTATCGTAGTGTCGCGTAGTGATATTTATTAATGAATGAAATATTGTGTAGTGCAGTGAAGTGTCATAATACAGTGTCATAATAGTTTTAAAATACTGTGTTAATAAATGAAGTATCGTAGTGTCGTGCAGTGATATTTATTAATGAATGAAATATTGTGTAGTGCAGTGAAGTGTCATAATACAGTGTCATAATAGTTTTAAAATACTGTGTTAATAAATGAAGTATCGTAGTGTCGTGCAGTGATATTTATTAATAAATGAAATATTGTGTAGTGCAGTGAAGTGTCATAATACGGTGTCATAATAGTTCTAAAATACTGTGTTAATAAATGAAATATCGTAGTGTCGTGCAGTGATATTTATTAATAAATGAAATATTGTGTAGTGCAGTGAAGTGTCATAATACGGTGTCATAATAGTTTTAAAATAGAGTGTTAATAAATGAAATATCGTAGTGTCGTGCAGTGATATTTATTAATAAATGAAATATTGTGTAGTGCAGTGAAGTGTCATAATACGGTGTCATAATAGTTCTAAAATACAGTGTTAATAAATGAAATATCGTAGTGTCGTGCAGTGATATTTATTAATAAATGAAATATTGTGTAGTGCAGTGAAGTGTCATATTACAGTGTCATAATAGTTTTAAAATACTGTGTTAATAAATGAAATATCGTAGTGTCGTGCAGTGATATTTATTAATAAATGAAATATTGTGAAGTGCAGTGAAGTGTCATAATACGGTGTCATAATAGTTTTAAAATACTGTGTTAATAAATGAAGTATCGTAGTGTCGTGCAGTGATATTTATTAATAAATGAAATATTGTGTGGTGCAGTGAAGTGTCGTAATACGGTGTCATAATAGTTCTAAAATACTGTGTTAAAAAATGAAATATCGTAGTGTCGTGCAGTGATATTTATTAATAAATGAAATATTGTGTAGTGCAGTGAAGTGTCATAATACAGTGTCATAATAGTTTTAAAATACAATGATAATAAATGAAATATCGTAGTGTCGTGCAGTGATATTTATTAATAAATGAAATATTGTGAAGTGTAGTGAAGTGTCATAATAGTTTTAAAATACATTGTTAATAAATGAAATATCGTAGTGTCGTGCAGTGATATTTATTAATAAATGAAATATTGTGAAGTGCAGTGAAGTGTCATAATACGGCGTCACAATAGTTTTAAAATACTATGTTAATAAATGAAGTATCGTTGTGTCGTGCAGTGATATTTATTAATAAATGAAATATTGTGAAGTGCAGTGAAGTGTCATAATACGGTGTCATAATAGTTCTAAAATACAATGTTAATAAATGAAATATCGTAGTGTCGTGCAGTGATATTTATTAATAAATGAAATATTGTGAAGTGCAGTGAAGTGTCATAATACAGTGTCATAATAGTTTTAAAATACAATGTTAATAAATGAAATATCGTAGTGTCGTGCAGTGATATTTATTAATAAATGAAATATTGTGAAGTGTAGTGAAGTGTCGTGTTATAATAGTTCTAAAATACAGTGTTAATAAATGAAATATCGTAGTGTCGTGCAGTGATATTTATTAATAAATGAAATATTGTGTAGTGCAGTGAAGTGTCATAATACAGTGTCATAATAGTTTTAAAATACTGTGTTAATAAATGAAATATCGTAGTGTCGTGCAGTGATATTTATTAATAAATGAAATATTGTGAAGTGCAGTGAAGTGTCATAATACGGTGTCATAATAGTTTTAAAATACTGTGTTAATAAATGAAGTTCGTAGTGTCGTGCAGTGATATTTATTAATAAATGAAATATTGTGTAGTGCAGTGAAGTGTCATAATACGGTGTCATAATAGTTCTAAAATACTGTGTTAATAAATGAAATATCGTAGTGTCGTGCAGTGATATTTATTAATAAATGAAATATTGTGTAGTGCAGTGAAGTGTCATAATACGGTGTCATAATAGTTCTAAAACACAGTGTTAATAAATGAAATATCGTAGTGTCGTGCAGTGATATTTATTAATAAATGAAATATTGTGAAGTGCAGTGAAGTGTTATAATAGTTCTAAAATACAGTGTTAATAAATGAAATATCGTAGTGTCGTGCAGTGATATTTATTAATAAATGAAATATTGTGTAGTGCAGTGAAGTGTCATAATACAGTGTCATAATAGTTTTAAAATACTGTGTTAATAAATGAAATATCGTAGTGTCGTGCAGTGATATTTATTAATAAATGAAATATTGTGTAGTGCAGTGAAGTGTCATAATACAGTGTCATAATAGTTTTAAAATACTGTGTTAATAAATGAAGTATCGTAGTGTCGTGCAGTGATATTTATTAATAAATGAAATATTGTGAAGTGCAGTGAAGTGTCATAATAGTTCTAAAATACTATGTTAATAAATGAAGTATCGTTGTGTCGTGCAGTGATATTTATTAATAAATGAAATATTGTGAAGTGCAGTGAAGTGTCATAATACGGCGTCATAATAGTTTTAAAATACTTTGTTAATAAATGAAGTATCGTAGTGTCGTGCAGTGATATTTATTAATAAATGAAATATTGTGTAGTGCAGTGAAGTGTCATAATACAGTGTCATAATAGTTTTAAAATACTGTGTTAATAAATGAAGTATCGTAGTGTCGTGCAGTGATATTTATTAATAAATGAAATATTGTGAAGTGCAGTGAAGTGTCATAATACGGTGTCATAATAGTTCTAAAATACTGTGTTAATAAATGAAATATCGTAGTGTCGTGCAGTGATATTTATTAATAAATGAAATATTGTGTAGTGCAGTGAAGTGTCATAATACGGTGTCATAATAGTTCTAAAATACAGTGTTAATAAATGAAATATCGTAGTGTCGTGCAGTGATATTTATTAATAAATGAAATATTGTGTAGTGCAGTGAAGTGTCATAATACAGTGTCATAATAGTTTTAAAATACTGTGTTAATAAATGAAATATCGTAGTGTCGTGCAGTGATATTTATTAATAAATGAAATATTGTGTAGTGCAGTGAAGTGTCATAATACAGTGTCATAATAGTTTTAAAATACTGTGTTAATAAATGAAGTATCGTAGTGTCGTGCAGTGATATTTATTAATAAATGAAATATTGTGTAGTGCAGTGAAGTGTCATAATACGGTGTCATAATAGTTTTAAAATACTGTGTTAATAAATGAAATATCGTAGTGTCGTGCAGTGATATTTATTAATAAATGAAATATTGTGTAGTGCAGTGAAGTGTCATAATACAGTGTCATAATAGTTTTAAAATACTGTGTTAATAAATGAAATATCGTAGTGTCGTGCAGTGATATTTATTAATAAATGAAATATTGTGTAGTGCAGTGAAGTGTCATAATACGGTGTCATAATAGTTTTAAAATACTGTGTTAATAAATGAAATATCGTAGTGTCGTGCAGTGATATTTATTAATAAATGAAATATTGTGTAGTGCAGTGAAGTGTCATAATACGGTGTCATAATAGTTCTAAAATACAGTGTTAATAAATGAAATATCGTAGTGTCGTGCAGTGATATTTATTAATAAATGAAATATTGTGTAGTGCAGTGAAGTGTCATAATACGGTGTCATAATAGTTTTAAAATAGAGTGTTAATAAATGAAATATCGTAGTGTCGTGCAGTGATATTTATTAATAAATGAAATATTGTGAAGTGCAGTGAAGTGTCATAATAGTTTTAAAATACAGTGTTAATAAATGAAATATCGTAGTGTCGTGCAGTGATATTTATTAATAAATGAAATATTGTGTAGTGCAGTGAAGTGTCATAATAGTTTTAAAATAGAGTGTTAACAAATGAAATATCGTGGTGTCGTGCAGTGATATTTATTAATAAATGAAATATTGTGAAGTGCAGTGAAGTGTCATAATACGGCGTCATAATAGTTTTAAAATACTGTGTTAATAAATGAAGTATCGTAGTGTCGTGCAGTGGTATTTATTAATAAATGAAATATTGTGAAGTGCAGTGAAGTGTCATAATACGGTGTCATAATAGTTCTAAAATACTATGTTAATAAATGAAGTATCGTTGTGTCGTGCAGTGATATTTATTAATAAATGAAATATTGTGAAGTGCAGTGAAGTGTCATAATACGGTGTCATAATAGTTCTAAAATACTATGTTAATAAATGAAATATCGTAGTGTCGTGCAGTGATATTTATTAATAAATGAAATATTGTGAAGTGCAGTGAAGTGTCATAATAGTTTTAAAATACAGTGTTAATAAATGAAATATCGTAGTGTCGTGCAGTGATATTTATTAATAAATGAAATATTGTGTAGTGCAGTGAAGTGTCATAATACGGTGTCATAATAGTTTTAAAATACTGTGTTAATAAATGAAATATCGTAGTGTCGTGCAGTGATATTTATTAATAAATGAAATATTGTGTAGTGCAGTGAAGTGTCATAATACAGTGTCATAATAGTTTTAAAATACTGTGTTAATAAATGAAGTATCGTAGTGTCGTGCAGTGATATTTATTAATAAATGAAATATTGTGAAGTGCAGTGAAGTGTCATAATACAGTGTCATAATAGTTTTAAAATACTGTGTTAATAAATGAAATATCGTAGTGTCGTGCAGTGATATTTATTAATAAATGAAATATTGTGTAGTGCAGTGAAGTGTCGTAATACGGTGTCATAATAGTTCTAAAATACTGTGTTAATAAATGAAATATCGTAGTGTCGTGCAGTGATATTTATTAAT
This sequence comes from Dorcus hopei, assembly GCA_033060865.1. Taxonomy (NCBI): domain Eukaryota; kingdom Metazoa; phylum Arthropoda; class Insecta; order Coleoptera; family Lucanidae; genus Dorcus; species Dorcus hopei. The sequence goes on from CM065426.1 coordinate 39,715,179, forward strand.
AAATGAAATATTGTGTAGTGCAGTGAAGTGTCATAATACGGTGTCATAATAGTTCTAAAATACAGTGTTAATAAATGAAATATCGTAGTGTCGTGCAGTGATATTTATTAATAAATGAAATATTGTGTAGTGCAGTGAAGTGTCATAATACGGTGTCATAATAGTTCTAAAATACAGTGTTAATAAATGAAATATCGTAGTGTCGTGCAGTGATATTTATTAATAAATGAAATATTGTGTAGTGCAGTGAAGTGTCATAATACAGTGTCATAATAGTTTTGAAATACTGTGTTAATAAATGAAATATCGTAGTGTCGTGCAGTGATATTTATTAATAAATGAAATATTGTGAAGTGCAGTGAAGTGTCATAATACAGTGTCATAATAGTTTTAAAATACTGTGTTAATAAATGAAGTATCGTAGTGTCGTGCAGTGATATTTATTAATAAATGAAATATTGTGTAGTGCAGTGAAGTGTCGTAATACGGTGTCATAATAGTTCTAAAATACTGTGTTAATAAATGAAGTATCGTAGTGTCGCGTAGTGATATTTATTAATGAATGAAATATTGTGTAGTGCAGTGAAGTGTCATAATACAGTGTCATAATAGTTTTAAAATACTGTGTTAATAAATGAAGTATCGTAGTGTCGTGCAGTGATATTTATTAATAAATGAAATATTGTGTAGTGCAGTGAAGTGTCATAATACGGTGTCATAATAGTTCTAAAATACAATGTTAATAAATGAAGTATCGTAGTGTCGTGCAGTGATATTTATTAATAAATGAAATATTGTGAAGTGCAGTGAAGTGTCATAATACGGTGTCATAATAGTTCTAAAATACTGTGTTAATAAATGAAATATCGTAGTGTCGTGCAGTGATATTTATTAATAAATGAAATATTGTGTAGTGCAGTGAAGTGTCATAATACGGTGTCATAATAGTTCTAAAATACAGTGTTAATAAATGAAATATCGTAGTGTCGTGCAGTGATATTTATTAATAAATGAAATATTGTGTAGTGCAGTGAAGTGTCATAATACAGTGTCATAATAGTTTTAAAATACGGTGATAATAAATGAAATATCGTAGTGTCGTGCAGTGATATTTATTAATAAATGAAATATTGTGAAGTGCAGTGAAGTGTCATAATACGGTGTCGTAATAGTTTTAAAATACTGTGTTAATAAATGAAATATCGTAGTGTCGTGCAGTGATATTTATTAATAAATGAAATATTGTGTAGTGCAGTGAAGTGTCATAATACGGTGTCATAATAGTTCTAAAATAGAGTGTTAATAAATGAAATATCGTAGTGACGTGCAGTGATATTTATTAATAAATGAAATATTGTGTAGTGCAGTGAAGTGTCGTAATACGGTGTCATAATAGTTTTAAAATACATTGTTAATAAATGAAATATCGTAGTGTCGTGCAGTGATATTTATTAATAAATGAAATATTGTGTGGTGCAGTGAAGTGTCATAATACGGTGTCATAATTGTTTTAAAATAGAGTGTTAATAAATGAAATATCGTAGTGTCGTGCAGTGATATTTATTAATAAATGAAATATTGTGTAGTGCAGTGAAGTGTCATAATACGGTGTCATAATAGTTCTAAATACAGTGTTAATAAATGAAATATCGTAGTGTCGTGCAGTGATATTTATTAATAAATGAAATATTGTGTAGTGCAGTGAAGTGTCATAATACGGTGTCATAATAGTTCTAAAATACAGTGTTAATAAATGAAATATCGTAGTGTCGTGCAGTGATATTTATTAATAAATGAAATATTGTGTAGTGCAGTGAAGTGTCATAATACAGTGTCATAATAGTTTTAAAATACTGTGTTAATAAATGAAATATCGTAGTGTCGTGCAGTGATATTTATTAATAAATGAAATATTGTGTAGTGCAGTGAAGTGTCATAATACGGTGTCATAATAGTTTTAAAATACAGTGTTAATAAATGAAATATCGTAGTGTCGTGCAGTGATATTTATTAATAAATGAAATATTGTGTAGTGCAGTGAAGTGTCATAATACAGTGTCATAATAGTTTTAAAATACTGTGTTAATAAATGAAGTATCGTAGTGTCGTGCAGTGATATTTATTAATAAATGAAATATTGTGAAGTGCAGTGAAGTGTCATAATACGTTGTCATAATAGTTCTAAAATACTGTGTTAATAAATGAAATATCGTGGTGTCGTGCAGTGATATTTATTAATAAATGAAATATTGTGAAGTGCAGTGAAGTGTCATAATACGGCGTCATAATAGTTTTAAAATACTGTGTTAATAAATGAAGTATCGTAGTGTCGTGCAGTGATATTTATTAATAAATGAAATATTGTGAAGTGCAGTGAAGTGTCATAATAGTTTTAAAATACATTGTTAATAAATGAAATATCGCTGTGTCGTGCAGTGATATTTATTAATAAATGAAATATTGTGAAGTGCAGTGAAGTGTCATAATACGGTGTCATAATAGTTCTAAAATACTATGTTAATAAATGAAGTATCGTTGTGTCGTGCAGTGATATTTATTAATAAATGAAATATTGTGAAGTGCAGTGAAGTGTCATAATACGGTTTCATAATAGTTCTAAAATACAGTGTTAATAAATGAAATATCGTAGTGTCGTGCAGTGATATTTATTAATAAATGAAATATTGTGTAGTGCAGTGAAGTGTCATAATACGGTGTCATAATAGTTCTAAAATACTGTGTTAATAAATGAAATATCGTAGTGACGTACAGTGATATTTATTAATAAATGAAATATTGTGTAGTGCAGTGAAGTGTCATAATACGGTGTCATAATAGTTCTAAAATACAACGTTAATAAATGAAATATCGTAGTGTCGTGCAGTGATATTTATTAATAAATAGAAATATTGTGAAGTGTAGTGAAGTGTCATAATAGTTTTAAAATACAGTGTTAATAAATGAAATATCGTAGTGTCGTGCAGTGATATTTATTAATAAATGAAATATTGTGTAGTGCAGTGAAGTGTCATAATACGGTGTCATAATAGTTCTAAAATACTGTGTTAATAAATGAAATATCGTAGTGTCGTGCAGTGATATTTATTAATAAATGAAATATTGTGTAGTGCAGTGAAGTGTCATAATACGGTGTCATAATAGTTCTAAAACACAGTGTTAATAAATGAAATATCGTATTGTCGTGCAGTGATATTTATTAATAAATGAAATATTGTGTAGTGCAGTGAAGTGTCATAATACGGTGTCATAATAGTTCTAAAATACAGTGTTAATAAATGAAATATCGTAGTGTCGTGCAGTGATATTTATTAATAAATGAAATATTGTGTAGTGCAGTGAAGTGTCATAATACAGTGTCATAATAGTTTTAAAATACTGTGTTAATAAATGAAGTATCGTAGTGTCGTGCAGTGATATTTATTAATAAATGAAATATTGTGTAGTGCAGTGAAGTGTCATAATACGGTGTCATAATAGTTCTAAAATACAGTGTTAATAAATGAAATATCGTAGTGTCGTGCAGTGATATTTATTAATAAATGAAATATTGTGAAGTGCAGTGAAGTGTCATAATACGGCGTCATAATAGTTTTAAAATACAGTGTTAATAAATGAAATATCGTAGTGTCGTGCAGTGATATTTATTAATAAATGAAATATTGTGTAGTGCAGTGAAGTGTCATAATACAGTGTCATAATAGTTTTGAAATACTGTGTTAATAAATGAAATATCGTAGTGTCGTGCAGTGATATTTATTAATAAATGAAATACAGTGAAGTGTCATAATAGTGTCAATAGTTTTAAATACTGTTAATAAATGAAATATCGTAGTGTCGTGCAGTGATATTTATTAATAAATGAAATATTGTGAAGTGCAGTGAAGTGTCATAATACAGTGTCATAATAGTTTTAAAATACTGTGTTAATAAATGAAGTATCGTAGTGTCGTGCAGTGATATTTATTAATAAATGAAATATTGTGTAGTGCAGTGAAGTGTCATAATACGGTGTCATAATAGTTTTAAAATACTGTGTTAATAAATGAAGTATCGTAGTGTCGTGCAGTGATATTTATTAATAAATGAAATATTGTGTAGTGCAGTGAAGTGTCGTAATACGGTGTCATAATAGTTCTAAAATACTGTGTTAATAAATGAAATATCGTAGTGTCGTGCAGTGATATTTATTAATAAATGAAATATTGTGTAGTGCAGTGAAGTGTCATAATACGGTGTCATAATAGCTCTAAAACACAGTGTTAATAAATGAAATATCGTAGTGTCGTGCAGTGATATTTATTAATAAATGAAATATTGTGTAGTGCAGTGAAGTGTCATAATACGGTGTCATAATAGCTCTAAAACACAGTGTTAATAAATGAAATATCGTAGTGTCGTGCAGTGATATTTATTAATAAATGAAATATTGTGTAGTGCAGTGAAGTGTCATAATAGTTTTAAAATAGAGTGTTAATAAATGAAATATCGTAGTGTCGTGCAGTGATATTTATTAATAAATGAAATATTGTGTAGTGCAGTGAAGTGTCATAATACGGTGTCATAATAGTTCTAAAACACAGTGTTAATAAATGAAATATCGTAGTGTCGTGCAGTGATATTTATTAATAAATGAAATATTGTGTAGTGCAGTGAAGTGTCATAATACGGTGTCATAATAGTTTTAAAATAGAGTGTTAATAAATGAAATATCGTAGTGTCGTGCAGTGATATTTATTAATAAATGAAATATTGTGAAGTGCAGTGAAGTGTCATAATACGGTGTCGTAATAGTTTTAAAATACTGTGTTAATAAATGAAATATCGTAGTGTCGTGCAGTGATATTTATTAATAAATGAAATATTGTGTAGTGCAGTGAAGTGTCATAATACGGTGTCGTAATAGTTTTAAAATACTGTGTTAATAAATGAAATATCGTAGTGTCGTGCAGTGATATTTATTAATAAATGAAATATTGTGTAGTGCAGTGAAGTGTCATAATACGGTGTCATAATAGTTCTAAAATACAGTGTTAATAAATGAAATATCGTAGTGTCGTGCAGTGATATTTATTAATAAATGAAATATTGTGTAGTGCAGTGAAGTGTCATAATACGGTGTCATAATAGTTCTAAAATACAGTGTTAATAAATGAAATATCGTAGTGTCGTGCAGTGATATTTATTAATAAATGAAATATTGTGTAGTGCAGTGAAGTGTCATAATACGGTGTCATAATAGTTTTAAAATACTGTGTTAATAAATGAAGAATCGTAGTGTCGTGCAGTGATATTTATTAATGAATGAAATATTGTGTAGTGCAGTGAAGTGTCATAATACAGTGTCATAATAGTTTTAAAATACCTTGTTAATAAATGAAGTATCGTAGTGTCGTGCAGTGATATTTATTAATGAATGAAATATTGTGTAGTGCAGTGAAGTGTCATAATACAGTGTCATAATAGTTTTAAAATACTGTGTTAATAAATGAAGTATCGTAGTGTCGTGCAGTGATATTTATTAATAAATGAAATATTGTGTGGTGCAGTGAAGTGTCGTAATACGGTGTCATAATAGTTCTAAAATACTGTGTTAAAAAATGAAATATCGTAGTGTCGTGCAGTGATATTTATTAATAAATGAAATATTGTGTAGTGCAGTGAAGTGTCATAATACAGTGTCATAATAGTTTTAAAATACTGTGTTAATAAATGAAATATCGTAGTGTCGTGCAGTGATATTTATTAATAAATGAAATATTGTGAAGTGCAGTGAAGTGTCATAATACGGCGTCATAATAGTTTTAAAATACAGTGTTAATAAATGAAATATCGTAGTGTCGTGCAGTGATATTTATTAATAAATGAAATATTGTGAAGTGCAGTGAAGTGTCATAATACGGTGTCATAATAGTTCTAAAATACAATGTTAATAAATGAAATATCGTAGTGTCGTGCAGTGATATTTATTAATAAATGAAATATTGTGTAGTGCAGTGAAGTGTCATAATACGGTGTCATAATAGTTCTAAAATACAGTGTTAATAAATGAAATATCGTAGTGTCGTGCAGTGATATTTATTAATAAATGAAATATTGTGTAGTGCAGTGAAGTGTCATAATACGGTGTCATAATAGTTTTAAAATACTGTGTTAATAAATGAAATATCGTAGTGTCGTGCAGTGATATTTATTAATAAATGAAATATTGTGTAGTGCAGTGAAGTGTCATAATACGGTGTCATAATAGTTCTAAAATACAGTGTTAATAAATGAAATATCGTAGTGTCGTGCAGTGATATTTATTAATAAATGAAATATTGTGTAGTGCAGTGAAGTGTCATAATACGGTGTCATAATAGTTCTAAAATACAGTGTTAATAAATGAAATATCGTAGTGTCGTGCAGTGATATTTATTAATAAATGAAATATTGTGAAGTGCAGTGAAGTGTCATAATACGGTGTCATAATAGTTCTAAAATACAGTGTTAATAAATGAAATATCGTAGTGTCGTGCAGTGATATTTATTAATAAATGAAATATTGTGTAGTGCAGTGAAGTGTCATAATACAGTGTCATAATAGTTTTAAAATACTGTGTTAATAAATGAAATATCGTAGTGTCGTGCAGTGATATTTATTAATAAATGAAATATTGTGTAGTGCAGTGAAGTGTCATAATACAGTGTCATAATAGTTTTAAAATACTGTGTTAATAAATGAAATATCGTAGTGTCGTGCAGTGATATTTATTAATAAATGAAATATTGTGAAGTGCAGTGAAGTGTCATAATACGGTGTCATAATAGTTTTAAAATACTGTGTTAATAAATGAAATATCGTAGTGTCGTGCAGTGATATTTATTAATAAATGAAATATTGTGAAGTGCAGTGAAGTGTCATAATACGGTGTCATAATAGTTCTAAAATACAGTGTTAATAAATGAAATATCGTAGTGTCGTGCAGTGATATTTATTAATAAATGAAATATTGTGTAGTGCAGTGAAGTGTCATAATACGGTGTCATAATAGTTCTAAAATACAGTGTTAATAAATGAAATATCGTAGTGTCGTGCAGTGATATTTATTAATAAATGAAATATTGTGTAGTGCAGTGAAGTGTCATAATACAGTGTCATAATAGTTTTAAAATACAGTGTTAATAAATGAAATATCGTAGTGTCGTGCAGTGATATTTATTAATAAATGAAATATTGTGTAGTGCAGTGAAGAGTCATAATACGGTGTCATAATAGTTCTAAAATACAATGTTAATAAATGAAATATCGTAGTGTCGTGCAGTGATATTTATTAATAAATGAAATATTGTGTAGTGCAGTGAAGTATCATAATACAGTGTCATAATAGTTTTGAAATACTGTGTTAATAAATGAAGTATCGTAGTGTCGTGCAGTGATATTTATTAATAAATGAAATATTGTGTAGTGCAGTGAAGTGTCATAATACGGTGTCATAATAGTTCTAAAATACAGTGTTAATAAATGAAATATCGTAGTGTCGTGCAGTGATATTTATTAATAAATGAAATATTGTGTAGTGCAGTGAAGTGTCATAATACGGTGTCATAATAGTTCTAAAATACAGTGTTAATAAATGAAATATCGTAGTGTCGTGCAGTGATATTTATTAATAAATGAAATATTGTGTAGTGCAGTGAAGTGTCATAATACAGTGTCATAATAGTTTTAAAATACTGTGTTAATAAATGAAGTATCGTAGTGTCGTGCAGTGATATTTATTAATAAATGAAATATTGTGTAGTGCAGTGAAGTGTCGTAATACGGTGTCATAATAGTTCTAAAATACTGTGTTAATAAATGAAATATCGTAGTGTCGTGCAGTGATATTTATTAATAAATGAAATATTGTGTAGTGCAGTGAAGTGTCGTAATACGGTGTCATAATAGTTTTAAAATACATTGTTAATAAATGAAATATCGTAGTGTCGTGCAGTGATATTTATTAATAAATGAAATATTGTGTAGTGCAGTGAAGTGTCATAATACAGTGTCATAATAGTTTTAAAATACAATGATAATAAATGAAATATCGTAGTGTCGTGCAGTGATATTTATTAATAAACGAAATATTGTGTAGTGCAGTGAAGTGTCATAATACGGTGTCATAATAGTTTTAAAATAGAGTGTTAATAAATGAAATATCGTAGTGTCGTGCAGTGATATTTATTAATAAATGAAATATTGTGTAGTGCAGTGAAGTGTCATAATACGGTGTCATAATAGTTCTAAAACACAGTGTTAATAAATGAAATATCGTATTGTCGTGCAGTGATATTTATTAATAAATGAAATATTGTGTAGTGCAGTGAAGTGTCATAATACAGTGTCATAATAGTTTTAAAATACAGTGTTAATAAATGAAATATCGTAGTGTCGTGCAGTGATATTTATTAATAAATGAAATATTGTGTAGTGCAGTGAAGTGTCATAATACGGTGTCATAATAGTTCTAAAATACAGTGTTAATAAATGAAATATCGTAGTGTCGTGCAGTGATATTTATTAATAAATGAAATATTGTGTAGTGCAGTGAAGTGTCATAATACGGTGTCATAATAGTTCTAAAATACAGTGTTAATAAATGAAATATCGTAGTGTCGTGCAGTGATATTTATTAATAAATGAAATATTGTGAAGTGCAGTGAAGTGTCATAATAGTTTTAAAATACAGTGTTAATAAATGAAATATCGTAGTGTCGTGCAGTGATATTTATTAATAAATGAAATATTGTGTAGTGCAGTGAAGTGTCATAATACGGTGTCATAATAGTTCTAAAATACAATGTTAATAAATGAAATATCGTAGTGTCGTGCAGTGATATTTATTAATAAATGAAATATTGTGTAGTGCAGTGAAGTGTCATAATACAGTGTCATAATAGTTTTAAAATACTGTGTTAATAAATGAAATATCGTAGTGTCGTGCAGTGATATTTATTAATAAATGAAATATTGTGTAGTGCAGTGAAGTGTCATAATACGGTGTCATAATAGTTCTAAAATACAGTGTTAATAAATGAAATATCGTAGTGTCGTGCAGTGATATTTATTAATAAATGAAATATTGTGTAGTGCAGTGAAGTGTCATAATACGGTGTCATAATAGTTCTAAAATACAGTGTTAATAAATGAAATATCGTAGTGTCGTGCAGTGATATTTATTAATAAATGAAATATTGTGTAGTGCAGTGAAGTGTCATAATACAGTGTCATAATAGTTTTAAAATACTGTGTTAATAAATGAAGTATCGTAGTGTCGTGCAGTGATATTTATTAATAAATGAAATATTGTGTAGTGCAGTGAAGTGTCATAATAGTTTTAAAATAGAGTGTTAATAAATGAAATATCGTAGTGTCGTGCAGTGATATTTATTAATAAATGAAATATTGTGTAGTGCAGTGAAGTGTCGTAATACGGTGTCATAATAGTTCTAAAATACTGTGTTAATAAATGAAATATCGTAGTGTCGTGCAGTGATATTTATTAATAAATGAAATATTGTGTAGTGCAGTGAAGTGTCATAATACAGTGTCATAATAGTTTTAAAATACAGTGTTAATAAATGAAATATCGTAGTGTCGTGCAGTGATATTTATTAATAAATGAAATATTGTGTAGTGCAGTGAAGTGTCATAATACGGTGTCATAATAGTTCTAAAATACAGTGTTAATAAATGAAATATCGTAGTGTCGTGCAGTGATATTTATTAATAAATGAAATATTGTGTAGTGCAGTGAAGTGTCATAATACGGTGTCATAATAGTTCTAAAATACAGTGTTAATAAATGAAATATCGTAGTGTCGTGCAGTGATATTTATTAATAAATGAAATATTGTGTAGTGCAGTGAAGTGTCATAATACAGTGTCATAATAGTTTTAAAATACTGTGTTAATAAATGAAATATCGTAGTGTCGTGCAGTGATATTTATTAATAAATGAAATATTGTGTAGTGCAGTGAAGTGTCATAATACGGTGTCATAATAGTTTTAAAATACTGTGTTAATAAATGAAATATCGTAGTGTCGTGCAGTGATATTTATTAATAAATGAAATATTGTGTAGTGCAGTGAAGTGTCATAATACGGTGTCATAATAGTTCTAAAATACAGTGTTAATAAATGAAATATCGTAGTGTCGTGCAGTGATATTTATTAATAAATGAAATATTGTGAAGTGCAGTGAAGTGTCATAATACAGTGTCATAATAGTTTTAAAATACTGTGTTAATAAATGAAATATCGTAGTGTCGTGCAGTGATATTTATTAATAAATGAAATATTGTGTAGTGCAGTGAAGTGTCATAATACGGTGTCATAATAGTTTTAAAATACTGTGTTAATAAATGAAATATCGTAGTGTCGTGCAGTGATATTTATTAATAAATGAAATATTGTGTAGTGCAGTGAAGTGTCATAATACGGTGTCATAATAGTTTTAAAATACATTGTTAATAAATGAAATATCGTAGTGTCGTGCAGTGATATTTATTAATAAATGAAATATTGTGTAGTGCAGTGAAGTGTCATAATACAGTGTCATAATAGTTTTAAAATACAATGTTAATAAATGAAATATCGTAGTGTTGTGCAGTGATATTTATTAATAAATGAAATATTGTGTAGTGCAGTGAAGTGTCGTAATACGGTGTCATAGTAGTTCTAAAATACTGTGTTAATAAATGAAATATCGTAGTGTCGTGCAGTGATATTTATTAATAAATGAAATATTGTGTAGTGCAGTGAAGTGTCATAATACGGTGTCATAATAGTTCTAAAATACAGTGTTAATAAATGAAATATCGTAGTGTCGTGCAGTGATTTTTATTAATAAATGAAATATTGTGAAGTACAGTGAAGTGTCATAATACAGAGTCATAATAGTTTTAAAATACTGTGTCAATAAATGAAATATCGTAGTGTCGTGCAGTGATATTTATTAAGAAATGAAATATTGTGTAGTGCAGTGAAGTGTCAAAATACGGTGTCATAATAGTTCTAAAATACTGTGTTAATAAATGAAATATCGTAGTTTCGTGCAGTGATATTTATTAATAAATGACATATTGTGTAGTGCAGTGAAGTGTCATAATACGGTGTCATAATAGTTCTAAAATACAGTGTTAATAAATGAAATATCGTAGTGTCGTGCAGTGATATTTATTAATAAATGAAATATTGTGTAGTGCAGTGAAGTGTCATAATACAGTGTCATAATAGTTTTAAAATACTGTGTTAATAAATGAAGTATCGTAGTGTCGTGCAGTGATATTTATTAATAAATGAAATATTGTGTAGTGCAGTGAAGTGTCATAATACGGTTTCATAATAGTTCTAAAATACAGTGTTAATAAATGAAATATCGTAGTGTCGTGCAGTGATATTTATTAATAAATGAAATATTGTTTAGTGCAGTGAATTGTCATAATACATTGTCATAATAGTTCTAAAATACTGTATTCATAAATGAAATATCGTAGTGTCGTGCAGTGATATTTATTAATAAATAGAAATATTGTGAAGTGTAGTGAAGTGTCATAATACAGTGTCATAATAGTTTTAAAATACTGTGTTAATAAATGAAGTATCGTAGTGTCGTGCAGTGATATTTATTAATAAATGAAATATTGTGAAGTGCAGTGAAGTGTCATAATACGGCGTCATAATAGTTTTAAAATACTGTGTTAATAAATGAAGTATCGTAGTGTCGTGCAGTGATATTTATTAATAAATGAAATATTGTGTAGTGCAGTGAAGTGTCATAATACGGTTTCATAATAGTTCTAAAATACAGTGTTAATAAATGAAATATCGTAGTGTCGTGCAGTGATATTTATTAATAAATGAAATATTGTGTAGTGCAGTGAAGTGTCTTAATACGGTGTCATAATAGTTCTAAAATACTGTGTTAATAAATGAAATATCGTAGTGGCGTGCAGTGATATTTATTAATAAGTGAAATATTGTGTAGTGCAGTGAATTGTCATAATACAGTGTCATAATAGTTTTAAAATACTGTGTTAATAAATGAAGTATCGTAGTGTCGTGCAGTGATATTTATTAATGAATGAAATATTGTGTAGTGCAGTGAAGTGTCATAATACAGTGTCATAATAGTTTTAAAATACTGTGTTAATAAATGAAGTATCGTAGTGTCGTGCAGTGATATTTATTAATAAATGAAATATTGTGTAGTGCAGTGAAGTGTCATAATACGGTGTCATAATAGTTCTAAAATACAATGTTAATAAATGAAATATCGTAGTGTCGTGCAGTGATATTTATTAATAAATAGAAATATTGTGAAGTGTAGTGAAGTGTCATAATACAGAGTCATAATAGTTTTAAAATACTGTGTCAATAAATGAAATATCGTAGTGTCGTGCAGTGATATTTATTAATAAATGAAATATTGTGAAGTGCAGTGAAGTGTCATAATAGTTTTAAAATACATTGTTAATAAATGAAATATCGCTGTGTCGTGCAGTGATATTTATTAATAAATGAAATATTGTGTAGTGCAGTGAAGTGTCTTAATACGGTGTCATAATAGTTCTAATATACTGTGTTAATAAATGAAATATCGTAGTGGCGTGCAGTGATATTTATTAATAAGTGAAATATTGTGTAGTGCAGTGAATTGTCATAATACAGTGTCATAAAGGTTTTAAAATACTGTGTTTAATAAATGAAGTATCGTAGTGTCGTGCAATGATATTTATTAATAAATGAAATATTGTGTAGTGCAGTGAAGTGTCATAATACGGTGTCATAATAGTTTTAAAATACTGTGTTAATAAATGAAATATCGTAGTGTCGTGCAGTGATATTTATTAATAAATGAAATATTGTGTAGTGCAGTGAAGTGTCATAATACGGTGTCATAATAGTTCTAAAATACAGTGTTAATAAATGAAATATCGTAGTGTCGTGCAGTGATATTTATTAATAAATGAAATATTGTGTAGTGCAGTGAAGTGTCATAATACAGTGTCATAATAGTTTTAAAATACTGTGTTGATAAATGAAATATCGTAGTGTCGTGCAGTGATATTTATTAATAAATGAAATATTGTGTAGTGCAGTGAAGTGTCATAATACGGTGTCATAATAGTTCTAAAATACTGTGTTAATAAATGAAATATCGTAGTGTCGTGCAGTGATATTTATTAATAAATGAAATATTGTGAAGTGCAGTGAAGTGTCATAATACAGTGTCATAATAGTTTTAAAATACAATGTTAATAAATGAAATATCGTAGTGTCGTGCAGTGATATTTATTAATAAATGAAATATTGTGTAGTGCAGTGAAGTGTCATAATACAGTGTCATAATAGTTTTAAAATACTGTGTTAATAAATGAAATATCGTAGTGTCGTGCAGTGATATTTATTAATAAATGAAATATTGTGAAGTGCAGTGAAGTGTCATAATACGGTGTCGTAATAGTTTTAAAATACTGTGTTAATAAATGAAATATCGTAGTGTCGTGCAGTGATATTTATTAATAAATGAAATATTGTGAAGTGCAGTGAAGTGTCATAATACGGTGTCGTAATAGTTTTAAAATACTGTGTTAATAAATGAAATATCGTAGTGTCGTGCAGTGATATTTATTAATAAATGAAATATTGTGAAGTGCAGTGAAGTGTCATAATACGGTGTCGTAATAGTTTTAAAATACTGTGTTAATAAATGAAATATCGTAGTGTCGTGCAGTGATATTTATTAATAAATGAAATATTGTGAAGTGCAGTGAAGTGTCATAATACAGTGTCATAATAGTTTTAAAATACTGTGTTAATAAATGAAATATCGTAGTGTCGTGCAGTGATATTTATTAATAAATGAAATATTGTGTAGTGCAGTGAAGTGTCAAAATACGGTGTCATAATAGTTCTAAAATACTGTGTTAATAAATGAAATATCGTAGTGTCGTGCAGTGATATTTATTAACAAATGAAATATTGTGTAGTGCAGTGAAGTGTCATAATACGGTGTCATAATAGTTCTAAAATACAGTGTTAATAAATGAAATATCGTAGTGTCGTGCAGTGATATTTATTAATAAATGAAATATTGTGTAGTGCAGTGAAGTGTCATAATACAGTGTCATAATAGTTTTAAAATACTGTGTTAATAAATGAAGTATCGTAGTGTCGTGCAGTGATATTTATTAATAAATGAAATATTGTGTAGTGCAGTGAAGTGTCGTAATACGGTGTCATAATAGTTCTAAAATACTGTGTTAATAAATGAAATATCGTAGTGTCGTGCAGTGATATTTATTAATAAATGAAATATTGTGTAGTGCAGTGAAGTGTCGTAATACGGTGTCATAATAGTTCTAAAATACTGTGTTAATAAATGAAATATCGTAGTGTCGTGCAGTGATATTTATTAATAAATGAAATATTGTGAAGTGCAGTGAAGTGTCATAATACAGTGTCATAATAGTTTTAAAATACTGTGTTAATAAATGAAGTATCGTAGTGTCGTGCAGTGATATTTATTAATAAATGAAATATTGTGTAGTGCAGTGAAGTGTCGTAATACGGTGTCATAATAGTTCTAAAATACTGTGTTAATAAATGAAATATCGTAGTGTCGTGCAGTGATATTTATTAATAAATGAAATATTGTGTAGTGCAGTGAAGTGTCATAATACAGTGTCATAATAGTTTTAAAATACTGTGTTAATAAATGAAATATCGTAGTGTCGTGCAGTGATATTTATTAATAAATGAAATATTGTGAAGTGCAGTGAAGTGTCATAATACGGTGTCGTAATAGTTTTAAAATACTGTGTTAATAAATGAAATATCGTAGTGTCGTGCAGTGATATTTATTAATAAATGAAATATTGTGTAGTGCAGTGAAGTGTCATAATACGGTGTCATAATAGTTCTAAAATACTGTGTTAATAAATGAAATATCGTAGTGTCGTGCAGTGATATTTATTAATAAATGAAATATTGTGTAGTGCAGTGAAGTGTCATAATACAGTGTCATAATAGTTTTAAAATACTGTGTTAATAAATGAAGTATCGTAGTGTCGTGCAGTGATATTTATTAATAAATGAAATATTGTGTAGTGCAGTGAAGTGTCATAATACAGTGTCATAATAGTTCTAAAATACTGTATTCATAAATGAAGTATCGTAGTGTCGTGCAGTGATATTTATTAATGAATGAAATATTGTGTAGTGCAGTGAAGTGTCATAATACAGTGTCATAATAGTTTTAAAATACTTTGTTAATAAATGAAGTATCGTAGTGTCGTGCAGTGATATTTATTAATGAATGAAATATTGTGTCGTGCAGTGAAGTGTCGTAGTACGGTGTCATAATAGTTCTAAGATACTGTGTTAATAAGTGAAATATCGTAGTGTCGTGCAGTGATATTTATTAATAAATGAAATATTGTGAAGTGTAGTGAAGTGTCATAATAGTTTTAAAATGCATTGTTAATAAATGAAATATCGCTGTGTCGTGCAGTGATATTTGTTAATAAATGAAATATTGTGAAGTGTCATAATACGGTGTCATAATATTTTTAAAATACTGTGTTAATAAATGAAATATCATAAAGTGTCGTGCAGTGATATTTATTAATAAATGAAATATTGTGAAGTGCAGTGAAGTGTCATAATACGGTGTCATAATAGTTTTAAAATACTGTGTTAATAAATGAAATATCGTAGTGTCGTGCAGTGATATTTATTAATAAATGAAATATTGTGAAGTGCAGTGAAGTGTCATAATACGGTGTCGTAATAGTTTTAAAATACTGTGTTAATAAATGAAATATCGTAGTGTCGTGCAGTGATATTTATTAATAAATTAAATATTGTGTAGTGCAGTGAAGTGTCATAATACAGTGTCATAATAGTTTTAAAATACAATGTTAATAAATGAAATATCGTAGTGTTGTGCAGTGATATTTATTAATAAATGAAATATTGTGTAGTGCAGTGAAGTGTCGTAATACGGTGTCATAGTAGTTCTAAAATACTGTGTTAATAAATGAAATATCGTAGTGTCGTGCAGTGATATTTATTAATAAATGAAATATTGTGTAGTACAGTGAAGTGTCATAATACAGTGTCATAATAGCTTTAAAATACTGTGTTGATAAATGAAGTATCGTAGCGTCGTGCAGTGATATTTATTAATAAATGAAATATTGTGTAGTGCAGTGAGGTGTCGTAATACGGTGTCATAATAGTTCTAAAATACTGTGTTAATAAATGAAATATCGTAGTGTCGTGCAGTGATATTTATTAATAAATGAAATATTGTGTAGTGCAGTGAAGTGTCATAATACGGTGTCATAATAGTTCTAAAATACAATGTTAATAAATGAAATATCGTAGTGTCGTGCAGTGATATTTATTAATAAATGAAATATTGTGAAGTGCAGTGAAGTGTCATAATACAGTGTCATAATAGTTTTAAAATACAGTGTTAATAAATGAAATATTGTGGTGTCGTGCAGTGATATTTATTAATAAATGAAATATTGTGTAGTGCAGTGAAGTGTCATAATACAGTGTCATAATAGTTCTAAAATACTGTTAATAAATGAAATATCGTAGTGTCGTGCAGTGATATTTATTAATAAATGAAATATTGTGAAGCGCAGTGAAGTGTCATAACACAGTGTCACAATATAGTTTTAAAATACTGTGTTAATAAATGAAATATTGTGTAGTGCAGTGAAGTGTCATAATACAGAGTCAAAATATAGTTTTAAAATACTATGTTAATAAATGAAGTATCGTAGTGTCGTGCAGTGATATTTATTAATAAATGAAATATTGTGAAGTGTCATAATACGGTGTCATAATATGGTTTTAAAATACTGTGGTAATAAATGAAATATAGTGAAGTGCAGTGAAGTGTCATAATACAGTGTCATAATATAGTTTTAAAATACTGTGTTAATAAATGAAATATAGTGAAGTGCAGTGAAGTGTCATAATACAGATTCATAATATTGCTTTAAAATACAGTGTTAATAAATGAAATATCGTAGTGTCGTGCAGTGATATTTATTAATAAATGAAATATTGTGTAGTGCAGTGAAGTGTCATAATACGGTGTCATAATAGTTTTAAAATACTGTGTTAATAAATGAAGTATCGTAGTGTCGTGCAGTGATATTTATTAATAAATGAAATATTGTGAAGTGCAGTGAAGTGTCATAATACAGTGCCATAATAGTTCTCAAATACTGTGTTAATAAATGAAATATCGTAGTGTCGTGCAGTGATATTTATTAATAAATGAAATATTGTGTAGTGCAGTGAAGTGTCATAATACAGTGTCATAATATAGTTTTAAAATACTGTGTTAATAAATGAAGTATCGTAGTGTCGTGCAGTGATATTTATTAATAAATGAAATATTGTGTAGTGCAGTGAAGTGTCATAATACGGTGTCATAATAGTTCTAAAATACAGTGTTAATAAATGAAATATCGTAGTGTCGTGCAGTGATATTTATTAATAAATGAAATATTGTGTAGTGCAGTGAAGTGTCATAATACGGTGTCATAATAGTTCTAAAATACAGTGTTAATAAATGAAATATCGTAGTGTCGTGCAATGATATTTATTTATAAATGAAATATTGTGTAGTGCAGTGAAGTGTCATAATACGGTGTCATAATAGTTCTAAAATACTGTGTTAATAAATGAAATATCGTAGTGTCGTGCAGTGATATTTATTAACAAATGAAATATTGTGTAGTGCAGTGAAGTGTCATAATACGGTGTTATAATAGTTCTAAAATACAGTGTTAATAAATGAAATATCGTAGTGTCGTGCAGTGATATACAGGGTGTTAATAAAAAAACTGTACACCGCTTGGCAGGTGATAGTAGAACTCAAAACAAGAAAAAAATTCTAATAAACCCATATCCAATTCTCAATACAGGGTGTTCACGCCATGTGTTCACTCTTCTAGAATTTTTATTTTTTACATAAAATTCTGGAGCGATAAATTAAATAAAAAGCTGAATTTTCCGACATACCACTGGCCACCGTAGAACTTCCAGTTTCGCCGGAAGTGATATCAACTTTCTTATTTTAAATGGAACGCCCTGTATATTTTTACATATTTGGAATCTACAGATCATTGTGAGTCCGAATATGTATCACTTGGTAATTTTGGTTTCCATGACAACAAAAAAATTTTTGTTTTGTTTTTCAGTATGCAAAGCTATGTATGGTGTATTTTCATTCTAATGCGACCGAGTAGTTCGAGAAAGCAACTTCTTTGGTTGCACTTTGGTTTATTAACATTTTTACAGCATGTGAAATTTTCATTAGGTCCTAATTTTTTTTTAACGGAACTTCTTGCGTTTTTTAGCATAGGTTAATAAAACAATTTTTTAATACGCTGATACCAAATAGAGGGTTATTTTTTAAATTCTTTATCAACTTTTGCAATGAAATTTGGGATGGCTTGTTGCAGCTTAACTGAAAAAATAAACCATCGCCGGTATACAAGTGTTAATACAAAAACTTTACACACTTTAGCACGTGATAGCAGAGAACAAAACAAAAAAAATTGTAATAAACCCAGGTTCAATATTCAATGGCATTTGAAGTATGGTTAAAAAAGAATCAAACAATCAATAGCAAATTTAACACCCTAAAATTATCACTGAAGATGTTCGAACTGTCGTCCTTGCTGTTGTAAACAAAGTTGCAGTCGCCGTCGAAGACTCGCGCACTTGATTGAAAGCAACATAATTTTTCAGTTGCTGACAAGCGTTTACAACTTTCTGCCAAAGTTCATCTTCTGTATTAATTTCTCTGGCATAAACAGTGTCTTTTAAATAAGTTCCGTTAAAAAAAAATAATTTACGACCTAATGAAAATTTCACATGCTGTAAAAATGTTAATAAACCAAAGTGCAACCAAAGAAGTTGCTTTCTCGAACTACTCGGTCACATTAGAAGAAAAATACACCATACATAGCTTTGCATACTGAAAAACAAAAAAAAAATTTTTTCGTTGTCATGGAAACCAAAATTACCAAGTGATACATATTCGGACTCACAATGATCTGTAGATTCCAAATATGTAAAAATATATAGGGCGTTCCATTTAAAATAAGAAAGTTGATATCACTTCCGGCGAAACCGGAAGTTCTACGGTGGCCAGTGGTATGTCGGAAAATTCAGCTTTTTATTTAATTTATCGCTCCCGAATTTTATATAAAAAATAAAAATTCTCGAAGAGTGAACACATGGCGTGGACAACCTGTATTGAGAATTGGATATGGGTTTATTAGAATTTTTTTCTTATTTTGACCTCTACTATCACCTGCCAAGCGGTGTACAGTTTTTTTATTAACACCCTGTATATTAATAAATGAAATATTGTGAAGTGCAGTGAAGTGTCATAATAGTTTTAAAATACAGTGTTAATAAATGAAATATTGTGGTGTCGTGCAGTGATATTTATTAATAAATGAAATATTGTGTAGTGCAGTGAAGTGTCATAATACAGTGTCATAATAGTTCTAAAATACTGTTAATAAATGAAATATCGTAGTGTCGTGCAGTGATATTTATTAATAAATGAAATATTGTGTAGTGCAGTGAAGTGTCATAATACGGTGTCATAATAGTTCTAAAATACAGTGTTAATAAATGAAATATCGTAGTGTCGTGCAGTGATATTTATTTATAAATGAAATGTTGTGTAGTGCAGTGAAGTGTCATAATACGGTGTCATAATAGTTCTAAAATACTGTGTTAATAAGTGAAATATCGTAGTGTCGTGCAGTGATATTTATTAATAAATGAAATATTGTGTAGTGCAGTGAATTGTCATAATACAGTGTCATAATAGTTTTAAAATACTGTGTCAATAAATGAAATATCGTAGTTTCGTGCAGTGATATTTATTAATAAATGACATATTGTGTAGTGCAGTGAAGTGTCATAATACAGAGTCATAATATTGTTTTAAGATACAGTGTTAATAAATGAAATATCGTAGTGCCGTGCAGTGATATTTATTAATAAATGAAATATTGTGAAGTGCAGTGAAGTGTCATAATAGTTTTAAAATACAGTGTTAATAAATGATATATCGTGGTGTCGTGCAGTGATATTTATTAATAAATGAAATATTGTGTAGTGCAGTGAAGTGTCATAATACGGTGTCATAATAGTTCTAAAATACTGTGTTAATAAATGAAATATCGTAGTATCGTGCAGTGATATTTATTAATAAATGAAATATTGTGAAGTGTCATATTTTTAAAATACTGTGTTAATAAATGAAATATCGTAAAGTGTCGTGCAGTGATATTTATTAATAAATGAAATATTGTGAAGTGGAGTGAGGTGTTATAATACGGTGTCATAATATAGTTTTTAAATACAGTGTTAATAAATGAAATATCGTGAAGTGCAGTGAAGTGTCATAATACAGAGTCATAATATAATTTTAAAATACTGTGTTAATAAATAAAATATCGTATAGTGTCGTGCAGTGATATGTATGATATGGAATATTTTTAATAATACTCCAATTTAATATTTTACAGATTTTCCAGCACTGTGTAGTGATGCTTGGAGAAAATTATCGCTCCGGGTGGTAGATGCATGGAAGCCAAGAAACACAAATATAATCGCCCACTATCCTGTAAAGGAACAGTGCAATGGGGGTAAAGAATTTTGGAGGTTTGAATATGGCGTTATTTGAAAATGTGGAGTACATCAGGTTTTTCCATTATCCACTAATGCCAAATTGTAATCACATACTTCTCACATCCAATATTTGTCAGTTTTTAGATTTTAGGAATTAAATTATATTTAAAATACGTTGGAGATGATCTTGATTTTATCATTGATTTAAATAAACAAAAAATATTACTATTTACCCCAAAAGCATATAAAGTTTTATGATTATTATTTTATTGACTACTTACTACACACATGCGACCTTGACACACATCTCAATTTCGTTTTATTACACGTTTAACAGCTGGGAACCTGAGTTGTGTTTCTTGTTGTGTGAAGTAATTACTAGTAATTTTTAAAATAATTGGATTTGCGTATGAAATAAGTGCTAAAGAGCAACAAATTCGCAAATAATTGTTTATTAACTCTTACGGAGTATTTACTGGAACGGAATAAAATCTTCTGACTTTTTTTCATTTTATGCCAAGGATCGGGGAGAAGCGGGTATTTTAGTCGTCGATTGTGGGGAATACCGGTTTCGTTCATTGGCAGCACTGATCACGTCTTTGTTGACAACTTCATTGAAAACTTTGAGCCACCTCATCGGTACGGCGACTGTTTCACATTTCTGCTCATAAACTCTGCTAAATGCACGTTACTTAGTTTTAATGTAGTAATTAGCAAAAGAATTAAAAGCCACAATGGATATCTGGTGCTTCTGTGCGTTAGTGCTCGCGTATTTAACGACGGTGGACTGTATCATGTGGAATCTGGAACCTAACACGAACAAGTGTCTCAAAGAAGAACTCCAGCAAAACGTGCCCGTCACAGGCGAGTTCGAAGTCTCAGAAGCCGCAGGACAAAAAATAGATTACGTTGTACGTATCAAACCCATACAATTTAAACTTTATCAGACACTTGGTGCTTTCAGGTTAGAGATTCGAAAGGTCACATTCTAGCACAAAATGAGCACATATCTAAAGGAAAGTTCTCATTTGTCACAGAGACTTACGACACATATGAAATTTGCTTCATTTCGAGAGTACCCGCAAGTAAGTCATTGGTTTTATTTTATTTTTAATAGTTTTATTACGAGGGGGTAATTACAGCTCAGCGCGGTATCGCACAAGAAGTCTCTCTCACGACCAAGCATGGTGTTGAAGCTAAAGGCTATGAAGGTGTAAGTAACTGATTCAATTCATGGATTAACACAGACCGAATAATGTTCTTGATCATACAGATTCAAGAAGCCGCTAAACTTAAACCAATTGAAGTCGAATTAAGACGTTTGGAAGATCTATCCAATGATATAGTCCATGACTTTTCTATCATGAGAAGACGAGAGGAAGAAATGAGAGACACAAACGGTGAGCGCTACATTAAAAAAAAGATTTATGTTCATAATTTTGTTTGCACACAGAATCCACGAACAGTAGAGTGCTGTACTTCTCCATATTTTCGATGTGCTGTCTTCTGGGGCTCGCGACGTGGCAAGTCTTGTACTTGAGGAGATATTTCAAAGCCAAGAAGCTGATAGAATAGTGCAAGCTTGTTTGTTTTTTTTTTTTAAGTGAAAGTACGAATTTCATTTGCCTTCCATACGGTCGTGTAAATTCCCTGATTTCATGTCACACCATCGTTTTCGTTGAGACTTTAAATTATGCTGTTACTGTTTAGTTGTGTGTAAATTTCGTTGTAAGTACGTTATGTATAGTTTTCGTCTTGTCCGGAATGTACCTAATATGGAAATTTGTATTTGAATAAAATCATTTTTGAACTAAAACAGGTCTTCCAATCTTTCCAATTATTTTCACTTTTACGCAGAAATTAATTAAAGTTTACATAATGTTAAGATTCTTTTTTAGAACTCGTATTTGTTTTATTAATTAAATATAATATGTGTATCCTTGATGTTTATTGATAATTCTACTGTATACAGTATGTTTAGTTTTTAAGTGGAAATGTATGCATAAAATTTGGATGTACTTGTCTAACTTGTGCTTAGTACGTATAGACGTTTGATTTTAAGATCGCAATGCTACCGTGGATAAATCTGAACCTCTGTAAGCTACACGGAATTTTTGTAATGCACGTGTTTAAGTGCGTACTAATACAAATACACAAGTTGATTTAATGTGAATGTCATATACAACACAATCCTGATACATCATACACTCAGGATCGACGCCAAAACACGATTTGTTGTGTAGCTTACAAGGGTTTGTTGAAACTAGGTGGCGAACGCTTAGCTGCAAATTCCAATAATGCAGTCGGAGTGACTTACAAGAAAAAGAATGCTTTATTTTGCATCCTTCATTCTGTAATTCAGCCGTTTCTTTTCCGTTACCACTTTTTTTTCAAGTGTCGATGAAATAATTGGTACTATATTGCCTGGAGCAAAGTTTGAAGATTGTTGTTAAGTAGAAGCTTCCACTTTCTTTTATTTAATTTATGAAGATGGGGAGATCTTTCAGACTGGTATTTTCATTAGTTGTAATGTCAAAGGGGTCCATGTTTAATTTTTTAATCAATTACATCTTGTGCATGTGTACATTCAAACACGAACAGGCTTTTTCATCTTTATTCATAAAAATCATAATTACAAAATTGGCCATACAGTGTTTTACATGAGACCACACTGAATACCTCACAATGATGACTAATTTAGTGTGTGTACATAAGACTTGATCGTAGAGGGAATTCGTTAAAATTGAAATGGTTTCATGCTCGAAATATTTAGGTAACAAGAAGTATTCAGGAAAGTCGAGACGAAGTATTTATTACATTATTTCATCGAAGTGTTTTTGTCCAGCAGAGTCCTAAAATTACCTGCATTGTTAAATTTGATAAGTGCTAATCCAGAAATGTCGGCCAAGGTGATATGTTGAGGTAAGGTCAGAGCTCTGCCTACAAGATTAGAGAGTGTTGACAAAAATTAAATAATTTAGTCGTAACAGCAAAAGTAATTTTGTGACTCTGAAATTGTTTGCTAATAACATACAGGCATGAAGTGTTGCATTAATTACAAGTACAAATACAAAAAAAAAAACGTCGAGTGGCATGAGTTATATACAGTTTGTGCTTGAGATGTAATCATGTTGATAATCTTTTTATAAGTCAGATTCTGTCACAAACTATTAAAACATTTTCAGAATTTTGATCTTTTTTATATGTTCTAATCTATATAGATTTTTTTTATTATGATGAAATACAACACTTCATGAATGTATGCACAATACCGTTATATTTTGAGTTCTAATAATATTAAACGATAATTCTTGATTATGTCGTATTCTTGATATAGTGCTTTGATATGTATCACACTATGTCTAAAGTTAAAATAATAAGGCAAAGAAGACCACGTTAAATGCAAGAGCTACATTTTGACTAGATTTCTTTTAGTAGTTGATTATTATCAGGTATCTAAAGCTGTTGTCCCTTGAAAAATCTCTGGAAGTCAATTGCAGATAACATGACCATTTTACAAAAAAGTTGCCCGTTTGAATTACAATAAAATACTCTATGGTTTTCTTGAAGAAAACAGGAACATAAAGTTCTTATATTTCAGGTTTGCTTCACTTGCAGTAGTCTCTTGCGTTTAAATAATTATTTATTTATAATTTACTCTGTTTTTGGAGAAGACCAGCTTTTCCGGATAACAAAAAAATTAATCCTATTTATTAAATCTCATGATAATGTCAAAATTACGACAGTCGTAAGCGTATATAGATTGAAGTATAGAAAATAGTTACAATCAGCAACACTAAATTTTACATTTATGTTATTCACAGTAATCATATTGCTATCTAAACGTCGCTCCCTCGTCTAAATTATTTCCTAAGACAACATCAATTGAGCATCTACTGGTAAACGCTTGTTTATTATATAATGTAAGTCAGTTAGGTAACTAGAATATATACAGTGGGATTTTACATAGAACATTCAGGGTCTTCAATTAATAATATACAAGGCTTTTGTTGGATAGACATGATTGTACATTTAATTTATTTGGTTTTGGTTTTGTTTACTATTACAAAGTACTTCTTTCTTATGTATTACAAAATCATGTAACTGTTATTCGATTGAACTATTTTATTTTATAACTTTTTGCTAGGTAATCTTTTTCAGCTGAATACAACTGAAGCAACAACAGAATATTTTTTAAAGAAGTACTTTGTAAAAAAACCCTTTCTTCAACAAAAACAATTAATTATTTTTAATTTCAAATGTATACTGACTAGTTACAAATATTGTCAATTTTTTGAACCGATGACTAAATTAATTTAAAATGTTTTTTAAATCTAGAGCTAAGAACAAACCCAAGTAGGAATATTTTTAAAATCGATTTTATTTATTAGGCGTGCAGTGCAATTGGTCAAAAATGGTTTGATACCCGTCGTAAATTGTTGAAAGTATTGGTTCTATAAATATTGCCAGTGCAATTCTCAAATTTGTTGCAAAAAAAGTAATTATCACATCTTAAAATCAAACGGAATTTTTAAAATCAGTAAAGTCTAGCACATCGTTTCTGATTGCATGTGTAAGCTATTTTGACTATCAGCCTTTTTGATGACTTCCTTTTGTAATGGTAACTGTGATGAATCGATGACTATAGAAGGACGCTGTGGTAACTGCTGACTAATCAGGGAAACCATCTCGTTGGTTGTGTACGACTCGAAAGACTCTTGCCTTTCTTCGGTGGCTTCCTTCAGTGAATCTGGTGCATACAATTAATTAGAAAGAAATGATTGCGTAGCTTCAAAAAAAAAATTACCTGGCGGCTCGTAAATTGGGGTGAAAATCTCATCTTCAATTGCGCTAGCTCGGCGTAAGCTGCGCTGGCTGCGATACTCCCTGGATTCGTGGACGACATGAAGCAGAGAAGGATGTTTTGGGTGATCTTCGGCTTCTTCCTCGTCCACTATATTTCTAGTCTGGATTAGGTCTTCCATTAGGTCATAGTCGCACTCCTCTGCGTCACGCAGGTGCTCTTTTTCTATGAATAAGGCCATTTCGGGATTGGACATCTCTGATGCGCATCGTTTTCTTTTGCCTGAAATTTAATATTTTGTCAATAAATTAGAAGCTTACAGTTGCACACTTACTTTGGTCAGTCGTTGATTGTCCTGGTCTCGGTGGTGACAGTAACCTCGGTGTCTTCGGAGGACTTAGAAGTCCACACATGCTTTCAAGCTCATCTGTAATACTGGTGTACTCATGCATGGCGACTAACATGGATCTGGGGTTAGTCTGCGTGATGGAATGATTAGTTGGGGGGATGACTTTGATTCTAGGCTCGGCGAATTTCACGCTTCTTTCCGCCCCGTAACTACGCGGTCTCATATACAACCCTGCGTGTTCACTAGTGTCTGGTTCTGAGTGAGTTTGCGAGATTTGCCGGCGGGTTAGGCTTCGCTTACTTCCGTGCACTGATTCTTCACCTGCAGGTGTGTCATTTGCCTGTAAAAACGGTTCAATTTTCAGCGTTTCCTTACCATTTCCACCTTCCGAGCTTCGCCGTCCTGATCCTGCAGAATCGCGACGTCGCGACGACTTTGGTCTTATCTGATCGACCGCCAATACCGTCAGGTTTTCTACTGACGCATGTTTACTGGCGACGGCTTCCATCGCCTGAGCTTCCAGCTCGGCTGCATCTACCAACACATCATCTACGTCATTCTCCTCACTGGTACTCGACGAGGCTTTGGACATCCGATCATCAGTTTGTTCACTGCGTTCTTCGTCTTCTTCCATCAACCTCGTTTTAAGTTGGATGGTTTCGTCGTAGAAGGTGGCGGCGGTGTTCGGCCTGACTTCCGTGAAAGACCTTATAAGTTTTCTTCTTATAGGCTGCGGTAACGACAGATGCGAATCATCGGATGTCTCCGAGCGATCGCTGGTTTTTCTTGTGCGATCCAATGGTACGATCGGTGGTAACTCATCGTTGCTATGTGAAGCCATGAAGCGGTGGATTACGGCTAAATGTTCCAAAATATCTTGCGACGCTTCCTCGACTTTCCTTAGCCGAAACTCCACGCTTTGCATCGACGAAGTCTGCGAGTTTTCTTTCGTGTTTATATCTTCAACTTTCTGCAATTTTTTGATTGGATTTTACTAAACACCCGACTCTGCATATTTAATTTATTTACCTGGACGATATTTTCAACCCTCTCCGTGGTTACCCTGATGCGATCCTCCGTGGATTGCTGCACTTTATAATCTTGCTCGGCGAAATAACCCTCAACGCATTCCTCTTCGAAATCGTATAACCTCTCCATGTCTTCCTTCTCCAAGAAAAGCTTGAGTCCGTTGTCGTATGGTTCAGAGCTGCCCTTGTACAACCGTTTAAAGTACTTGAACACCAAGTAAATGTGGCAGAGAAGGATGAAAGGGGGCGGCAAAATAGGTTTCTGCTCGTACTCCATGACGACGGTGAATCTCTGGAACATCCAAACTTGATGCGAGACGGCGTTGACTTCATTAAAGATGTTGTTGAAGACGGCGATCAGTAAGTTGATGAGCAAGATGTTTGCGATGAGGAGGTACACGGCCATGACCGCGGGTGTTATCCAGCGACCTGTCAAGCAAGGATTATCGGAAGACCCGCACGGAGGGTCGATGCCGTCTGCGAATACCTCACCGTACAACATGAAGTAAGGTTCAAAGAAGACCTAAATGTAGAAATTGTTGGAAACTAAAAGGAAATAATTTGGGAAACTTACATCACGCGCAATATTCCAACTTGCTTCGTTATTAGGAAACAAAATGGCCTGTCTGCATACCCCGAAACTCATGAGGACCACCAATAAGAGCACCACGAAATAGATCATATTTTTTACCATTTTCCCCATCATGGTCACCAATGGTCCTGTAAGCAAGATTAAGCGGTAAATAATTAAAGCAGGGGGTATTTGAGTGGTGGCATACCCAAGTATTTATTTACGCCCAAGATGTTTAAGATCCGGAGATACCAGTAGATGCTATTGACGCAATACATGAGCCTTCCGATCTCCATCGTGTTTGGTTGAAGCCTTAGGGTGAGTGCAACAAAGAAAAATATTATTGCAGTGGCATCGCAGGGGTTCCACATGTTCCACGTCCACAATATCAATTTGTGTTTGATTGCCACTGGTTCCGTCGATAGTAACTCGCGTACTTTCTCGCAGGCCAAGCCGCATATGTAAGAAATGGCCAAGTATTCCTGCCACGAGGGAGTTATGTACATTTTTACCAACACGGTGAAACTGAATATCAAGAGGAACAGCAGGTATGCGATCTGCAAAAACGAACTGGTCCTTGTCGACGAATCACTTCGTTGAAAGCAACTCACCGAGTTCGCCCAGAATTTCGTGATGGGGGCGGTGAAGAACTCGTAGATCTTCTTCTTCACCTTAAGGGGGCGGTGTCTTCTCTCTGTCGTGTAGTGCTTCTCGTCGATTGTGAAGTGATACTTGATTTCGTCTCTGTCCGGCATTACTTTTCCGTTTTCTTGGACTATTGTATCGCGTTGATAAAAATCGTCGCCTAATAAAGACTACAAATGGAAAGTAATTTGGAACCAAAAATACGTAAGACAACACAAAACGGAAAACAAATCGACACATCCAATCATGCACAAGCAGTTTAAACAAAGAACTCGAGAGAGAAGATTTAATTCTTGTACTTTTGTTGGTAAAGCTTGTTCACAAATTCTGCGTTTGTGAAGCACGGAAGAGATGTTACCGTTTTTGATGGTACAACTTTGAAAATGTAAGGAGGACCTGCAACATTTGTAAGTACTTTTGGGATTTGAAGTTGAGCAAGTTTAGGGAAGGCAACTTTAATTGCTAGTTGGATG
This sequence comes from Dorcus hopei, assembly GCA_033060865.1. NCBI lineage: Eukaryota > Metazoa > Arthropoda > Insecta > Coleoptera > Lucanidae > Dorcus > Dorcus hopei. Next base: position 39,743,787 of record CM065426.1, read on the forward strand.
TAAAGTTAAAAAAATGCCAAATTTTGGGATGCATCGTTTGGGAAACTACAAGGAAACGTGAAGTCAAGCGAGCACACATCTAAATCGTCATGCAAGTGATGCATAGCATAAATTAAAAATAAATAAAAATTGTTTTCAAAACAACTAAGAAAAAAATATGGAAGTCAATTGGTGAAGGGAATCTGGCAGTGGTAACCATAAAAATGAAAAAGAAAGGGCATCCATCCAAGAACAAGTACCTTTGCACCGCGCTGAGAAGATTTGTTCCGGCAGCTCAGAGTTCTAGTTCTAGTAAGTTTCTAGAAGGAATGAAAGAAAAAACAGTTTTAAGAAAGATATAAGTAACCAGAAAGCAAGTGCGTGTCAACAGCCACATCATCAGACAGATATACCACACCTTCTTAAGCCTCTCTAGTTTCTCAGATGCATCGTTTTTTAAACTCGACAATTCATTATCATTACACAAAGTGAAAAAGTAATGAATTGTCATCATCAATTCTGAAACTTGCGCGTCGCGCAAAACTTTTCATATACCACACCTTATGAGACATCGAAATAAAAAAGAATTACAAACCTCAGCGTCAACATTCTTTTCAGATACCGACTTATCATCATCATCGTTTTTTAATTCGGTATGTTCCTCGACGGTCTGTGGCATTAATTGTAATTCTTCTTTAGACTTAAACTCTAACTGTAAAATATACGGTGGAAAAAGAAGGCCCAAAACAACCTAAAATAAAAAGAAAGTAAACAAATAAATAAACGCGGGGTTTAAAAACGGGAAACGCAACTCGAAGGGAACGAAAACCAAAGGAATTCGCGGTTTCGCGTTTTGACTTACTTTGAGGTTCGTGTTCTTTCGCGTGCGCAAGCCGCCCATCCAAAGGTCCGCCAAAATTATCTGCGAACAGGGGTGCGCCAGTAAAGCCCGGTGGTTTCCGGCGACCGCGAGGCTTAGGCAGGTCTGTTCGGACCAGTTTATCAACTCGCAAGTCAAAAGTTGTTGGGCCAAATCATCATCTTGTCGGTAGCAATAATCCAAAAGTTCCAGAGCTAAATTCCAAAACAAAAGTAAATTCCAAACATTTAAAGCGACAAACGTACATACCAATGATCTCAAATTCTTTAGCGTACGCTCTTAATTCTTCGTAGACTTCAGTTTCCATGTCGTCTTCAGCAGCTTCATGGGCCATGGCTTTATATAATTTGCAGGCCACCAACGCCTTGGCCAAGGCTTCTTCGCCGTGCTGCCACATGAGCAATGCCATTTTCTGCCGTTTCAGGAGCACCGCCCAAATCTATTAAATATTTAGCCCTAATTTAAGAAAGACCGGAAAATTCTTACACTTACCAAAAGCTCGTTGAAAGGATAATCAAAAACACATTTTATTTTGCTGCTACTTGGAAGGGCTTCTGTTAACAAACTAAGGGCGTTGCCGCAGTACTTCATATTAGAGGAAGAGTTTCTGTGGATGTGAGTGCTTTTGTTCATCACTTTCGCATAAATTGGTCTGAATTTTCGTCTAGTATAAAACGCCCTGAAATTAAATTGTTAAAAGCATGTCATAGAGTGCCTTGATAAATCACCTGTAAGCACCGCCCATCAACTTGTTGATGACCAAACCGATGTCGTGCAGGGTATAGATGTACCCCCTTTGAATATGTGGCCTTATATCTCTCAGAACATATCCTAAGGTATCATTGGGGGCTTGCCTAGTGTTGTAAAGTTCTTCTAGCCTAGGTATTGTTAGGAACTTCCGCATGGTGACTCCGTTTTCGAGGAGGAGCTTCACGAAATCTGTTCTATCATGTTCCAGCGCTTGCATCATCGCCTGGTCCAAAGCACCCTGAGGCCATTCTTGACCGTAAACGAAAATCTCGGATCGTGCAATGTCCACGCGGTTCCACATTAAAGATAAACTCAATTGCTCGAATGGTGTTAGGTTTTCCGACTTGAAGAGCGCCGTGAGGATCGCTTGGTCGAGTTCTTGGCTTTTGGCCTCAGCGCGCTCGGATATTCTAAAAATTGTTATCTGAAAACCAAAGCTAATTAAAGCGAAGGGGAAGCGGAGGCGTGAAGAGTACGTACGAGTTTCTTTTTACGGCAGCACTGCAGCAGTTCGTCGTAGAGGCACTCTGCTTTTTCCTTGGTCACTTCAAAAACGGTTTCGATCGCAAGCTTTAGATAGTCTTTGACTTGCTCGTCTAGTTTGGGTTCTTCCCCAGAATCTGACGCGTGCCTGCAAAGAGGAAGTTGCCTGATTTGAATTTGAAAAGAAGACGGGAAGTGTTTGCGTACTTGTGAACAAAAGCGATGAGATCTGCAGCACGACCGGAGCCATCACAGACGACCACAGGAACTGGGGGATTGTCGGTAACGTATTCCAGTACGGCACGTATTGCATTTGTTCCTCCTTCAATCACCAAACAGACTACCGGAATACTACTGTGAGTATCTAAAATAAATCGATTAATTGGTTCGGGAATGAAGACCTCGGAGGGCACTTACATGGATGGAGTTTCTGATCTGATATGTACTTTTCGAGCTTCCTTCGCAGCCAAATATCACCACCAAATTGTCCTTCAGTGCCATTATCGACGAGTAGGAAATGAGTAAGGCGGCTGTTTAACGCCAGAAATCTTGATCTGGAAGATACGTTTAGAAAAATTCAAATCAGAAGACGACGCGACACGTTGAATTGATGTTAATAAAAATTGATAAGTTGGCGTTTCAAAACTTCAAAATGTCAAATTACTAGTACATCTTCAAATAATGAAACTTTTTGGACTGGCCGACAAAATCATAAAATGTAGAGCAATCAAATTCCTCGTGACTAAGAACCAGGACGCCCAAAAACTACTCGAAAACGCAGACAAGCCCATCAAGTTAGACTTCAGAAGGTACAATCGAAATCATCACGGAAGTCCAAAACTCCCCGAGCTGCTTTACTTCCCCCACATCTTCCGTTGGTTAAACGTAAAATACCGCCTGAAGTATTTACAAAAAACATGGGACCCCGAGTTCACGGAGGGCTCGTTCATTTACGGAAGCACGCGCGCCATTTGCAAAATCACGGACATCATAAGCCAGAACAAGCCGGAGGATCTGAAGGAGTTAGTGGAGCCTGCGGCCGAGTTCCAACTGAGGCAGCAAATGAAATCGCTCCTGTCGAATAATCAGAAGAGGGCCATCAAGCTCAAGCCCGAGGATATAAAACTGTTAGTGCCGATTAAAGTTGTGTTTGATAAGAAGAATAATCGGCGGAAGTGCCACATTCTGTTGAAAACACTCGCCATGAAATGGTTCCACACCGGAAGTTCTTTGAATCTGGCGCTAATTGTGCTCGAAACTGAGTTTAAACGGGATTACGCGAACAAAAACGATTCGGAATGGATTATTAACATTTTTAATATTTTGCAATGTGCACTTTTAAATACCGGACATTAAATTAAACAATGTAAAAGAGGAAAATAAAATAAGTCTGTCTTTTAAACTGTAACACTTATGCCCGGTTGCACCAACTTTTTAAGCAGAGCTTCAATTTAAGTTATGTTTAGAATGTAACATTTAGGTATGGTCAGTATAATGTCATATACATTCTGATTGACATTTAAACTTCAACTTGAGTATCAATTAGAATGTGACTAACATTTTCTTAAATCTATAAATAATCTCATAGTCTAAACACCACTTAAATTTAAGCTCTGCTTAAAAAGTTGGTGCAACCGGGCATTAATTTCTTATCATGTTTCTTATTTCAATGGAATTTGATATTTAAATACTGCATGTTTTCGTAGATAAAATTGAGTACTCGGCAAGAAGACGAGATGAGGAAGCAATAACAAAAACGTTAGTTTGTAGGCAGTAAAAGGACAAGGGCAAACGCAACACTTAAAAAGAGATGAGGGAACGATGGATCATAGGAATTTACAAATTGGTTTTGGAATTGTAAGAAGAAATAAAACAGTTGGAAAATAGATTGAAGCAATTAAAGAAAACAAAATGGCAACTGCATTCCAAAGTTGTAGAATAAGATACATACTTGTAAAGAGTTCAGAAGAATAGGGGTAAGGATTTAATAATCAATATATCAAAAAAGGGATACCAAGGATTACCTTTATTTTGTGAGAATGAAGTATGAACAACTGGAGATAGAAACGGGATTAGGATAAGAATCGCCGCCAATATCGAATCCAGTCGTCATAAACTGGGAAATGAAGAATACTGAAAATTGATCTCAGAATACAATAACCAAAATCCAATAAGTCTACTCTGCGTATTCAATAAAATCACACAATTATAAATATGTATGTGAAAGGATTTAGGTCCAGCAGGGTCTAATTCTGCAAAAGTAAAGTTTCAAGAACACTCTCCTAAAAACCAAAGACAGAAGGTGTGAATGAGAAGAATAATACTAAAGATTGATCTCAGAATACAGTAATAAAAAAAAGAAGAAATTTGGCTAAGTCTGAAGATTCAAGCGGAATTTGAGTCCAACAGGGCCAAGAATGAAGTATGAAGTCCAAATTGAAAAGCACAGCTTACCTTGGCAATGATATTGAATGATATTGTACGTCTTTATTCATCCCGATCAATTCTTCATTATCCTGAACGATTCCCCAAGGAGCTATGCCGAGGGAAACCACTCGACCAGTACGTTGAGCTCTTTCGGAAAGCAAGGCATCTCCAACATGCCTTGTCGCACCTACACCGATAAGAAAAACAAAATTATTTAATCCTTGAATATTATCAGAATATTTTAGGAAGCAAGACATCTCCTTCTACCTCCAACAAGCTTTGACCGGTCTTTTTTTGAAAAGTTAGAGAATTTGTGTTGATCGTTAAAGTGAACTCACCTGTATTGAGTCCTCCGGTGAAAATCCACGCTTCAGCCGTTTTCGCAGCCTTAAGTAATCCCTTGCGAAGAATTTTTTTGAGCTTCGGCTGTAGCTCGAAATTCGACCTACCGCCTTGGACAGTTATCAATAATTTTGGAAGCTCCAGGCTCCACTCTTTCGTGAACAGTTGGAGGAGGAGCTCTGGCTTTGTGTCATAAGATAAACGAACATACTACAAAAAGAAATTCGAATGTAACAAAAATAAAATTGAAAAAATTAAATTATTTGGACATTGCAAGACGTAACTTGAATCGGATGAAACTGGAATGGATAAAGTTGGGATTGATTAAATTTCCTTGCATTTCGACTTGAATGGGTTCACGGAGATGCATGTGTGTGCTTCAGAGGATCTCATATGTTCGGAGATAACACGCTATTATATACAGAGAAATTTCAAATTGCTGCAGTTGTAATCGCAGCTGGTGCAACAGATTATTACATTCTACCCTTGCGAAGCTACATACGACTATTATGGGAATCCATTATCTGAAGTGATTTATTTAAACCATTTATTAAAACAAGGCCACGTATGACTGGACCTGTGATGTTTTTAGAAAAGCAAAAAAGTAAATTTTATGTAGTCGGAACGGAAAATTCTTTGAGCTACTCAATTACATACTTGAATATAAGCACGTACATAGGTCTCTCACTGGAATAGATTCGTTTATTATTAAGCGGTTTATATTTTTATTATACCAAGTACTACTCACTCACCGAACTGCGACGTGCGGATAGATTTGCATATGACATTTAAAGTAACTCACAGTAACACGCTTGATTATGATATACAATTTGATGCGCTCACGTTATAGCACATTGTATTGTCTTTTATTTTCTCGTTACTATTAAGCCCTATAGTAAAAAGCAATTTGGCGCTCAATAAATTCAAACAAAACTTCATAATCAACAGGTGGATTAACATCGCATGTCAATCAACTAATTAATCAATTACCTACGGACAGCCGATTAAGCGTTGATAACGGATGTATACATTGTAATAATCTCCGCTTCAATTAATCTTACGATGATGTCGGCGTTCCAAAGTACAAAAGCAAGAACACCGTTTAATTGCGGAAAGTTTACAATACACTTGCATAAACAAACATACATATAATAAAAGCGTCAAAATAATTAATCATCCTTGATTAATTGTATGTACGCGAGTGCAGTATAGACAAGTAAAATTCATTGAGAGAGAGAGAGAGAGCGAAGTTAAAGTTTCTAGTATTTTTGAAATCTCTGCCGTGGTTGAGAACCAAAGGATTTAAGCGGAGAATGTTAATTCCACCACGGTTTTCAATAAAACATCTTTCGCGTTGATTTTCGGTGAAGCATCGACAGAATAAAATGTCGTTGTTAAAACGACTGTTTTACAACTCGGCGGGAAACGGAAATTCATTATTCTCTACCACGCACACTTGGATAGACACCCGCAGGGAATTAGTTTACGTAACGGGAAGACATAGATTCCCTTTAGTCTCGCGAAAAAATGTCAAAACAATTTCATCAGTTGGAAACAAATTGAATTCTTCCAGAATTGAAAGTGTTTTTATAATAAAGCAGTAAGACCGATAAAGCGAAAGCCCTAACCGATGTTTATCGTCACGAGACAGTTGTGTATATTCGCCGGTCGCTAAGGGGTAGTTTATATTACTTTGTTTGTTGAAGCGCAGGAGGATACATAAATACATACAGTGTCAGTGTTTCATCGATTTTTTTTTTGCGTTTCTATTGTCAGAATGTGAGCTGAGCTAAAGCTGTTTAAATTAACTTCTTACTAACGCGCGTCTAAATAAAAACCTGGTCAAGTGGGTTGTGATCGAGAATTTATCCATTGCATTTATATAGCAGAATTACTAAATGTAGCTTACTTGACCAGGTTTTTATTTAGACACGAGTTAGTATTGTGTAGATAACAATAGGGGAGAGGTACACAAACGAAAGTTCCACACAGAAAACACAAATAAACTTAATTGTCCCCTTAAACTTTCCATTTGATTTCGTTTGATTTCAAGAAAAACTTGTTATTAGTACAGCCATGGTTAAAAGGAATAGCCTTGTGGTTGTTGGAGACTTTCATCTGTAAGCCAGTACGAAATGTGATGACCAAAGTAACTTCCTGAATTTTTGCAACGGGAGGAAATGAAACTCAGTGGCTTTTACGTAACGAAAGGAAACACGAATTTCAGTCTCAACTTGGGGGCGTAATAATCGGTTTTCATGTTGCGTTAAAAGCACGTTCGATTACGACAAGTAATATTGTTCATCAAGGGGTAACTAATAATACTTTCGGGGATGTTTATAAATAACGCAGTCATAACGGATAAAATGAGAAAGAAAAAGTTGTTTACGTTAAAAGGACTCCCGTCAACCGTACCTACAATTATCCTGGCGTTTTATAGGAAGACAAAGTACTCCGTAGCACTTGATTAATTGTGTAATTAATTATGAAAATTCTTTGTTAATTGCTTCGAAACGAAGCATTTAAATATACGCACGGAAAAAAATATACAAATTAAAGTGCGACTTAAAATTTAAAAACCCGAAAAGTAAAACAAAAATCTCTTCCTGAAAGCGTAGCTTAAAATGTAGGATGTCTTCAAGTATGTATAAACAACCGGGGGTCTATGGACATATTCATCCCTTAGATAAATATTTTAAGAGCCCCCGCTCATGCGGCTTCGTTTACTCTTCCATCCGCTCGGTGTTTGCTGTTTATTCTTGTGATCTGCCATATTATTTCTGTACATTCTTGGCGTTTACCTACCAGCAGCTACATTAATCGTTCCTGCCACCAAGCACGAAACAATTTTTTACTTTATTAATTTTTCTTTGTACATTCCAGTTTTTGCACGGATAATTTAGCTGGCGTAAACCTTTCGCGCATAAATAAAAGATGAAGGATGAATATATTAACGCACTCGTTTTTTTATTCCTTCTTTTCCGAGTACACCTCGTAATTGTACTTTTCAGCGACGCAAGTCGGACGGCCGCTCGCAATCAATATTTTTAATTTATTATGAATCGTTTTAACTCAGTTGTTCGGCGAATAATGATTTTAAATTAATATTAATGAGGCTTTACGAGCGCGAAATTGGCTGATATTGATTTAAAAAATGCTGTGACGTTGAAATAGAACGATGAGATAAGGAGTACTGCACTGCGGTTAATTTCTCTCTGTTATGTTTAATTTGTGTTTAATTTTCCACTGTGCAAGGAATACACGTTTGTAAATTTGGAATTTGGACTCTCCGTGTATTTTGAGCTTTAACTTATCAAGAAAACTTTTTTTTGAATAATTCAAGGAATTTTATGCAATGTAGAGGTGAAGTCTATGACTAAATAAATCATTTAGCATTTCCAAAAAAAAGTTGCGTGGGTGTACACACGGCTTTAATTAATTGTAAACAAAGTTGAAAGCTCTCGATTACAAAGGATTGTCGACGGGGAGTTATGTAAATCTTCAGCACAGGAACAACCGAATTTAATTAAAGGGATTGATAACACCTGGAAGTTAATTTGAATATTACAATTGCCGCGCGCGCAAGGAAACTGTGGTTTATTTAATACAAGTTCTAAGGAATAATATACGATATTGTTAAGCCCTGCGGAGCTCGCTGACAAAGGCCGCTTCATCCTAATAAATTAAGAAGTTTAACTGGCTGACGTATATCTGAGTGTAAAGGGATTAGTCGGACCTCGGACCGCCCTTACGAGAGATTAAGGATGTAAAGCAGTACTTAATCTCCTTGATTTTACTTCGCCCTGGTGGGGCTCTCGTTTTAAGTTAAATACAGGAAATGGCTTGATTTTTCACAATTAATCTCGTGTACCGGTACTAATCCAATTTCCTTGAACAAGGCGTCCGTCGGTGATAAATCTGCACTAAAAATAAATGAATAATGAAACGATTCCATTTAGTGAATTAAATTCGCTTCACCGACAAACAGGTGCAACTCGTATTTAGGAAGTCTGAATTATACATTAACCCGTCGCGGTTGTAGATGTCTTTAAGGTACATACGATGTACGAGCCAGATTCGCCTTGTTACTACGAGTGAAGGGTCGTACAAGTTCATGAATTAATCCTCAGAAAGGGGAAACGTGCATGCGATTAAAAATGTATACGGTCGAAATTTTTCCATGTTTGGGTGAGCTTTTGGGTTTTAACTTTCGAAGTTTTGAATCGATACGCGAAGGGTATTTATTATTAATGGCATCAATGACTAAGCGTGCTGAACTTTCTTTATTTTTTTTTTCTTGGAAGTTCTCCATTATTTGCTCGTTTTCAGATAGAACAAAAACGCGTTGCTTTGAAACAATTTAATCAATTAAAAACAAAGTATCGGACACTCCAGGAAATATTCTAAATAGATCGAAAGTTGAACTGTAAAAGTATCGATTAAACCTGGATGTAAGGAGGGCGTCATCTAGCGTAAAGTTGTCCAAGTAGGCTAGTAAAACCATGGCCAGCTCCATCAACATTCACTGACGTGTATGTATGGCCGTTTCAATTCGCCTAAAATTCGGTTCCGAAAAAGCATGCCGTGTGGAGTACTCCCCTCAGCGCTCCCTATTAAAGATACTACAGAACTACTGATAGTAACGTAATGACAACTGCAATTACTTAAAAACTCACAAGAGGCGCTGAGGGGAGTACCCGTCAAATTTTTAAAAGTCAAATTGAAGCGGCCATACATACACGTCAGTGAATGTTAATGTAGCTGGCCGTGGTAAAACTCGTGGTACCGCTAGTCCTACTCACGGTATTTAAAATAGCTGAAATTCCTACAGGTTTATAACCGCTTACCAAATAAGTTTGTCGGTCATCCTGTATAGTAACAAATTATCGGCCATCCTGTATAGTACCTAAAGAATCAGACGAAAACACGGAAAATGGTGGTACGGGTTATTTATTAACACACATCAAAAAGAAACTGGCCTTACATTAATAATAAATCTAAATTCGGGTTCAGAAGAAACCACGTATTCGGAGGAACAGATACGTATCCAAAATTGACATGTACGAAGACTACGCAAAAAAATTAATATGATTTCAACGATACCAGGACGGTCTCCACCAACCTACTTGAAGATTCATCCACGAGAGGGGTTCAACCCTCAGAACGTGTCCTTATGGTTCGTCAGCTACAACCAGGGGGAGTCCTCCTCTGCAAACACGTTGTCGAAGTAGTCAGGATCTCGAGAATCGTCGGTATCTACAGATAAGCTCGTCTGGCCCCAAGAACTGGGGGTTGTCTTAGCCCACGAAACGTGCTAACGGAAGAAGCTCAAATATAAGAGAAATTCGATAACGAGAAGAAAGCAGATTCGAATAAGATTTACCCCATTGATTTCTATCAATGAGTCGACAAAAGAAAACGTGGCGCGTTGATTTTCGAGTGACGCTTAAATCTCCGCAACAAGGGGTTGGAAACTAAATCTTCCAGAAACTTCTCACCAACGACAATAAAATCCCTAAACTCAGGGCGGTCTTCACTACGAAGCAATACACGACGTGCGACGTTTGCGAAGCGTACTCGTAATCTGCCGAGATGGACGGCAAACGCAATTCGAAAAACACGACAATTCTGGCGCGAAAAGCCAGTGTTCCAACTGTTATAACAAGTTTCCAAAGACAACATAACAAAAGTAAAAAAGGAGAAATCCTTGAGCATAGAAAAATAAATGTAACAAACTCATATTTTTCTAAAAGAAATTCGGAGAATCATTTGCTTTTTTTCTGAAAAGAACACAAGTTTGTATTTAGAAAAAAAAAAAGAGATACAAAGGCAACAAATCCAGAGGCTTGCCGTCGCTCTTTCATGGCGCTTCAGTTTATTTTCAAAAGAAAATGCGAAAGTATAGTAAAATGCACGAGTATCTCTCCGAGCTTATGCTGCGAGATGGAATTTTACGTGTCCAGAAAATTCCTGAACGTAATATATTTCCCATCCGTATTTTCTTTTTGTTTAGATAACAAATATAATCTGCTTTTATGATGCGAGGAAGCACTTTCAGGTGGCACTGATAAAGCCCGAACTCTTCAGAAAACACCACGAATTCAATTCTTTTACACATAATTACATTTTCAGTGATATTTCTTTCTACTCGGTATTTTTAATTAAGAATTCCTCTTTTTTATTTTAATGGAAAAAAAACCTCCTCTGGGAACAACCCATCTTACCTTAACGAATATTCAATTGAGAATTTTATTTTCGGCGAGTGCACAAAAAATTTCTATATTACACGCAAAGCCCGGATTATTTCGCAACTGTTGCAGAAACGTCTCTCCCTCGGGCGACTCCAGGTAAGCACCTAACGATGTTGTCGAGGAAGATTTGTTGTGGTGCACCGAAGTGGAATTTTATTTACGTCTATGCGCTGTGGCCATCTTACGAGCTTTAAATATCTTCTATATACAATAAGTCTGAGACGTATATACGCTTGTTAGGTATTTCCATTTCGCGACGGCATGAGAAGTTATTTTATTTTATTTAAGAGTACAGGGCGTCTCAAAATAAATCGCAAATTTAGTATAAACACATGCCCGTTAAATTTTAACGATCCCTTAAGTTCATATCGAATAATTGAAGCAATTCGAGCCATTCCTACAGGAAAAAGTTTAGGAGAGTCCTGGGATTAAATGTTACCTCGCTGGACCAGTTCACTTTACAGTCTGTAATGTTGTAACAGTTGAGTAACTTGTGACTCCAACTTGGTGAAACCATATTGTTTCATTAGAGTCCTTAAATTGTTGCAACTAGGACCCCGAAAGTTCTCGTAAAAATGAACCGGAAGCGACAGTAATCGCAGGACTATTTCGACTTAAAAAGCGACCGCGCGAAACTTATTTATTTTATTTTTTTCTAAACAAAAGCTCACAGATTTGACTGATAATTACATACACTGAATTATTTATCGCTTGTATGACAGGAACGTCGGAGGGAAACAAGTAAAGGACAATATTTATTTAACTTTCGTTTACTGTCTCAGTGAAGGATAATTAAGGACACGTTTAAACAGAATTAATTTTTAATGCCTGTCGTCCTTAAACGTTCGTGACAGGGCGTTGATTGAAATAATAATAAAACCGAGCGTCTACTAAGTGATTTCATTAAATTTGACACGTAATCTAGACACTAGCGGTTGCATGATAATATGAAAGGAAAAAGACGGCGCCGTAGAAGAAGACCTACTTTATCGCCTTCCCTATTTTACTACTGCATTAAATAATTAAGAAACCCGCGCACTACGTGCCACGTAACAAAAAGTACTAAATTCCTTAAAGAAGTCAGATGCAACCCTCTTTAGAAGTTCATGCAATTAAGCAGACTGCATCAAGCAGTTTCCCAGCTAATGCGAAATTTCTTTAAACTTTCGTAAAATACTTCGCGACGACTACGTGCGGCTCGAAGCGAGCGAAATTGCTAAATAAAAGCAAACTATTCGAAATGTTTTCCTGAATTTTTACAAGCATGGTCTTGTAATAAGCATGGCGTGGAATAAAGAAGCCCAGTTCACATCGTGACCCACATTCGAATGTTAAACGTTAAACTCGCCGTAAAAGTGGGTTTAGAGAGGGTTGTTTGGCACGAATGAGTTTTATATCCCCTTTGTATGACGACTCCTGTTGATTCTTTGTTCGCGAGACAATGGGCAATTATTTTAATCGTGCAGAAGAAACTATTCTTATTCTAAAGTACTTAAAAAAAAAACAAACAAAATTGTGAAGCTTCATGTTAAGCACGAATCAGTCATGCAAGGATTTCGCTGTTGTGCGAAACAAAGCCGTGGCAAGTGATCCAATCGTATTAACGTTCTCCGAGGCGGAACAAATCTATTTGCATACACGCCCACCCTCCTGTTAATAACGGCGGTCAAACAGAAATTCCGAATTTCCGGTTATACGATAATTAATCACGTTTGACGATAAAACGTGTCCAATTTTATGCGGCGCTGAAAACTACTGCAATTTAGGATTTTATTTACTAAATCTGCCAGTTGTTCAATTCTCTTGCTATTAATAAAACACGCCCGATTATAAAATCGGTTTACACTCGAATAAAACATAATAGTCTACCTGTTTTCAAATCATAAAACTGGAGAGTGTTCATTTCTGCTTTAGAAAGATACACAAATGATTGGATTTTATAATTCTTCGAGTAACACCACTGCGCGTACAATTGATTAACGTTAATTTCGTTGTTTATTTGAACCACTGCTTCAATGAGCTTTTTTTTATAAAATAGTTTGTACAAAATACATAGGTTTGAACAAATGGAGACCAGTCAACATGTTTCATCTGATTGAACGACGATAAGTAAACATCGGAACTCATAAAAGAATTTTCCCCGACGGTAATCCTTGCTGCTGCTTCCAACAAACCGCAAATATCTCCTTTGTGATTCTCCTCACAATACCGTCGCGGCGTCAGCTTCCTTTCAAATGCCTTTCCCCAACTAATTAGTTGCTTGTTTTGCTCACATTCCGTGTCGGAAGCGCAAGTTTCCCGCTTCTTTCGCGGAAAAACAAAAAGCTCCGCGTCGTCGCAACTTTCACAATTGAGCTTCGTCCCAAAATGACCGCCCCTCTTCCCCAGTGATTGCATGGCGTTTAATTCTTATCAACTAATTCTGTAATTCGTACGAAGGGAATAAAATGAAAAATGCAACTTCGTTTCGCCGCGGTTCTCTATAAAAGTGCTAAGTTTATGGACTTATATGCCAGTGGAATCTTCTCTTATCTCTATTTTATATGCAAATCGCAGGCTATGATTTAAATACGATAACACTTCACTGCATTATGCCGGAGGTAAATTTTTAGTGTTGAGGGGTTGCAGGGTTTCAAGATTGAAATTTTATTGCGTCTTTGTGGCATTTAAAAATTTTAATCAAAGTTGGCCGCTTCGGTAATAAAATGTGTGCAATAAAATTATGTAATAAGTTAAGTTCATTGCGTAAGTTAAATTCGCCTACGCGATCACGGAAAATACGCTCACCTAAAAATTATGTAAACAAACCTTGCAGCAACTCGCTTTATCAAAAGTCTTGGCCGTCATGAGTCATGACTGGCCTTTGCAAACTATACTCGGAGAATTTCAGCTGCATAGGTGACGCATCGAAAAAACCAGGCATTATGCAAGCATATGAGCAGACGGTCTCGGAAAATCACGATATTATAGCATTCGTTTAAACTGCAGTTTGACAGTTAAACTTCAGATTTTAAGATATCCCCGTTTTATACCTGCCGATGACAATAGCTTCTAAGTTTAAACGACAATCTGCTATAAACAATCAACAACTCAAAAATCTGCTGCTCCACCAAAAAATAAGATTAAGAAGTGGGTAATTGATGAAATAGTTCTTGTCAATAATAAGTTTAAGTCATCGTTTTGGTTAGCCCAAAATTTTCCGTGCATGAAAGAACTATATAAGGAAAAGAAGAAACAATATAATAAACTAATCGAGGAAACAAAGAAATCCCAGAATGACCATAGAATTGCTACTGCGGAAAATAAACGCAAAGAAGTATGGAAAATGGTCAACAATGAAATGGGTAACAAAAATAAGAACAGAAACAAGTCAAATGAAATAACCCTACTGACTAACAACAAAACACTCAATGGTTGTGAAGTTGCAAATGCTCTGGGGGAATATTTTGTTAATAACATTGCCCTTCAACTCCAAGACCACTTTGCAAACAACATACCGTGTCCACTAACGCAGACAAAAAGCAACTCAAATAGTTTCTACCTATCGCTAACGACCGAAGAGGAAGTCAGCAAGGTTATCTGCGGCATGAAAAACAAGCATAGTGTCAGTGTGGATGATGTCTCGGTGATGGTGCTAAAAAATACCTTTCCAGTGATCCTACCAAAGTTAATCGAGTTAATTAATCAATCGTTCAGGGAGGGTACCTTCCCTGATTTCCTGAAAATTTCAAAAATAGTGTCTATTCCAAAAAATGCGAACAATCTTGAATCTTTATCTAATTATAGACCAATTTGTTTACTTAGCAGTTTTTCAAAAATTTTTGAAACCATTATAGTAAATAAAATTAATCTGTTTATGTCCAGGCAGAATATTTTAAATGATTGTCAACACGGCTTTAGAGGGGAGCGATCTACGGTAACGACGTCCATAAACTTTTTAAATTATATTCATGATAGATTGAACAAACAGGACCATGTGCTTGGCACAGTGGCGTAGATAAGGGGGGGGGGGTTCTAAAATATTATGTTCTGCGTAATTCATACTAAAGAAGTTTTTCGTATGACGTTTTTTGTTCGCCGTTTTACATTTCATAAATAAAATGTTAAGTAGTCCGTACTCTTTACATTTTTTTTTGTTCACCCTCCCCAAACAAGCCACTACGACACTGGCTTGGTATGTTCTTTGTTCTTTGACATGACAAAAGCTTTCGACAGTATCGATTTCAGTATTATATGTACCAAATTAAGTAACTTAGGTCTTAGAGGCAACATATTAAGCTGTATTAACTCATTTCTGGAGCACAGGAAGGCGATTGTCTCCGCAAATCGCTCCTTCTCGCAGGAATTTAATCTGTTGAATGGGGTTCCTCAGGGCTCGGTGCTGGGGCCACTCATTTTTATTTTGTTTATAAATGACCATCCAGAACATATTAGAAATGGTTACGTCATTACATATGCTGACGACATATCTATTGCGGTTGCGGCCTCATGCCCTGAGGAACTTCATACTATCGCACGAACTACGTTGTCAGAACTATCGACTTGGTGCCGTCAAAACAAGAGCAAAACGCAATATTTGTATTTCAAACCAAATCAAGTAAATGTCTTTCATGATCTTAAAATAAGTCAGGTTGTAAAATTTTTAGGGTATCACCTTGATTACAGTCTAGATTGGCGTCATCATATCTCCGAAGTTGGCGAAAAAGTTGCCAGTTTCTGTTACGCTATGCGCCGTATAAAAAACACTGTTAGTAAAGCTGTTTTGTTACAAGTATATTATGCAGTAATATATTCTAAAATAGATTATGGAACTATTTTATGGGGTAATGCGTCAGACTCCAATAGAATATTTATGTTACAAAAAAGAGCGATCAGAATAATTTTTAACCTGCCCAGACGTAATACTTGTAAACAGACTTTCATCGATAACAAAATATTAACTCTGGCTTGCATATATATTTATAAATGTTGTATATATGTAGCACTCAACAGGCGTAAATTTCAACTAAATTTGGACAATCATGGTTATCCGACAAGAAATAACGCGAACATTAGAACTATCCCGCATAAAACGGCAAGGTTTGAGAAGTCACCTATATACGTGTGCGGCAAAATTTTTAACAAACTTCCAGACAGTATCAAAAACACAGTGGAGATATCGGCCTTCAAGCGTAAAGTGAAGCAATTGCTATCCGCAAAGGGATATACTACTCTGTCAAGGAATATCTTGAAGATTCCAATTTTTAGATCTAGTTTTAGTATAGGATTTATCTTAACTGTAGGAGTGACGAAGCTAATATCATGTAATATGATCTTCCAGTGATTAAAGCATTATTATCATTATTATTATGGTTGAAGAGAAGTTTAAACTTACTGTTAAAATAAGTGGGGTTAGTTTCGATCGAGTTTTCCTCATTTTATTGCCTAACTTGTTTTTAATTTCACACTCACTAGTCTGAAAATGGATTAATATCTTTATACTGATCTGAAGTTTACCTTTCGATTAAACTGCACTTTTAAACTCATGCTATAATACCGCCCCTTAGTCTCCAAAAATCCGTCCGTCTCTCTGTAGCTAGTATCATGGTTTGGGTGAGAAAACACTAATTTAATTGCCAACTCATTGTATTATTAGAAACTAACAACTGCTTTATTTGATTTACAAAATGCTGTCCCTTCTTTTATACAATTTATTTTAAATTTGTTTTGTATTGTCTCGTATGATATCGTTCTGAAGTAATCTGTAATTACATGTTTCTAAATTATGCTCTTTAATAATTTGATTGAATTTTTATATGTCTCTTTATTAAGATTGTCCTAAATGTTATTCGATCATACATGACTTCGAGTTAATATTTTAATACTGTTTAGAATTTCGCTCTGCGCCAAATCTTCAATTTAATGTGTAATTATTTTCATTAAACATCGAGCAGTCTTCAATAGATTCGAAATAAGAAACTTCAGATGATTTTTAAATGTCGACGTTTCAAAGTAATTCCTGATGAATATGTTCGTATACCCTTGGCATACCCTAGTATTCTCGAGTAGTACGCCAACATGCCGTTCGTGATTTATAGCTTTAAAGTTATCCCGCTACGTGCATTGTTTCCGATCGTACACTATCACGATATTACCGGTTTCCGGCATTGCCTGGGCGCCCCCTGCAACTTCGCGCTTAAATTACTAGCGTAAGCGTCATGCAAGTTAATTATGCGATACCGCCTGATCGATGTTATGTTTACTTGTAATTAATTACCTGTTTGCTTGTTCATGAATTAATTAGCTAGATAAAAATACCCCGATTCCATTATTATTAACCCCCCCACACCCAGAATTTCCTATAGAAGAGGAGACGAGAAAAAACATGTTTATTTACTGTAATATTGCAATATCTACGCAAATGTCGAGAGTTCCCCGAGATCCTTGAGTTTGACGTTTTGCGGATGAATATGGAAATGCGATTCGAAAGGGAAATTTCGGCACCGCTTTATTGGGGTGAAAGAGGGTGACTGGCTTCAAGATATGTTTCGGTTTGAAAACGCCCATAAATTTAATAGCCGAAGGCATAAGCGGGATTCTCTTCTTAATCTTGAAATTATCTCGAAATTTAAGACCCCCCTGAAGTCGAATAATACGAAATTATTACACTACATTTTATTTTTAATAAAAGCTTGACAATCTCTGTAAAAATTTCGAGATTTATAATAGCGTCTCCAGTGGTGGTACTTCGATGCGAACCATCACGTTTTATAGGTTCTAAATTTTGATGGGTCATCGCAAGGACCGGACACGATATATAGCGTGGATCGTAATACACTATCGTACATAAATCCTTTAATTTGAAGTTACTGTAATAGCCGTATCTGTATTATACCTACGCTATTAATATGAGATTCTCGGTTTATGGGGCGCTAAATCTATAATTTAATGTGGCTCTACTCTGATAGCCAGATGCCCACGATATTAAAGGGCTTCAGGTAACGGAAATTGTTAATAACTTCCAATAGTTGCGTTATTGTACGCAACTCGATGAAGAAATAAATGAATTGTGAGGAATATAAGGATCTAGAAGCTAGGCTAGTTAGCAATAGAAGATGTCAACAGTAGAAGAAAAATTCAATAAATTCGATACTTTTGGTTACTTTGAAGCACAGCCATAATTAATAACGAGGACTTTGCTTAAAACATTCATTGATGCTGCTTTAGTAATTGCTTTTGTATAACGATGCGTTTTAATTGCACATTTTCGCAATCTTGTAAATGGGTTTTACTCGTATTTAATTCCTTGTTTATTTTATCTTTCTCTGAAGCTCCTCTTATCCGTGAGACTTCACATAATTCCATGCAGTTTTCGAAGAGGGGCTCTTTCATTCTTTTTTCTACATCGATTTCATTGCTGCCTTTTTTTTATCTTAACACAGAACAGTTTCCCCTTACGACATTATTTTTTATTGTAACTGTTCATTTCAAGCAATTTAAAAAGAAAAATATGATTGATTTGGAATTGATTAATGTTAGAAACAAATCAGATCTCTTAAAACTAAATTAAATAAATTAAGAATTATAAAATCACGTGTGTCCATTAAATATAATGACATCAAATATTACTTTGTAATTGTAACGCGAAGGAGTGACCTTTTGCTTTTCAAGAGGGTTCAAATGAAAAATCCCTGGGGCATATTTACGTACATTTTAAAAGTCACTCAATACGAGCGCCTTTCGGCTATTTGAGGGTGAAAGTAATTTTTGTCCCAAATTCAGAATAAATTTGTTTTTTTTTTTTTTTTAGGGGGCGTAATTAACTATAAAAGTACTTGGACAATGTAGGCGGTGGTCATTACATGACACATTCGTTCTCTCTTCTGCAGTAATCGGAGTCTGACATTTACATTTGAAATAACAAAGAGATTAAATAAATTCAACCCTCGGCGGGGACAAACGTTATTCACTCTTACTTTTTCAAATTCGATTATCCTTTTGAGTTTAATAAACAAATCAAACGGCACCGCTTGCGATTAATTAATCGGTGAGTTTACGTTCGGTTTTACGCGGTTTCCGATGATATTGCAACGGGAGGGCGAAACGGCGTTCTTTATGGTTATTTACAACGGCGGTGCTTGCGAATTTTCGGCGCTAAAGCTCCGGCGTAAGGCAAATTAATGAGCGAAATGACCTATTTCGTTTTAACGAGGACTGATGAACTGCCTTCACGAAAACGCGTTAAGCTGCAGCATCGCCTAATGGCTGCTGAAACGGATTCGTTTTAACGATGCTGTTCGAATTAATGGAATCGAAGGTCCTTAAGTCTGTACAGTCTCAAACAAAAAAAAAACCTGCGTATTTGAATGAAATTGATGCTTTAGGGTAAAAACACACGGTTCATTAAGTGATCGAAGTCGAAAGAGATCCGCGTGTTTTGACTCTCTTACCTGAGCTTTGGATGGATGAGGTCCACCTTGAAATTCTATAGTACCGAAAGCGTTTGTGGATAAAGTTCTTGTGTGAAGCTGGGGATTCCATGTTTCATCAGGTGTTCCATCAACTGCGTCGTTGGCATGTTTAATACGCAATCGGCCGCAACGACATCTGAAAGGACAAATTAATGAGCGAAATGAAACTGGATGTTTCAGTCTAGTAGAATATTATGAAAAGCAAGGTTGTTTTTTAATCTGCACGTACTAAAGCAGTATCTGCACTAATAAAATTGTTAAATAAAAGAAGATTGCCATTTCTGCCGTACTTAAAACACAACGTCGCCCACCCTTCAATAAAAACTTAATTCAATTAAAATTCGCGCGCCTTCAATTTCAAATTACTGAAAAAAATCAACTCTTTCATTAAAACTTTCATAAAAGGCCGTCGCGTCGCCTCGCGGCGTTGAGTTTTCAGCGTTTCAGCTTCAGGTGAAAATAAAGGAACGAGGACGTAAACGACATAATTCACTAGTTTACGTCTTGAAGTGGTAACTGCGACAACTTTTTTATTATCATATCAGCGCGAAAACGCTCCCCGAATCCGGGAAACAGTTTCAGCGTCAAAATGAAGGGCTTCGGGCTTTTAAAAAATTTACGTCGCCGTAATCATTTTGTTCCTCTGGAGGGACACTCGGAAATTATTGCTGTTCAAATATTAAAAGCTATCATGGCGGGCAAGTATTTTTTCTTCCGGCAAAATCTGGAGAACAGTTTTAGAATCTCACGGTATAGGAGGACTTCTGAAGTTCGAATGTAAAATAAGCTTGAGCCAAACTAATGTCTGTCGTAATGTACGGCGTGGGCGTTTCGAAAGCTTGATAAAGTAAAAGGCGTCCATCAAAAAGCACTTCAGCCGGAATGTTTTTAGAGAAATGAAAGGGCACCTTTCAGAGTAAGTAAGTTTAAATTCGAAGTACATAAATGAAATTATTTTTTTATAAGACGAGGGAATCACTACAGCTTTTCTCGATTTGCAATACTTGCTGGCGCGAGGATAAAGATTTCGAAAATGCATGTGCATAGAGGGTGATTGACAATTGTTCCGATAAAAGAAAACAGCGATGTCCGTGAGTATGGGAAAAATGTTATAAAATTCTTTCTATGTACTTTAGTTTTTGAGAAATAATTAATTAAAAGTTAGCCCCAAAATGACGATGCGCCTCTGGTTAAAAAATAGTAACAAATGAACGAAATAAATGCCCTCACAAGAGTTTTACGGCATTTTCAGTTCAAAAGAATTTTTTAAACATTTTTCCCGTAATCTGTGATATCGATTCTCTTATGCGTATTTTTTTTTTTTTTTTTTTTGATGGAACAATTGTCATTCACCCTGTACACATACATCAATTCCTAATTTAATTAGGAATTAATATATTAATTAGTCTATAATTAAATTATAGATTCTATAAAATGAAAACGATCAGATTTTGAAATCTAAGGAAGAGGAAGTAAATAAACAAAAAAAAAACAAAACTTACCATGAAGCAGATTAGAAATTAAAATTCCTGGAAAGCATGAGGCACTTTCATTGCCATAAAAATGAATCATAAGATAATAAAGTAAAATAATAAAGTAATCAAGAAAAAGCTGTCTGCAAGTGATTTCTTTACATTTTATTTATTTACTGGAAAACATCATAAAACACGCGATTACCTTTGACCGCCTTTTAATTTTCAAGATCAACGAACACGGATACCCTTTGTAAACTGAAACACGATGCCTCCTCAAGATATCTTTCCTATATTCATAAACATGTCAAACGCAAATAATAACTTGAAAAGGGAAAATCCTATCAGATTTAATGAAAGGGCAATTTGAACCCGCAGGCGCAGGATCTTTAAAGCTTGGCTCGTTTTCACGCAGATTAGGACGAAATCCGATATGATTATAAATTAATTCCGCGTAATTAGACTTTCTTTAGCTGATTTTACTTTGCATTTTTGCTTGGTCATTTAAATGCGAGCTAATCCCTATGTGCTCGCCGGAGGCAAACATCGTTTTTAAATTGCAAATTTTAATCGGATTTACGAAGGCAAAAATACCCAGATCCTTTTTTTTATCCTATCCACGAAATCATATAATTTTATGCATTAAATGAGTAATTAAGTTTACCACCTCATATAAGGGGGCACGGGGGTCGCATGCATATCTCAAGGATTTGAATTCAATTTGCTTCACTAAGACCACCCTTGTCTAGACGCGAATTAATCAACGGCAGAAATGAAATTGCATTTCCAAAGTTTCGGGCAAAAGTCATAAGCTCATAATGACTGGCGTGTGGAGGATTTCGATTTAATTATTTGAGAATCAAGGTGGGGGCCCTTTCTCTTAAATTCACCCTGAACTTTAACATTTATTTGCGTTTCGGTTTCCTGGAAATTGATGAAACCCACGCTTACATTTTAGGCACGCAGGAAAATGTTCATTTTTAATGTTGATGGATTTCTTGCACGTCGGAATAAATAATGAGAGCAGATATTTTTAGAGAACAGAAAATTTTAAGGTAGAGAAACTTTAAGTCTTATTTAAACGCAACGTATTTAGTAGGGGTGTTTGTGACTACATCATGGTCATCGAATATACCAAATCGTTAATTTATTCAAGAGAAACTGACTACTTAGATTAAAATTAAATTCACAGTGCCGTAAGGATCATATTTAAGACCGACTCTATTCATACACTTTATAAATTTGTAGGAAGAGTTCTGGCTTTTCTTTGTACGTCAAAATTTGTAGCTATCAAACTTATTTATGAGACCTGTTGGTCTATTAAACATAACAAGCAAATAAAATTTAAAAAGAAACCGCGAACGTTTTAGTAAAGGGACAAAGAAAATAATTGTTAATCTATTCTAGACTGACAAAGAAATAATTGGGCTCTTCCTAAGAAACTGACGACTACACTTATTGAAATCAGAGTAGTCGGTAAAAGGAGCGTACGCAGAACAGCTCTCCAGTAATTTGCCCTTTCTTTCTTCCTTTGAAACGAACTTCACCTTTTCATTTGCAATTTCCCCGTTCCTCCAAAATGCAAACCCGCTCGTGCTGCCACGATGCAAGGCGACCTTTGATCCGACTCCTCAAAAGAGTTCAAAATTAAATATAATCACGCGACCCACTGCTCACAAGTGGTTTTCTCTCTTCACGTTGGCGACGCGCGCCAAAAAGTCCGCGGGTACACTTTCCAGCCAGATATTTATTTGTTGTCTTATTTTTTAATTAAAGGGATTACGAGGGAACGCATAAATACGGGGCGATTAATGCAAATTAGAAATTAAAATTTTATTTGGGGTTCTGCTCTCAGACAATTGCGCTCGAATTATTCATTGTGTTCATTTCATCAGCGGGAATTTCGGTTTCGTTTGTCCGTTTCTTTGTGCAAAAGCAACGTGATCTATATCATGTTAATGAAGACAATCCTGTCTATTCGCACCATCGCACTTAAATTCTTTTTTACAGTTGGTTCTTGTCCGATGAAATTTGTATCACAAAATCTTCTAAGCGGACACTAAATCGCGCAACTATACACTTTACGTTTCGCAGTCGTTCGACTGCTTCTTTTATTCTTTTATTTCGTTTCAGAGTTCTCTGTTAAATTAAAATTTTTCATTGAAAGCTCTCTTTATGTCGAATGTTCCACATGGTTCCATCTTAAGACCCTCATTTTTATGCAGAGTTTATGTAGAAGTACATTATGAAAATGAGTTACAGGATGGAATGTTAAAGTAGAGTGTTCCATATATGAAGCCATATCTTGTGTGTCAGATTTCCCCGCAAGGTTCTGTCTTGAGACCCTTGTTATTTTCTTTTTAAACTCCTGGTTACAAAAATTTATTATGCTCTGAATAATACAATATTTGGGAAAAAAGTAAAACTCCAGGTATACAACAAACTAATAGTACCAACGTTACTATACGGATGTGAGACGAGAGTATGGTGACAGCAGCAGAGATGAAACAATTGAGAAAAATTGCAGGAAGGACAAAGATGGATAGAATAAAAAACGACGACATCAGAAAGCAACTGAATCAAGAAGACATAGAAAGAAAGAGAAACAAGATAATATTGAACTGGTTTGAACACATAACAGGAATGGAAAATAACAGACTGGTGAAAAAAGTAATGGAAGCAAAGACAGGAAAGAAGAAGAGGAGAGGGAGACCGAGAAAGACATGGATACAACAGGTAGAGGAGATAGGAAGAAGTAAGGGAAAAACACTAAATGAAATGAAACTACTGGCCAATGACCGGAATAACTGGAAAAGATGGGTGGAAGAATGAACAAGCACAGCCGACGTCCACATGGGCAAAAGGAAAATGAAGAAAAAGAAGAAGAAACTCCTGGTTATCTTCAATTTTATGTCTTGAAATAAAAAAATGAAAGATAGCTATAAATTCAAATGATAATGAAAATTAACTAAAATTTTGCATCACCCATTCTAGATTTACTTATTTCTCATTTTTGTATAAGTTCGTGATCGAAATACGTCTGGAAACTAAAAGCTTGCAAATTGCCAAAAGGACCATTTATAAATACCGAGAGCCGATGACCGGGCCGGCATTGAAATACGTCGGATCTCGCAGATCACCGAAAAACGTTTGGAAAATCAATTTTCAATTTTCTTATTTATCTGCGCGTTCTTGATAGGACGGGCCCGGGTGAGGTTTCTTTTGTCGATGCGTAGATTACAAATCCCATTTCGCTTTCAATTCGAAGTCAAAGAAAGGCATTTACCTCGTTTATTATTTACATTCGATTCCCAACATACGAAGCGGAGAATTTAATCAAGTGTCTCGTATCATTGCACCGGAAAAGATTAGACTCGGTCATGGTAATAAGCGAGCTGAATCCTCGGGGACCTCGGCATTAATATTTCTTGGTGAGAAATCTACCCGTCGCTTCAGCGATAAAAACGCGCTTGAAAGGGATTACGTGGGGTATCGGTTTTAATGCGGGCGATTTCCGTTTCTAAAGCGGGAGGAAGAGTCCTGGTTTCAGTGCAATAACTATGCATTAATATACAGGGTTCATTATTGTGCGATGTTTCATCATTCTGCCGCCGACGCTATTAGTGGCACTTGACATTCGTTATAAAATATGTACATCTCGCAAATGAACTCAAAAAGAATACTCCTAGTATTTTCTGTACATTAGTATGCAACGCTGGAATGACAATGAGTATAAAATGCAATTGGACTGAAAGTCGGACAATAAAAGCTTCATTTAAGAAAATATGAGCAAACTTACTACTTATCTGCGACATATCTACAACGATAGTCTGGGGACAAAACCCGCCCCTAATCGCCCGCACGTAAATCGAAGCCGTTACAAAGAGTTTTCTGCAGAGTAAGGAGAAAAAAAAAGTAAGAAACTGCGGCAGTTCTACGTCACGGAGTTAAAATAATTCGACGTCCTGTTTTCGGTAAGACGTGGCAAACGAAAGAAAAGCCCAGAAAATTAAAAGGAGCGACGTCAGTTTCCGGAGCGAAACCAATTACGTCTTCCGCGTGAAAAGACAGGACCAATGTGCACAAGACGTCTTTCACTTTAGCTAACAGACCTTGCAGAATGAAACAAGCAACAGGGTTTTAAATTAAACACAAACAAAAATTAGATGTTACATGCATTTTCAGGTGGGTTATATTGATTAATGAAGTGGTGCAGTGTTAGGCCATAAATCGTGAATTTTGGCGCCGGATACACTCGTGAAGCCGACATGAGAACAGATTCTATATGTATTATAAAAAATGACATAACTCTAAAATATAGCTGTCGTAACTCCATTATAACTTTTTTTGTGAAAAACCGCCGGTATAAATCCGGAAAATAAAATTTATACGTCCGAGAGTGAACTACATACATCTTCCTTCAGGAGTCTCCGGGCTTTTATTGACGTTAACGCGCACGAAAGCTGCTTATTAAAAGTTTAAAGCGATCCTTTCCGTTTCATGATGTATACACGTGCAAGTTCTGTTTGTTTTTCGCCCGCTCGCTCGTGCTTTACGTCTTCAAGATTCGACAAAAGTGTTGCTGGGGATGGAAAATTTATGCTTCTTTTATATATGTAAGGAGCAGACCTTTACGATTTAACAATTTTTTTTGTAAACATCGAATGTTTGTAGGTGGCAGGGAAAGTGACGGCTAAAGTATGGGAAAAACGAGGCAATATACCCTCGAGGGCTGCTTGAACTTAACTGAGGTAGCGTTTACCGCCCTTTTGTGCTGTGGGAAAAAAATTGTTCTCGATTCTTTTATTGATGAAACGTGCTCGAAATGTCGTGTATAAATTTTATCTGAGTTTATGATTTTATAATTTATTGTTTTAAGTTTCACGTATTTTCTTTAATATAATTTGTCATTTATATTTTTGTAAAGTTTACTGACGATGATTTTTTGAAAAATATGAAAGAACAACTCTCCTGCAGGACTGTTATTAAAAAAGTCCGTCATATACAGCTTGCGAATCGCTGTTAAGGTCACACCCGTACTTCGTTCTATAGTACGGAACGGGCCCCGCTCTCGTATCTGCTTTAGTTTATGTGAGGAACCTGATCTGCTATGAACATTTACATTATTTTGTTTCCTTAAATAATATTGTTCTAATTTGTTGTCTCTTTTAAACTTTACCAGTTATGAACATTTATTCACTACAACAAAAAAAATATGATCACCGCCGACACTCAACCACACGTTTATTTAAAATAAAATTGATAAACACTATAGCAAAGGAAAGTACGGCATTTTACTGCAACTAGAATAACAACATGGCTTTTGACTTAGGCATTTAAGAATTTCGATAAAACAATTAAGCAATTTAACGTTGACTTTCTGTATTTATATATTTGAGCTATTGTTAGCTTTTAAGATATTTTTCAACGCGGTCATAGCATTTAATACCCCCCGCATTTTCACGGATCGCCTGATGAGCATTATTCGTGTGCGGTCGGTTAATCACTTACTGCCCTTAGGAGTTATTCGCAATCTGTATACGGCATCCTAATAAAGATGAATATTGAAAACAAAGCCACCACCAAATAAGGGCGTCTTTCAGGGAGCTCTTTGTAATCATAATAAAAAAAGGTTCAGAAATAAATTTACTAAAATTTCATTCAGTATTGGAAAGGGTTGAAAGGGTTCTTTGTTTTTTCTAATTTTTGTGACAGTATTTCTGAAAATTTCCATTTTTTAAGTAATACACAAGAAACTCCTTTTCCTCAATTCTGATTCTTGTTTCTTGTAGAAGGACTTAGAAAGAAGATTTATTTTAAAACTCCGTTGCAAGAGTGAAGGAGTAAAGTCCTTTTTCCTTTGCGAAAAAAGAATTTTGTGAAGAATACTCTGCAGCAGCAAATGAAATTCATTGAAGGGACTGCTTTCAATATTTCTTCCATTTTGCAAATGTTGTTTTTCAGGAAATTCTTCATTACAATAAATTTTCCATTGCAGAAAAGAATTCCTTGCAACTGCGAATGGAAGCACCGAATAAGAAGCTTCCTCTCTTTCTTCTGTTTTACAAATATGAAATAGTTCTTTAATTTAAATACTGGACAAGACAGGCAATATATTTTCTTTATTTCTTTTACTTTTGCACAGATCTTCCTGATGTTTTTAATACTCTTAAGAGTTCTAGAGATCTAGAAGAAACTCTTTCACAGAATATATTTTACTTTTGCTTCTTACAGGTAAGCTTCCTCGAGTCCTTTATAATCGTGATAAAGTCTCCCTTGTTGGAAAAACTATACTGAAGAAGGTTCAATTTTTTTTTCACTGCGAGAAGGAACTAAAAAATTTCTTACAACTGCGAATGAAACATTATTGCACCAAAAAACTTCTTTTCAGTATTTCTTCCACTTTTGAAAACAAGGCTTTTCTTCGGGAAGTTATTTTGCAAGAAGGTAAGGAAGCTATTGGATAAACCTTTATTTAACGTTTTGATCTTTACAGAAGAGTTCCCTAAACAAACTTCCTCAGGAAGTAACAGCAAAAGAGTTGGCACTGTTGCTGGGATTTGCTGGAAAAGTCTTTCTAATTTTTTCCAAACACCTCGTAATGAATTCCTTAGAGGCTTCTTCTATACAATTTCTTTTACTTCTGCAAAATAAATACTCCTATTCCTTCAGGAATTTCTTTCTCTTCTATATTTCTTCTTTTGTGAAGGTCTCAAACAAGGATTTCTCGAAGAATTGAGGAAGTGAAAGAAAGAGCGAAATAAGAAAGTGATTTACAGAAATCCTTTTACTAAAAGTAGAAACAAGAGATTTTTTCCACGATTAAAAAAAAATATTTCTCGAGGAAGTTCTTTGCAAATCCAGTGTTCTCAGAAATCGAAATCTAAAGTAGCCTTTCTGCTTCTTCCGCTGTTGTCAAGGACATTGTTTGCAAGAGACATTTTTCGAAATCATTCCAAACGAATTAAGTTAAATAAATTCCTTTGTTCAGCCCACATACAACTTTCATTCACTAAACGTTTATGTTATACTTAACCAACCTTGCTCAAAATTGTAAAACAGAATATGTAATGCAGCTGGCCCACCGTTGTCAGAGTCAATATTATTTCAAAAGCAAAGAACTCCGACATGTGTTTAAGTTCTAAAAGAGAGAGAATATTTGCTGTCGGATTCGCAATAACATGCCAGGAGCAGTTTATTACACAGTCTGAATCTTTGATGAGCTAATATCGCGTCCGCTTCAAAATGAGTGACGTGGAGTTTAAGACACGTATTTCGGAATGTCACACTGTTTAAATTAATTATAGGGCTTTTAAGCTCGCGAACGCGGGGTATTTTTAAACTTTTAATTTATGCTGCGTAAGCTGAAGTGTGGGCCTCACTTTATGTGATGGAAATGCAAATGTGCGTGCGCGCGCTAAGCAAACACAAAGCTCTTCGCTTAGTGATGCATTATATTCCGGCAAAGTTGAAAAAGGACGAAACCTTAACGGACGCCGCGCCGCAAATTTGCCGATAATTTCGTGCTTACGGGAGAAAGTTGGCAGCTGAGAATTTACTCTCGCATTGTTTAAATTCTGTTGGAAGTTGGCAAAACAAGATGGCAGGATTTTCGTTACTCGCTTCACTTTTTTTTATGAATTCTTGTTTTATTTAATTAAATGGCAGGAGGACGTTTTTACATCGAAGCACTTGAGACGAACCAAAATGAATTCGCCGGTAATTTAGGGGCAGTTACAAGAATGTAATAAAAGCAGTGGAAGATTTCACTCACAAATGAAGTTAAGAAAAAATAATGAAATCAAAAGAAAAATGTATACACGTGCAAAATAGAGCGAGTTTACTCCTACACTCTCATGAAACATCATTTTTCAGTATCTGAAGCCTGCAATATCTCGGAGTTCATATCTCATTCGGGGCGCGTCATAAGACGCCATCTGTGACTCGCCTCTCGCTAGGTGGTTACAACCTGTTTTCCCTAAGATAAACAGGGTACGTTCCGCAAGACTGCGCTCGGTTTTTCATTAAAATATTAAACTGTCGCATGTCACCTTAAGTTATGTTAAAGTAAATTTGTTAAACGTTACAGCGCGTGCATAATGAATCATTTAAACTTAATAAAATATGTAAATGTTTCAATTTGACTTCAATTTAAGAAAATTCAAGTAAATTCAAATTCAATTAAAGAAAGAGGTTGTGGGCGAAATTAATGGAATGTGCATTCTTTTATCAATGTGGCAGATTCACTGTAGGCACGTAACATCTAAAATCTAAAGAGAAAAATACATGACGTAATGGTTTACGCACACATACAAACAAACAAACAAGGGCGACTTAAACAAACGGTGATAATCAAGTCACACCATTAGCACGCCCTCCGTTAATTAATTTCGCACATCGTAATTTCTACCTTCGCGTAATTCGGCTATTTCGCAACGTCTGACTCAATCTTCTACTGTTGTGTAAACTGAAGAAACGAACCAAGTCCAACAGAAAAACAGCAAACTTTTTAAGTACACAACAACAAATCGTTGGGGGCCAACCGTGGGGCCGACCAAATAAAATAAATCGTAGCAAATTCATCTGCAAAAGTAAGCACAAGTGCAGCTATAAATACGCGAGGCGGTTTTTACCCCTTATCTGTTGAGGCATAAATAAACTTAACGACCGCCTTGCGTTTCATTTTGATTGATTTCGTGTAGCTCCGAATTTAAGTACGCGCAATACAAAGAAGCTTCCAGCTTCCAATTAAACAAACGAATCGTTAAGCTTTTTAAAATCATTAAATCACGTTAAACTTTTAAGGTGCTCTTACACGAGCAATTAAAATTGCTCAATTGTCGGCAACTTCAGTCAATTTTTACGTTATGGCAACAACTAGCAATATAAGGAAATACATTGTACGAAATATGTGGAGCAATTCTTTGTCAATATGGATCAATATTCAGCAATTAGGTAATGACTGCGTACACGATAAATTCAGTGGAGCAACTGTTGCCGACAATAAACATCGTCCATCTTTTCACTGTCGCTAATAGTGCATTTGTTATAATGCATTCAATAAAAAAAAGAAAGAGAAGAAGAAATAGACGAATTGGGTTGCGACTTTTCTAGTTAATCGAAAACACTTATCTTCAGCATTGTGAAATAATTTAAGTTTAGATAACTTCTTATTTAAAAACCTCGGGTGAATGTCCCGAAGTGATTTTGAACTAATCGTGAATAAACTGGTGCCAATAACTACAAAAAAAAACTACTAACATGAGAGATCCGAATCCCGTGCTAATAAAACTCATCGAAAGAGACGCAAGTATATAAACGTGTGCGATAGGAATAAGAATTGCTCGGTATTTTCCAAACCCGATGGATATACGGCAACACGTGACATTGTGGAGCAATGCTACCATACGTTGTCGAAATAATTGCTAGGAATCGCGTGATGTTGATGGATGTAGCTCCATTAATTGCTCCACTAGGTCGCCGGGCAATTACTTGCCGTAAAAATTGCTCGTGTAAGAGCACCTTTAGCAGTTCTTGTATGTGTACAGGTTTACAAATGTAAGTATTCAAACTTTACAGCAGGAAAGAGATGCATAGACTCATGTAATTGTAGGTATGATAAAGATATGATTACAATATCAAACCAATCACTGTCTTGTTAAGCAAAAAGCAAGCAGCTAGTTTTATTATCTTATTAAAAGTTCATGGGCAAGTCTACGCATGCCATCGCATGACTAGTTTTTGATCTAAATCTGTGCGAGAATAGCAAATAACAATGAATGCTGTTGTCTCATAAGCTATTACACACAAGGTGGCCAATGCGGACATTAAAGCCGCGTTTCCACGAGGCCAGTAGCTGGAGTCCAGTCACAGAACTCCAGTAGCTGGCCTTGCCAGTCCAGTGAAGGCGCATTTCCACGACGTCAGTAAACAGGCCAGTAGCTGAAGTCCTGTGACTGGACTCCAGTGACTGGCTCCGTGTAAACACCACTGGATGCCAGTGACGGTCCAGTCCAATTGAAAAATGCTCCTCCAGTCGACTTGCTTGAGGAGTAGCCAGTGCGTATTTTGTTTGCCCATGCGCACACATCCATGGTTACCGCCCGAATGGACTGTCTAACTGGCTCCAATGAACTGGCCACGTTGAAATAAGAATTCATTGGACTGGCAAGGCCAGCTACTGGAGTCCTGTGACTGGACTCCAACTACTGGCCTGATTACTGGCCTCGTGGAAAAGCGCTTCTCTGGACTGGCAAGGCCAGCTACTGGAGTCCTGTGACTGGACTCCAGCTACTGGCCTGTTTACTGGCCTCGTGGAAACCTGCCATAAGTGTGTCATCGCGAAATTGCAAATATTTGCTGGGTCTAGTAGTACTAAGTAATTTATATCTTTATTAGTACATTAAAACTATGCGTGGTAGGTAATTTTGCAACGTTTGGTGGTTATGTCGAAGCTGTCGGCGTTATCATTATAGAACGACCATTTCCAAGCGTTGACAATCAATGTCGGTGCATTATTAATTGTTGCACGGTTAACTTTCGCGTGCATAATTTAGGAACGAGATGCGAGTTTCGATGTGAAATGTTTCCGCGAGTTAAAACGGCCACTTTGTACACCGTGCAGTAAATTAATTAATTTTTGCGCTCCGTTGCAAACTGATGGTCCAATCAACACAAACGTTATTTTACCGTGAAATCAAGCCGATGGAAAACAAATTGAATTTTATAATTTTATTTATTTTATATTGCGGACCCCAACGACCAAAAACGGAAAACAGTGATCCATGATTAAAATTAAAATCACAGCGTAGCGTGTTTCAATGAAGGAGAATCAAACGCGGTACATCAGTAGATATCGAGAAAATAAATAAAAGTTTCCTATATATTTTTTTAACGAATATGTTTTGAGAAAACCGAAGAGAAAGGAGAATCGTATATTTTTGAAACGTGCAGTAGATGAGGACGAGCGGAATCCTTAACCTGCCTTAGGGTGCGTCCAAACATGTGACGTATCCGCGTATGCGATCATGATCGGAAGATCGGATATGATACGCAAGAATGATGCACCCACACTTAATTGCGTCTCGTACCCGTTTTGTTATATCCGTGTGTGCGTTTACTTTCCGACTTGATACATCCAGTGCATCCTGATGCATCCAGTGTTTGATGTTTCGGCGAAATTCCGACTCCAAGTGTGACGTAGTTGTATCGTATTTGTATCATTTGAAAATGATACAAAGACACGATACGGGGATGCGTCACGGCAACACGTCCACACCTGGCTGATCATGATACACGATCACGATCGGATACGATACATGTTTAAACGCACCTTTAGCCTTTCGCTTACCTTCTTGGAGCTGCGTGTCATTCATAAATCAATTTAAATCGCGCAGAGGTTGAAATTGCTAGAGTATATCTAAAAACATGACTCTAAATAATGCAAATTTCAACTTGCTTAGGTTGCAAAATTGTATTAAGATATTTTCTTCCAAATAATGTCAGAAAAGTGTCCCCTAAGTTTGGTGCATCATCATTGAAACACCCTGTATTAGAGGGCTTCAATCGGCTAACTACAGCCAAAATAAAATAATTAAAAACAATACAAATAGAGCAACGTAGAGAGAATGAGAAAGGACTAAACAGAGCTTCCTCTTCAATTTTTAAAAATTAGAATTAACTAGGAACTTTGAAATTAACACAAAAGCTGATTGGTTCTCAAGTTTTGAAATTTGCGACGAGAATCTGAGACATAAACCTCAGCAGAGATTCAAACCCGGCACGTGAAGCTGTATTCAGCCGTTCCCGAGAAAAGATGACGAAATGGTGAAGAAACTCAGAAAGGATGTGGTGACACATTTAGCTGAGAAAACATCAAGGAGAAGATGTAGAAGAAAACTGACCGCAACAAAAGAACCATTGGAAAAGAGTAAAGTCAAAGGAAGTAATCAAAAAAGTCAATGGGTTGATAACTAAGATTGATGGATAAGTTAAGGATTGAGACATTTTAAAGTCTTTGGTTCCCACATATTCTTTAAATATGAACTTGTGACAATCAGAGACTTCAACACTTCTCAACCCTTAACCCGTATCATGGAACGCCTATCGAACATCGGATGCTGCCAAATTAAGATTGATGTATTTATCGACTCTGGTATTCCCTGATTATTCACTTGAAGCCCAAAGAAACGAAAACCAAACTAATCAGTAAAAAAAAGGAAACAATCACTAGTGTTACAAGAAATAATGGGCCGAGAGTCTCAAGACTCGACAACTAGAAAAAGGCAACAATCCAAATCTTAGACGGCAGAAAATTGGAAAGCATTTTATTGAACTGTATAAAGATAAAGAAAGATTAAAGAGAGCAAATGGAGGAGGAAACTCCCGCAAAGAAAACATCGTTATTTTAATTTGAATGCTCAAGTCTTTAACTTCATCAGTAAAACGAACTTATTCGAGTAAGTTTCGAAGTTGAAAGTGCGCGCAATTACGAAACGCGAACGTTTGATCTAAGCGGAACATAAAAAACCATTTTACGCGCGTTTACATAAACCCTTCTTCCCCCCATATAAAACGAGAATTTATTTTTGATATCCAGGCTTTTGGTTTAAATTATTCTTGATTTAAGATAAGACGGCATTGCGGATTAGAATGCGAAGAGGAAATACTTCAGACAAACAACTCTGACCGACTCGACAATTATTTTATGAGCGAACCTCAGAACAAGAAGATGTACGGCCACAACGTTTAGAAACTCACCGCATTCACCCCAACAAGGAAACCCGGAACGCATTATCGCTCACCCGGACTTTGTCTATGTTGCACCAGCTCGTTACCGCCATTATAACCAACCACATTCATGCAAAGTTTATTAGCCTCGCGCGTACATATCAAAGTAGAAAGCCTTGCACTTGCAACGTTGTATTCGGGGGGATGATTAATAATAAAATTTCGCGCTGATAAATTACAGAATTTTATATGGCAACGCGCCTCTAGAATGTGTGTAATCCTGTGAGCGCTAGTACAATGAGAATTTTAAATTGTTTTCCTCTGTACTGCAGGACAAGTTAAATCCTTAACGAGCTCCGTGTCATCATATTGCATTTTAATTTGGTTTATTAAACGCCGGGCTTTTATTGCGGAATATATTTCCGGAGGAAACGGGTAATTTATTGTGCAACATGATTTAAAGTTTGACGTTAATTTTTATTTATAGAATAATTGCAAAAATCATTTTCAGGAGGACTTCAGATTCAAAGAGAAACCTTAGTACGAGATAAATTGTTGTCCGCAGAGACTTAATGAATTTAATAAGCTTCTAAAAAGGGCAAAAAGAAGAAAGAATAAAGCCACAGTTCCTCATATTGAAGTTTTAACTTTTCTTTAAAAAAAAAAAATGTCTCGTTATTGCAAAAATCGTACATAAATGTAGATGACAGAAAAATTTTTGAAGGCTTTTGAAAATGTCTTCGGAATACAAAAATATCAATTGAACCTCAGCCTCTTACATGTAATTGCTTTCTTATATTGTTCATTCAATTCATTTCACGAAAATAATGAAGTGTTTAACTTTAATTGACGCGCAGTTGTACGTGTCTTATTGACTACATTCACACTCTCTCCCAAACTTATTTACTTCCAGCGTGTACTCAGCTTATTCCGAAAAACCGCCCTCTCGTTTGAAGTATTGCGAAGAAGACGGGGGTGCTGCTTCAATCTAGCTGAAAGCAAGCAATTTCTTCGAGCCGAGCGAAAAACGGGCGCGCTAAAACAAAGCCGTAGTTAGTTAGCGATGATAATTCCAATCCACCCCTTTGCCGCCACTAAAAATAAATACGCGCCTTGCTTCCCTCATGCATTATTCCGGTCTTACTTAATAATGTAGCTCGTCTGGAAGTCGGGGGTAAGTTACACTCATGGCGACAATTTCATAGTGTTAAGACGACGACGGGTTTATGAGTGGGTTGTTGACCTTAAGGGTTGTAACGAGGAGAGTAAATGGCGAGCTTTCCGGACGTTTTTTTTAATGACAGAACAGCAATGAATTTTTTATTCCTTAACTTAAAAAAATATAAAGACGTGTGGGGGTTGTTTCAACTAATTCTGGCAATTAAATTCTCAGGCAAGAATTTTATTCGCATGGACGGTTACAAAGTGTTAAGGACTTAGAAATGGGTTGTTCATTTAAGGGGTGTAATCAAGAGAGTAAAATGACGACGAAACATTGGGGAAGCAATGAACTGGCGATAATGTTTTTAGGCAAAAACAGCAATGCATTTCTGATCCCTTAATAAAAAAATAATAATAAGGATGTAACGATGGTTTAAAGTGGACCGTATTTAAGAAAAGATTGTTAACTTTAGAAGCTCTTACAAAACGAAAAAATGAAATGGACATTAAATGTTAGGCAGGTAGCACAATTACAATTTGTTTAAGCCAAGAGAGTAATGCATTTTTAATTGATTTTTTTAACATTCCTCTTCTGGCAATGAAGCTGAAGCTCAAAGAAGAAGAAGAAATTGTACTTGTATTTTTCTGTGTAAAGTAACTAAAGACAATTTGAGCCTGAGCATGTTAACCAGTTAGCTTTTATCTCATCGATATAGCTACCGCCAATACGAATTTCAATTAGTGCGTTGTAGAATGTAGCAACATTGTTCAAAGTTTTTGTCAGTTTCAATTATCGCAGGCGTTCGTAACTTGCGTACGCCCTTAACTGTGTTATTAATTCCGTCTTGTTCTGCTACGTGCTACAATCACTTTCCCAATTCGTACGATTTGAATGAAACTCGCTTCGTAACAACAGCAATCAAAAGAAACTCATCCTGTTTCGTTTCTATATTTAAAGGGCCCGGCTCGTTTCACGTTTCGAAATTGAAGAATCTAAATTTCGACCAGGATGTAATTTATGTTATTTTTAGGAACGTGCTTGCATACTATAGCGAAAATACTGAGCTAAATTAGAAAACATTGCTTTGAGCTTGGGCACGTGCGGAAAATGACCGAAATAAATTACCCGGAATCGATCAAGAGCTCCGTAAAAAATTCAAGGTTGTGTACGTAAAGCACAGGATTTCCTTTAATTACATAAGGCGAACACAAGCTGCTCTAATAAATCACTTTGGTACGTCCTGCGGCTTTTTATTTTCACTTTGAAAGTAGGTATCATGAAGCACGTGCTTTACATACGATCAGTTAACGAGACGGTGCTAATTTGAGCGATTAGTTATGTTTGTTGTCCGTTCTTGATAATTCTAGTTTTGTAGGGCACACGTAATACATTGTACATATTTAATTTTTTAATTTGTACGTTATCGTTGTGGCAAAGCACAATAAAAGAATTTCTGACGGTTGTGGTCCGTTATTAATAATTTTATTTAATTTGCTTTAAACACCACAACACTTATTATTAAAACTTATTGCCAAGGACATACAATATCAAATACAAACAAAATAGTGCAACTGATCTTGCAAATAAAAATCTGTGGCAGTTTTGGATTTTGAAATAAAACATCGAATCAAATGAGCGCATTTTTTAAAGCAGAGGGAAAACTGATGTTCTTTTTTAATTCTTCTAGAATTAGCAATTTCGTATCGTTATTGCAAAGTTAGTTAGTTTCATTCAAATAATACAAATTGAGGAACTGATTATAGTACGTAGCCGGGGAAAGACGGAATTAGTAATGCAATTAAAGCTTCACACAAGTTACGAACGCCTGCGATAATTGAAATCGACAAAAACTTTCAACAATGTTCCTTCCCATTCTTGGGTGTACTTGAGACTTAATTGGAATTCGTGTGTCGTAGTTTAATCGATGATACCTTAAGCTAATTGCCTTTGTGTAATGTTAGCTTAGTACCATACAATATTAAGACACCGAAAGAGACAAAAATATTCTCGGGAAATTACATTAAATTTCGTTTCGTCCTCGTTTTAAAAATTCCGTTTTAAATCATCGCTAATACAATTCTTACCTGGGAACTTTACTGCCGCAACCGAAAATTGCTTGCTGAAACAAGCCCCACCATTCCTTACTGTCTTTTTTTTTTAATTATAAGGGCAGAAAAATTTCGTCGCGGTCCCGGCCTAAAAAACTTTGTAATTGAGGAACATATTAATTTTCCCGACTTCGAAATTATTTCCGCTTTCCCGCTGCGAGGTCTCGACGCGTTTAATTCCAGTAGACGTCCGGAATTAAAATAAATAAGGGCGAACTCCTTAATGAACAAAAACAGCAAAATTAAAATATTGTTTGACAAATTAACACAAAGTTTTGTGAAAATATAAAATTTGTCGCAATAATATTTTCTCAATACATAGTTAAATTAAGGCGGGATTCCACTGAGGCAACTGGTAGTATGCATAAAATGACCATACGTTTTCAACGGGACAAATGTCCCGTTATAAAGATCTTACCCGTAAATGTTCCGTTATAAAGATCTTAGTCGTAAATGTCCCGTTATAGAAATCTTAGCCGTAATAAATCAATACTTTCTGTTTTCATCAAATAAATTATACAGTGTCTGTAATAACACTATTTAAAAAAAAATCTTCAGAGAAATACACAACTGAATTATTCGATTAAAATCACGTTTAAAATTACTGATAGAGAAAAAATGAAAAATGCAATTTTTATTTGGAAAATTTGCAATTTCAGGTATGCATTCGTCGGTAGAAAAGTAATTCAAACTTGAGGGGGAAGAAACATATTTCTTTTTGCAAATTAACCTTTCACGTACAAGGTTGTACTCAACTAAAATCATTAGAGGATCTCCTCTAGGTAGAGGATCCTATAAAACAATTTATCTGTGATTAGGTCGGAGAAATTACATTGATTTTGCAAATTACTATCTACGTGCAGGGTTTTACGCAACTGTACACATGCATACAGGGTTCTACTCAATTAAATCCATTAAAGATTCCCTAGCACTACAGGTAAATAGTTTTAAATTATAGACCTAAATAACGTACAATAAAAAGACTTTCTTCTGAACACACCAAAAAGAAAAGGAATATTAAAATTTTTGCTTGGCCCGAAACGAATTATTTATTTTCTATTTGGCCCGGAAGTAGAAAAAGATTGTCTATCCAAAGGCTTCATTTTAGGAGCTAAAGAGATATTTTAAATGCGTAAGTTTTAGGATTTTATGTTATTTTTTTTTTTGAGTTATCGCGAAAGCGCATCGCAAAGTGTATACTGTATGGTCTCTAGGTAGAATGCAGAATATCAAAAAGGTCCAACTACCTATACCTAGATCCTCTAGGGCATCGTTTCTCAACCTGGGGGTCGCGGTGATATTAAAAGGTGGTCGCGAAAATAGGCTAAACAATAATGAAATCATTTTACGACAAAAATTGTTTATTATAAACATTCTACTGGCAATAAAATTATAGGAGTGGGGTGGCGAAATAGTAATTTTATTTATATTTACTATTTGGGAGGTCGCGGAGCTGAAAAGGTTGGGAATCGCTGATCTAGGGGATCCTATGAAATAATTGGTCTTTGTTTAGTTCTGAAAAAAAAAATGCATTCCTTTTGCAGATTACCTTCTGTATACAGGGTTTTACTTAATTGTAATCATTAAAGATTCACAAGGTATACAAGGTTTTATTCGACAGCAATCATTTTATTAATAACTTTGAACAAATTTACAATCGTGATTTTTAAAAATTTGTTTAAAGTTAATACAATAAAAAAAATTTTAGTTTTATTAGAAATTATCTTCCTGTTTTTATATTATTTGCTTAAAAATGTGTACGAAAAGTCAAGAAATACTTAAAATGAAGTTCTTATTTAAAAATATGTATAAAAAATCAAGATTTTTTAAATTTAAATCAATTTTTGATTTTTTGTTAATCGTAATTTTTATCAACACTTGAGATAAACATTAATAAACCAATAAAGTAAATAATAATAATAATAATAATATATATTTGTCATAAGTCTTACACTGAGTTATATATAACAAAGCGAGGACATGAGACTTGTCATATACAACAAATAAAAAGATATTTCCAAATTTCATGCAATATTCAAAATATTGTAATGATTCGGCGACACCAGCCGGCGTCAGACTGTCTCTTGCGTCACAGCCGTCTAGTCGACGCACCTAGCCGAGAAAGTGCTGGCGGCAGAATAAACTAGATTAGACAGCCTGTCGCGATCTAGAAAATACGAGAACGACAGCTTCGGTATATAAAATGCACACGGCCGGGAGTGGGACAGAGTTCGGGGAAGAATTCGGCGTTGGACAGTTCGGCATTAAAGTCCGCGTAATAAGACTTTCGCGCGGTTGTTAAAATAAATTAGGTATAAGATTGTAAATAAATTAGTCTTTAATTTAGTGTTAATTAGTTCGCTTTTAAATAAATTAGTTTATTAACTATTTCGTGTTTTGTTTAAAATAAAAATTAATAGAACCTTTAAAATCACTACAATATCATGCATTAAAAAATTCTTCTAAGGAGTAAAATGTGGCTACCGTTAGGAATGATTGAAGCTTTCTCTTGAGAAGTTTTATGTTGAATGGGACGTTTCCTTCCCACAGCGTTTTAATTTTGTTAAGACATAGTAACCCCACGTATTTAGGACCTTTCTGACTTATAGCCAAGCGATTGAAAGGCAATCTCCAGTCTTCACGATGTCTGGTCAAGTAGTCATGGAAGTCACAATTTTTATCTAGGCTTTCTGTGATATTTGTCGCATACAAGATTAGCTGATATATACAGGTGGTCCCGAAAGAAGGTGCCAAGAAGCAATCAGTTATAGGAGATGATGAGTAAAACTCATATACAAAAAAATTTCCTAATAAAAGTCTTTTCGTTTTTGAGATAAAAATAATTGAAAATTTGTTGAAAATTTGCTGTATGCTAATGAGTATAGATGTTACAGGTACCGTTACTAAAAAAATGCAAATATTGTTGCCATACAACCAGTATTACCTTTTCAATCCCGATTAACATTAGCGTACAGCAAATTTTCAACAAATTTTCAATTATTTTTATCTCAAAAACGAAAAGACTTTTATTAGAAAAATTTTTTGTATATGATTTTTACTCATCATCTTCTATAACTGATTGCTTTTTGGCACCGTCTTTCAGGACCATCCTGTATAAAGGGATGGTAGCGTCACTATACCAAAGCCAGCAAAAAATTCTCGACAATTCCTATGGTAAGGGATTCCTGCCACGATTGGAATAATCTTCTTCTGAATGGTAAAAATATTATGCATATTACTACTGCCACCCCATGCAAGCAAGCCATAAGAAATATTTGAGTGTACAAGACCAAAATATAGCAAACGAAGTACATTAGGTGTTACTGTGTCTTTTAGTCTGTATATCAAAAATACGTGTTTACTTAGCTTCAGTTCAAGATCTTCAATGTGTCGATTCCAAGTTAACTTCGAATCAATGTGGAGACCAAGAAATTTAACATCAGGAACACTAGCGATAGATGTTCTTCTACATCGTACAAGGGGATACGAGTCGAGAATGGAATTTTTTGTCACGATCGGGACTGTTATGGTCTTGGAAACATTAAGCAGTAGACCATTAGATGAGCACCATTTTTCCATTTCTTTCATTGTATGATTTGCCATAACGATAGCTTCAAATGTGGAATTATCTGAGACAACAAAAGTTGTGTCATCCGCATATATAGTTGTTAATGAGGCTGATCGACACTGACTGGGCAAATCGTTTATGAATAAGGCAAATAGGATTGGGCCCAATATAGAACCCTGGGGCACACCCACATTCACCTCAGCAATGTCAGAAAACGTGTTGTTTATAACTACCCTTTGAGTTCTATTGGAAATAAATGATCTAATCCAATCATTAGCTGTGCCTCTGATGCCCACTGCATCAAGTTTATCACATAAAAGCTGATGATTTACCGTGTCGAATGCACGACTTAAATCGCAAAGTATAGCATAAGTTTTCTTCTTGTTATTTAATTCACTCAGTAAATAATTGTTGTGGTTATGGCGGTATTTGTTGATCTGCCTTTTCTAAAACCATGCTGGGAATCATTGTATAGATCGTGTGCATTGATATAAGAATCAAGTCTTTTGTGAAAGATCTCCTCAAATATTTTTGCAATTTGGTTTTGTACTGTAATAGGTCTGTAGTTGCTTACATCAGGAGGGCTCCCTTTGTTTTTGTATATGGGCACAATCTTCGAGGACTTCAAAGCATTAGGATATATTCCTTCACAGAAGGATTCATTAATTATGTGGCTCAGTGGAAAGGCAATTAATTCAGCCATTGATCTCAAAACGAAACTAGGAATATTGTCAGGTTCAGCGCATCGTTTCATACACTTCTCGTTAATTGTGCGGATAACTTCCAAGGGATCAGTAGGAGATAGAGACATAGACTGCATGAAATTTTCCTTGGCGATAGTATTGTTTGACACAAAACGGCTGGAACTTTAAGATATTGGAAACTGTTTCTGCGTCAGATACTTCGTTATTCATTGAGTCAAGCAGCGTAAACTCCCAAGTACTGTTGTCGAATCTCTCGGTATTAATTATATTCCAGCATTCACGATTCAGATTGGAGGCCTCTATAAGCCTATTGGAGTTATAAGTATGCTTAGCCATATTGATTGTCATTTTGTACATTTTTTTTAGTTCCAAGAATCGTTGATGATACCAGTCATCATTTAAACGCTTGTCAATTTGATTCATTTCAGTCAGCATATTACTCAATTCCTTAATGTGATGTGTCTTCCAGGGAAGCTGTTTTGTAGGTTTTTGTATTTTCTTGCGGACGAGAGGAAAAGCCATATTAAAAAAATAGGTAAGGATTTCCATAAATGCAGTGAACTTTTCATTGGTGGCGCTAGCATTATATACATCATACCATTTTTCAGAAATTAAATAATTTTTAAAGATATTAATATTTTCACTTTTGAATTCGTAATTCGGGCCATCAGAGAAATCCAGTATAGAAGTGTTGATATTTTGATAGGTATGGTCAGATAAGTGAGTATTGACTATATAGACCTTACATGAGAAATCCGTGAAAATGTTATCAATATTATGCAAGATATTGAATTTGTATTTCTTCTAGTTCCCTGTAACGATTTTAGTGTTAGGTTGTATTGTAACATCGTATTAATAAGTTTTCGAGTTTCAGTTGATGTGACCAGAGTGTTAATGTTAAAATCTCCACAAATTGCATGACAGTTATAAGGTGGGTAGATTTTTCCCAATTCCCAATCAATATGCAACAGAAAGTCATCGAGATTGATGTTAGGAGGTCTATATACACACACAACAACATATTTTACATTGTGTACCCTTAATCTACAAGCTGTCAGCTCACAAAATCCTTCTTGAGAACAACATGCTACTTTCTCCACTTGAATACCGTGCCTGGCAAATATGGCTACTCCTCCACCTCTTTTAGAGAATCTGCTGAAGCTGTTTACTAAGTAATAATTTTTTAGAACAACTGATTCATTCTTAATTAGCCAGTGTTCAGAGATGCAGACTACATCAGGTTTTTCATAATCCAGGAAAACTTCAACCATAGAAACTTTGTTGCGTATGCTACGAATGTTCAAATGTGTTATTTTTACATTTTTTAGCGGCTTGTTTACAGTTTGAGATTTTAACGGTGAAGTTAATTGCTATGCTGAGTAATGGATTTGTTTTTTGACAGACTCTTTAATTTTAGTCCATACGGGACAATTAAAGTCAAATACGGAGTGTTCAGTATTTAAATTCAAACTGAGTTTTTTATTGTAATCTAAGCAATTGATACACTTTAAGATCTCATTGTCACAGTTGCTTGATTTATGTGTACAACTCCCGCATTTTGCAGATGATTCCTTATGTGCACATTCAATGGCTTTGTGATTAAATCTTTCACATTTCCAACACCTAATTATGTTAAAAAATTCAAATACGGAGCAGCAGTCCCATCCCATAATTTAGCATTTCTGTTGTCCATAATGTCCTTAAATAATTCGCTGTTAATTTCCACAATAGACATAAATTTAGACTTCATGTTTTTGAGAACTTTTATGTCAAATAACTTCAACTTGTCCTCGATGTTCACATTTTGTTTGAATATGTGTTCCTTCAAAAGATCTTTACCGTATTCTTCCGACATACCTATTATTTTAATCATTGTATTCTTAGCTTTCGGAATTTTTAGTGAATATGACTCTCCCAATTTACTAATTGCCTCTTCTTGTAATTTCATGATATCATCCTTACTACTACAGGCAATTGCTTTACTATCCTTCCTTAAATTCTTGATATTAGATATTTCAACAGCGAGATTACTTGGATTGATCTTCTTTTGAAGTTCTTTTTTTGTTTCTAAGCATAATTTATTGTTTGTTTTTCGGTTGGATGTGTTACTTATGTATGTATTTTATTTACAATAAAACCAATAAAGTTTGTTTCGTACAATATTTTGCGTTTTTATCGATTTTTTTACTTAATTTTTAAAACTTGTGTTTTCGAATGAAAAATAAGTGGTCACTTTAAACATGGCATTATGATCTTATAAACGTCTATATGTTTCTCAATAAAATTGACAGTTACTTTTGTGATCGTTTTATGTTATATTTAACTTTAAGTTACGTTTCGGTTGCGATGAGAAGGTACCACCTATTGACATTTGTTGACTGTTGTATGCTTATGTTAACATTGCATGTCACATGAAACCTCGTCTTTAGGCACGTGGCGACGTTCTTACGGTAGTTACAACCGGTTATGGGTCCATATTTGTGCGTCAGGAACATCCATGCTTCGAAATTAAATTTTATTACTCACGTTTTTTGAGTCAAATTTGGACTGCAAATAAAAACTGGCAATGCTTCACTGCTCTCATAATTACAATGTAACATTGCACTTTGATTAATTTTATAACTATCAGCGAATCTGGGCCCGTAACCTATTAAGGATTTTGGTGAAATCTTGACTTCTCTAACTGCTTGCTATGATAGAATTATTGTATTCGTGTGTACATACAAACAAAATTCGAATTGCAATTGTAAATGCGTTTTCTTTTTAGTTTGAGTAAGGCTCAGGTAAAACCAAAGTAAAATTCAGGTTTCGATTACAAGGAAACTTCATTTTCCGCCTACAATGCGAGAAGAAAGCAGTGAAATAAATCACGTTTTCTGACGTGAATTTTCAAGGGGAAACTCGATACCTCCCTCAGTCCGAAACGTCGGCCAGATTTAATGTACGTTGCGCACGCGACATAAAAACTGCATTAATAATTTACATGGTAAAATTAAGCGCTGTACCAGAGGAATTATTAGATAAATTATGCCGGATTTTCCACATGCAAGGCACTTATTAAGGATATTTAGATCGAATCTACG
The DNA here is from genome assembly GCA_033060865.1 of Dorcus hopei. Taxonomy (NCBI): domain Eukaryota; kingdom Metazoa; phylum Arthropoda; class Insecta; order Coleoptera; family Lucanidae; genus Dorcus; species Dorcus hopei. The sequence goes on from CM065426.1 coordinate 39,788,175, forward strand.
GCTCAGGCAGGGTGGGTAATATTTTTTTACCCAGCACTTTTTGATTACGGAAAAACAAATAAAGGAGATCAAGGAGGATTACATCAAATTACATTGACTTTGTCGGATTTAAAAAGAATGGTTTATTTCTTTTTCGCCTACCATATGCGAAAGTAACTCATATTAACCCTAAAAATGTGACGGAATGTAATGTTTATCTGCCCTAGGGCAGCTAAACTCATAACAACAGGATTTATAGTTCGTAACCTAGCGACACATTGACTTTCATTTGCGCGCTATGACATTTCACAGAATTTTTCATTAAACGTCACTTTTAAACAAAGTTTAAATTTGATTTAGGGCTAGGCGAAAAACATCTGTGTGTCACACATGCAGAACGCATTAGCAGCCCTTAGCTATGAGCTGCCCTCGCGTCGCCGTCGCTTCGCTCGCTCGTGCAGCTCATAGCCGCGGGCTGCTAATGCTCACTTTCTGCCCTTGTGACACAATATACTATTTCGTAATACTTGAATGTTATTTCATTATAACTGCACTGTCTCCATGGTTGTTATGCTATTCATAACGGCCTAGGCCGGTTAAATTTTAACGACCGTCCATTTGTTCTGCATCTCATATGTTACTATAGTGACAACTAAATCGCACTCATAATTCTGCCTACTTATCGAAGTTTATTATTATGAATGTTTTTGCCAAAATAAATATTTATTTCATCATTTAGTATTACGAAAACTATAAAACAACATACGGCCGATATGCATATAACAAACTCGGATAATTTATAGCCTCGGCTGGCGCCTCGGCCATAGAACTTATCCTCGTTCGTTATATCAAGCATATCGGCCTAATACCGTTATATACGTTATATATGATTTGTGAGTTCGTAAAATGGAACTATGTAATTTGAATTAATAATTTCAGTCATTAATGTCGGTCCAGAATTCGAAATGGTATTTCCAATTTTGTGATGCTGATGATTTATCCGGGAGTGTTAAAAAAATTAAACGAATAAACGTTTTAAAATAACAAGAGCCGTTAATGTACTTCATCAGCAGACACATTTGGTATCTGTATTTATGTGTCGCCCATTTTAGCTAAATCCATTCGTGTAATAGAACACATTTTCATGTCCTTGTCAGCCGGAAATGAATTTTCGGAAGGTCGATTTTATGCTATGAGCTCAAATTGTCCCAAATAGTATTCACGTTCACCATTGGGGATCAAAGTAGGTTACAATGTCCCGAGCTTTCTATACGAGGTGCTTTTCACCTCGCATAGAAAGCTTACCCTAATTTTCATGTAATGATTTCCTTGCGGAAAATGAGTTTTAATAAAATTATAATCTTTATTAACGGGGAGGCAAAAGACGATGAAGTCGAAATTAAACAAATACATCGCGAACATTAAGCAGCTTAGTACTGATGAGGCGATGTAGTTATCAGATCATCGCGTTCCCGCAAGTCGGAGTTTACGTCCGGATGCGAAAATCTAATTAATTTTATTTCTTTTCTGCACGGTTCCGGCTAATTCATTCCGCCGCATAACAATAAGAATATTAAATTGCGGCGCAAATTCAAGCTTACTTCCTCACAATGGACTCTTTCAAAACGATGGAATCAAGACAAATTATGCTTGCACGGTTTCAGCTAGGAGTTGTTTTTGAAATAAACGTTAGTTTGTAGTAAGCATATTCAAGTACTCATCATCATCATCATCATTGCGACGAAATAAATACTAATTAAGAAAGAGTGAGAGTGAACTATTTATTTTTAACACAAACCGGCTTTTGTTTTCAGTTGAATCTGAGAAAATGTTTCTAAAAGCAAAACTCAGACGCTAATTAATTAATGTAAATCTCATCCGGCGTTATTATTCGTCAAACCTCAAACATTTTGCCATCTTCATCATCAGATAAGACAAGATTCCATTTCATTTCGCTTCTTTCATCTGGTTGCTTTCGCGCATCCAGTGGCTTGTCGAAAGGGATGCTTTTATAATAATTAAGATGTGCTCTCGAAATACGCTTTGACGGGCTTTCTGCTTTCGGATTATGCTAAGGAACGTGATTTTTTGGCGACGGAAAAAGCGCAGCCTCTTTGAAGGCATTACGGGGGCAACATGAAACTTCCAGTTTTATGGTTAGTGCACGTGTTGGAGCTTTACTGACGGTTTTAAAAAGAGAAGCAAGTTTATTTTATGACGGTTTATAAAAATTTGATCGTGTACGAGGACAAGGAAAAAAGTTAATCGAATTAAGTTGAAAGCTAACGAGAGAATTTTCATTAATTTTAAATTTCATTCACACACTTACGAGTTTGATAATTGACTTATTTTTTTGGTAACTTCAAATTTCCGTATAAATCTAGGCGATAACTTAAAATCCATTTGAGCAGCATTAATTAATTTCCTTTGATTAAACTGATCGATTAATCCGATTCTTTGATTAATCGACCAATTAATCCGATTGCAATAATTCACGTGGTTTAATTCGGTTAAATTTGGGGAAAATAGTAAGAGCTTATGGGTTTAATTAAGGGGATGAACGCCCGAGGGAAATCATATCAGATTCTGTGCCCCATTTATATGCATCTCACAGAAACAAGTAGGTGCATCGAAACTTAGTTTTATTGATCCATTTCTTTTCTAGAGCAGAGCTCGTAACATTTTTTAAAAATAATTGGTTCACCAGACAACCGGAGACATTTTAATTGATTGATTTACTGTGAAAATATTTAAGTATAATTGCTTCTTAATGTTTCATTTGGTTTTTTTTTGTCCTACTTTTCTATCATGGTAATTTGTTTCTGGTAAAAATAAATCGGCACGGGGGTGGCTTTCGAACATAGAACTTAGATGTTACGAAAGAATGGCGAAAATAATTCTAATTGACACGGGGATATAAGGGCCGTTTTCATAATAGTGCTAAAGGAGACTTTAATTTAAAGTCACTTTAAGCATAGGAAAACTAATGTATTTTTATAGGTTAAAGTCACTTTAAATTTAAAGTTCTATTATGAAAACGGCCCTAAGTTTTCTCTTCCTTTCGAGATGAGTCTTCGAAATCATCTTCAACTGTCATCTATTAGCAATATTTCTCCTTGTTGTTATTATTACTGTCCGTTGTTACTTGGCCTGCATTTTTCTGCATGAAGTCTCTGATGGTCGCTGATTTAAGAAATTTGTTTCGACTTTTCTAGAAGGTTGATTCAAATCAGATTAATGTGAAAATTAGTCGATACCAAAAGTCCGACTATTAATTTAGGCAAAATTTGGAAGGTTTATATAAACCGGACCCGGTTTCGGACATGAAAACCAATACGGCAGGCCCACCCAAATGAACGTAATTATTAACATATGCTGCGCAACTTAGTTTATGTTCGGTAATTAAGCGAAAGTTTAATGATTTTCAAATTCCATTTTGGTTTAGATTAACAGGCGAAGATAATATTTTTCAGCGTGGCAATTATGAATAGCTTGAAACTACGAGCGTTTTTTCTATTAATAAAAAAATAGTTTATGTCATCATGCCCTTGAAAGACCCAGGAGGTTCAAGCTTAGATTACCCTTAATGGTATTCACGTCTACTGTCAAGAATTAAAGTGAATTACAAAGATAGCTTTCTCTAGAATTTACATAAAAGAATGTCCACTTAAAACCAGTACAATTTCAGGGTGCATTACAACAGCTCTGTTCCAACCGCGCTTTGTGACTGTTTCGAAACCGTCATAATCAGTTGCCCACCGGAATAATAATCGATTTTGACAACTTTGTCAAGTGTAAAACTTTGATGAGTGGATCCTTGTGACGGTTTCGAAACCGTCACAAAGCGTGGTTGGAACAGACCTAACATAAACCCTCATTTAATTGACTCGTTTGTTTTTTTTGTCTTTAATCTGTCCTCGTACTCAACGCAAATAACTTTTTGTCCTCGTGGGATTAAAGTTTAAATGATTATTAAGACCAGGTTAGCACAGCTCCCTCTCGTCCAGCAGGAGAGGACGAAAACAAATTAAAACTTCCTTCAAATGTGGCGGCCGTTTAAACTACATAATTTATTCGGAACGAACTTTTTTTTTTCAACTCGCCCTATTTTTATATCCACGTTCGTTCGTTCGTTGAAGGATTCGTTTCGTTTCAATTAAACGTGAAATGCCGGGGACGTTTTCATTAAACAGGTAAGTAAGTCCTAGGTGCTTCTTGTGTTTATTCAGTGCCGAACAATTTTAAAACCCCTCATTACCCGCTACGTCGTTGAATTAATTTTCGGCGGAAATTAATTTTTTTTTTTTTTAGGATGGGCTGCGATATTAATTTTTCTTTTATTAAGGTACGCACTTCTTCCTTTAATATCGATCTCTTACAGTGTGATATTTGGGGGAAACAAACCGAAATGAATGGCGATGTAAAATTGAGAAATGGAAGCCTGAAAAAAATAAAATAGTGTGATGAACGAGCAACAGGGGAGAGAGACCGAGAGCCTTTCTTTGCTTGAAAAGGTGAAATAAACACATTTCAGTCAATAAATTATGATTGTATTTTACGTATTTCACTGCTTCATTTGTGATTTAACGAGAACGGAAACACGCCGAGCGACGTCTAGTCCCGGTAAAATCCGAGCAAGGGCAATTTCCATGTCGGTCCTTAATTAAGCTTTTAGGTTTTGACTTACGGGCTTCGATTTTCCGCGTACCACCTGCTCGATTGTTCCGGTGCCGCGGCGGCGATGTTTCGCATCGAGCTTAATCGAGCTTTACAATTAATCATCGTTGATCCCGCTGCGATGAGAACAACGGTGTCACACGAACTAATTTAACGATTCAAGCTTTGCGTTTTCTGCAGTTATAAATCAACTACTGGCTTTTTTCCCGGAGCTTCCGGAATTAATCGATGGGGGTTGCAGAAAAATAATTATCTGAGTTGCACGCGGAAAAAACGCAATCATTTTCCGATCTTTCATGAATGCTGGCGTCTGTGTGATTTTCCTAATGGAAGAAAGAGCAGAAAGCTTCACATTAGAGCAGAAAGCTTCACATTAGTAGACAGACCGTTATCAATCAATCCATTAGTAAAGTGATATCACAAGTCTGCGATGGAGTGCTGTTAGGGCCTTAAATAAAATTTTGTTAAATATACAGGGTGGCAACTATTGATTCCCTTTCGCTCGCTGAGTAATGCTGTCCGGAAAATGTCGTAAACTTGCGTGCTTCAAGCTCCCTAACAAAACCAACTAAATTTACTGAAAAACTACCCCTATTAAATTAACAAACTTTCACTCAGTCTACGTTAATTAAAATCTTTAATCGGGAAACTTTCGCTAGCTCTAATTTACTGAGGCCACATTCACCCTGAGTTTTCTTATTTGTTTTAAGTCTGAGTTAACGACAGAGTTAAATGGACTGTTAAATTAGGACGGATTAAAAAACAGTTTTGTTTTAATAGATCTGGCAGTCTGGCAGGTTCGTATGCAAGTGAGTATCGGTTTTCACGTTGTGTCTGCAAACGTGTAAAATGAGTAATTTTATCAGCATGTGTGACACCATATACGACAGTGTCGTCGGCATATTTTATCTGTCACGTGCACTTACATGTTCTGTAGCGTAGCGATAAGTTTTAGTCGATATTATTTTTTTAGTCAGCTATAGTATCGTTGAACTCTGTGGGGTCTAGACTTTTTAGCGATAAAGTTACATCAGACAAGACAAAGTTCTTAAAACTCAAGACATTACAGTCGAGTTTTAAACAAACGTAACAAATTTCAATGTCGCGTCGGTATAAAATCCTCGTAGCTTACGACGTTTGTTTTCATGATGGTCCTTAAAGCTCAAATATTTAAAGTAATTGAAGTTCTTGGAAATTAAAACCAGAATTGCTTTCCCCGGAAACTGAGATAAATTTGCAACATTTTTACTGATACAATTAAAAACAAATCTGCTTCGGATAGGCAAATATAAAAGCAGAATTGCGAATTCGCCCTTTTTTTATCAATTTATGTCGCAAGTTGTTTTCGGACGTCAATCGTGCAAGCACTATTTCGCGATATCCTGTTTACAACAAGCAATAAAACAAATTTTTAATACGCAAGTATTTAATTTTACGAGTCAGTATTAAACAAACAACTTTCACGATTTTTTCAAAAAAAATCACGGGATAATAAGTTTGCTTTGTGGAAATCGTTTTTTATAATTTCGAAGCTATCGTATATCTCCCCCATCAGGACAAAATAAAGCAGGGCCAGATTGAAAAATAGGAAAACCGTATTTGTGGCTCATAGATTTTTCCGGGCCGCATGAATTCAACAGAGAGTATTAAAACTAGGTCCTATCTCGGCTATGATATATCGGGTGTCCCGTTGCACGGAATCCCTCAATAAATTACGCATTTTCCGAGTAATTGATACGGAAAGCGAGGAAGATATTTACCACGTGAGCTGAGCTTTAATAAATAATTGGTTTTCGATAAAATCCTAAGAGAAAAGTTAGTTTCAAGTAGTAAGTTAACAATTCCTAGTTTTCAGATCACGTCTATCTTACTGATAGTGCAAGCTATTTGCACTTTTGTACTTTATACTTTGTATTTGTACTTTTCATTGCCACATGCGACTTTTATTGATATTAAGATAATGAATGTCTGTCAAATTAAATGAAAGTTTCATTAGGACGTCAAAATTTGTAAGGGGGTTGGTGATTTCTTTATCATCGTAATTAATTGATAGCATAGATTTACAATAGAAGGAATTAATAGTTCTGTTGCGTAATGAAGATCAGCTCTTTTTAAGAATAATTAATCTCAATTAGCCTGATCGTGGGACGTAGTTAATACGTAAGAAGGAAAATAACGGTTTTCTGTCCTACTTGAACAAATAACTTCGGGTATTTCTAGATTCCATTTCCTGTTTACATTAACTTTTTTCAGCCTCATTACCATCCCCCAAAACTATGTCAAAGAACTTGACCAACTGAAAGCCTTCAAAAGAAAAAAAAAAAATAGCAACAAAAGACCCTCGTTCTCTAGCGATGAAGGCACCTTCCCCTTACATTTGATAAATGAACGGGTGTCCAGAAATGAAAGGGCCCCAAACGAAAGTAACTAATAGCCGGAACACGCTAATTATAGCGTGGGATCTGATGACGTCGGTGGTCGGTCGAGAGTGCGGATGATCTCCCGCAATGCGACATCTTCGGCGCTCGACCTAGCGCCTTCCTTATCGCTTTTACGAACTCCCCTGCTGCTCTGCGACAGGCCAATTCCCTAATTCAACGAAATGAGCAGCACCACACACATCGAGCAAACTAGGACAGTACAAGCTAAAAGAAAAAAAAAAATTCTGGCAGTTCGATAAATTTACTTGTTGCTTTCTGGTTCTACATTTACGACATTACACAACCTTATTAACAGTTTCTTTCTCTGAGGGAAAAAATCACCGCTCTTCTTTCACGGAATCTTCAGAATGGGTTCCGGTTAGAGTTGATTCACTAGCGGAAGTAGGCTCCGTTACACCAACGGATTTATCGGAGTCACTTCCTGTGACAGTTGACGCACTGTCTCTTGGCGCAAGCCTCTTCTTTCGGGTGAATCTGGACAGTCCACTACTGTTGCCCCTTTTCCTCGAGTTTTTATGGATGTACCTCTTTTTCTGTTTGGTCGACATGTTGTTCCAAATTTTTGACACGTTGGACGCCATCTTCACTATCGGAACGTTCTTGTGCTTGTTCCTGTATTCTCGGAAGAAGTTGATGAATGGACTTCGCGGTGCGTTCTTGGTGCGGCGTTTCGGACTGTTTTCTCTCTTGCGTTTGCGCTTGGGGGAACCCACGCTGAGCTCTGAAGACTTGGGCGACACGTTGGTCCTGGAGTACCGCGGTCTGTTGCTTCGACCACTCATTCTCTCGTCTCTACCCATTGCAATTTGCTTAGAATTAATTGAAATTTCACGGAAAGGTCCCAAAAGTACAAAACTTAAAATTTTGACGTATTTAAAAAGATAAATATGTTACTATAGTAAACCGGCAAGGATATCTGGATCCTACAAGCTCCGAGCAAATCTAGAATCCTAAAATAAATTTAGCCTCCTTCCCCCCAATTAATTCAGGTAATGAGAGAGTTATTAATTAAAATTGTAAACAATGCTCCGAAAATAGTGTTTGTGATAAGGGATGACGTGTCGTAAATTATTCTGGAACCCCATGTTTAAACGTAACTGTCAGAGAACGTGGCCCTTCGCAAACCGACTCGTGGGAGTCTACTACACTCATCTAAATAATCAAAAATGCATTCTATTTTTAACAAATAGTCTTTTTTGTGTCCAAGCAAATAAACGAAGCTTCAAACCGAACAATCAGGGACGTCTTTGTTCGATGTGATCCTCCTGAATATGCAACAGTTGTTTCCCTCGAACGGGGGGATTTCTTTACCACTCCCCCATGCTTCATGAGCTGGACGTAATATTAAACCGTTTCGTCGCGATATTAAAGAATATTTGCAACGAGATATGCAAGTGTATTTATTAAAGGCGCTTGCAGAATGAAAACACGCTTAAAACCGAAGCCGTTATTAAACTTGGAAAATCGAGGAGCGCCGCAGGATACGCGATTTTAATATAAAATCCTCGTGGATGCTTTCAGTCATGTTTACACTCCGTAATTCCAATTTTTTCTTTGGATGCGATGAAGTTTCCTGTAAGCCAATAAGGAAAGCGAGTTCCATTTCAGTAGTCAATATTATTCGAATCAATCAAATTCCAAGACGCATATCAATTTATTTTTTTCGTGCGCTATTATATTAGAAATAGTATTAAAGTCATAGTGGAAGGAACTTTGGATAAACTGACGACATACAATATTGTCACATAAGTTTTAAATTGCGTCGTCTTTCTGGGGGATTAAGTTTAAACCGGCATGCGGGAATAACGAGGGAAAGGCGAGCCTGCGGAAGTTCGAATGTCGGCAAATAATTTATACGTCTTTTACTATAACGATGTGTGTCGTTGGGAGAAGAAGTTAAAAGCGTCGTCGGGATGGAAGTAAACTGAAATTTTAAGGATTGTGACTAGAGTGTAAATAAGTTTCTCCGACAACACAAGTTTTAAAAAAATAAGTATCACAAAAATATATTCTATTGAATGTGTTATCTGTACTTCTTCCATTTGTTCTCTACAAATAAGGATATGACAGTAAATTGAAAAATGATCGACAACTTCAATTAATTAGGCCTTCTGCTGGCTGATCATTGTCATTGTTTTGAGCGACTCCGCATTGTATTATGTAACGTTTTCTAATAGGTGTGACTCTACTGAAAACAAAAAATATATACATATACTTAAACGAAAAGCAAACAGAAAAAATAAGAAAAAAAGAATGAAAACAATTAAAGACGACTAGTTGCAGTTGTAATTACAGTTTTTCTAACATTCGTCAGCACTGTGAAAATTAAAAGAAGTACAAAGGAAGAAGAAACAGAGACATGAGAAGTGGAAGTGAAAACAAAACGAAAAGAAGTAAAAACTTTCTGGAAATGTGTTTTTAAGGGCACTACAGGCTGTGTGAAGTCGCTCTCTTTTCTTACTTGAAAATGTTTTTAATTTTTTATTCATTGGACATTCAGTTTCGTTTATCCTCTTTCAAAGTTTCTATTCAACTTCAGTTGTAACCAAATTATAAAAAACAATAATTCTCCGACTTTCTTGAAATTTTATTGAACGAATTTGTGTCCTATGTCCTTTTATGTTTTCCTTGAGAGGATTATCACTTGATATAACGAGAGTGCGAATAAAGCAAGTATTAATAGTGAGACACTTATATAACTAAGAAATAAAATGGGCCCTTGTGGGACACCACAAGTATGATGATGAAGAGAGTATTAAAGACGAAATGTAAAGGACAAAGAAGGGTAGTAAGGAAGAGTTCGAAGATAAGGAAAGAGGCGTATTGGCAACAGACCGAAGTAAATGGTCTGATGAATTGAAAAGAGAGCAAGAGAAAGAAAAGCCAAAATCGATGCCAGGAGGATAAGAGAAAGAGGCATTACACATCATAAAATTCACAAATACATAAATCAAAGTAGTTCAGATAAAGAGAAAGACCACATTTAAATAAATAACACAAACGCGGGACATTCAAAATAAAATATTGTTACGACCACAACTTCGCAGAGGACATTTGTCCTCGCAACCACCCCTGTGATACGCCGCCAGGAATTTAATTAAAAATGTAAGATTTAATATCGGGGCAGAAATGTTCGAAGCGTTCGCTTCGCGATTATCCATTAGCGCACGCCCCGTTTATGAAGCAATATGTCAGAGAGCCACATTTTTCCAGCCCCCACAACTGCAAGTCAATAAAGCAGAGGAATCTTATCGGAACTAGCTCGCAGTATCAGTTTCGGCGAAGCAGATTATTTAGGGCTGAGTACTGACGAAGAACAACAGAGATCAAAGAGATAATCGGCGTTTAAGGTACATTATGTAAATAAAGGGGAAGGAGGAGGAGGAGGAAATCTACTTCTCTACATTGTTGCTTGCTTTAATGAACCTGGTGGAAATGATTATGAATTTAAAGGGTAATTTTTCTTTTGCATTTTCAGTATTAAAATTAATAGGGATTAAAGTTGAGTGATTAACTAATAAAGCTTGAGAATTTAATGGGAACCATCGAAGGTGGTAATAACTTTCTTGTCCAATTTCCTTTATTTCTTTTTAACGTAAGTCGTCAAGGTTTCTTTGATTAGCCGTCTTTCGCGTTACATCGTACTTGCAAAAAACTTTCTGTTTGTATAACTGCGAATCCGTACCTGGGCAAATGTTTAGTTTGAAATCAGCAACAAGTCGGGACGTGTGCGCGGCGCAAACAATCACTGCGTGAATTAAATTAGCGTCGTTAGCACATCTAAAGTGCCTGGAGTATCAGGGCACGGAAATTCTGGCTCACGTTTTAAGTAAACAGTCAAAAGCGGTGCGGAGAAACCTTATTAAATTAATGCGATGCGTGTGAACTGATTCTGGGAATTACACACGGGATGAATCATTCTGTTCTGACGTTGCGAAACAAACAAGTTTTCACTGCGTTAATTTGTTTAAGGACAACTTCGAAATACCTGACGTCAACATGATGGAAAAAACAGGTATTATCATTTTGGCAAAGAAAAAATAGGAAAACGAACAAAGAAATAGAAGTAGAGTAACAAATAGAAAGGAAAAAGAACGAAGACTTCAAGACAAAAATTTATAGTACATAGTTGGAATTTTTCTAGCAGGCATAGTAGCAAATAAGAAATAGAAACGAAAAAGAAATAGGGAAAAACCAAATAGAATATGTATATATTAATGATTTCATTACAGAACATAATTTAATTAATTCTACTCAATTTAAATATGTTTTCTGAAGAAACGTGATTTTCAAATTAATTTTTAAAGTAAAATCAAACAGAGTAATAATTATTATTTCTTTGTACTCGCGGAGATTGATTAGACAGCAATTGCTAACAATGTTATAATCGAAACCTCACGTAAAATAGTTATATTTAACTTAATGACACATACTTACATTCTTTTTAGATTTTTAGATTGTCAGTGTTTAGTGAATGCATACGACTGTGTTTTTTATCTTTTCTAAAACCTATTCTATTCAATTTACTTGTCTTCCAACACTATTAATACCTATAAATTTAATTTTGGTTTACTGTAAAAATTGAGCATGAAATAATTAATACCAAATAAACAACCTGCTTATTTTTACAGATTATCTGCCCTGTTTATTCACAAATTCACTGATGGAAAATTACACCGGGTCTGTGTCCAAAAAAAAAAAAACCCGGAACATTTTTTCAATTTTATTTTCCGTGACGCGCGACCCATTTCCCTCCGCATGGCGCGAATGTTACATAACTGTTTGTTTTGCGCGCACCGTGTGATATAAATTATTTGAGAACAAATTACTGCGGTTGAATACTCGGAAAAATGCAATTTACGGTTTTATTCTAATGCAAATCAGTTTTAATAATAGAAAAAAAAGAAACACGCAAGCAACACGTTCATTTTGTGTACGTACCGCGAAAAAAAGGTTTTAGTTTCAATTCGAAACATTCGTTACTGTAATCGCAAATGCTTTTATAATTTATAGTACACAGCTGAAGCAAAAAGTAACTCTTAATTAAAGTCAGATTTTGTTCTCTCTCTTTTATGTACAAACGAACTATACATGTAAAATATTAAGTTTTCCTGCAAACACGGAGTATCAGTTCTCCAGTGTCATGTTTATTTTGGCGCAGTGTACTTTAGAACGCATTTCGCAACCGCAAGCGAATTTTTATTTGCTCTTCTGAAAACGCTTTTAAATTTTCATGCGTCGATTTCGCCGGAAAATCCTCATCGGACATTTCGCCGCGTTTAGTTTGGCCCGAGGCGGGGGTGCGGAATAGTTCGTCGGAATGTACGAGTATTTGTTTTGCGCTCTGGTTTAGGGGTTTATCGAAGTTAATAAGACGGCGGCGAATAAACAAACACGACGTTGGCGTTGGTTGTTGCATTTTGTTTGCAGTTTGATATTGTCGGATTGCGAAAGCGGAAAGCAACAAAGTTGCCGCCCAAACAGATTGAAGTGGATCTGTGAATAAAGTGTACCTACAAAATAGAAAATATTATACCTACAAGATGCAAACAGTAAACATAAATTTATTATTTACGTTATTACAAATCTGTTTGAAAAATAATTATTAGGAATATAGATTTCTTCGAGGATATTTAAGTTTAAAAACCCTTTCCTTGACATACATCTAAAGATTTGTTGCGCTTCAGAGTAGTTCCCTAAACAAATGAAAATTTTATTCCGGAACGCAGTGGACTGTGAAAACGGTATTTATATTGAAAGCACGCGCGGAATATTAAACTAAATCTCCGCAATCTAACTTCTTTTTCGCGGCAATTTGGCTTTCGATCAATCACTGTTTAAAGTCGTTGCTTTGACGAAGTGCTGCTTGCTTTCTTCATCCAGAGAGACGCAGGACGTAATGCGTTATGATCGCTGTTAAAATTACTTTATTTAGAAAACTCCCCTTTATTTAAATTCATATTTGCTGTTGATTTAGTAAGTTTGTGGTTTGGGGTTCGTTCCTACGCAGTATAGGCAGGCAACATACCTCGGGCAACTGAACTTCCTGTAGTTTCCGCCAGACTTGTGTTGTTAATGTGTAGCACTTTCAGTTATACTGAAATTTCAATTAAATGATAAATCAGTTTTGGTTGCCATCGATTTCACTGAAGGAGTTGAAGGAAGTTGAAGGAAGTTATATGTATATGAATGTAACAGGGGATGAATATGTATGAATTCGTCAGTTATATAATTTGCATTTAATTCATAAAAATTTCTGTTTATAAAATATAACAGAAATTTTTTTTGCTAAAAATTATTTACTTACTGATGACAGCTTTAAAAACTTGTGAAAAATGAACGGTTTGAAGGATGACCTGCCAGTTACCTATGAATATTGAAAAAAAAATAGTTATGATTATAGAGCGGTAGAATTATATTTTCCAAGGTTATCGGTTATCGAAATGCTTGGCAAAGTGCAATGCATCGAGTCGGTCAGTGGCGTCGTCAAAATTAATCGTTCACTTGCGAGTAAAAAGCAACTCATTTGTATGTAATGGATGGTATGGTATGGTCTCCCATCGCCCACAATTCAGTATGCCTCTGACCAATAACCTTGAAAATATAATATTTCCGCCCGTTAGTTACAATACAGGGCGATTAAATAAAAATGGCCTTCAATTAGAAGTATTAAAATTAAAATAAGGGCCGCATTCTTCTTGGCTCGTTCACAAAATAATGAAAATGAAATGTCATTAACGCCAACGGATTTGAAGAAACAGAACACGTACATTCTTTCTTTACTTTTCATGTAAACTTTGGGTTGCATTTACTTTTATTTCTTTTTTAATTTACTTCAAATTAAAACTTAATTTAAAAAAACCGTTTCGCTTGCTCCTTTCTGCAATAATTCTTTCGGTTTATGTGATGCAGCTTCACTTCACATCAGTCTTGCATCAAAGCCAAAGGAATTTTGTGTACTGAAGATTTCCATTAAATAACGACAACATACTTCTCAAGAGATTCAGATTAGTGATGAGACGGTATTTCTGTAACGGTTATTTTGTCGCGGTATAAATTTGTAACGTTACTTCGCGTTACTGGTTTTTAAAATAACCAGTTCCAATGTCGCGTATGTCGCGAATTGAGAAATTACAAAGCGTTCGTGTTTTTGAGTAACGTATAACGTTTAACGCTTTGCTGGTACTCAGTCGCGTTTATTGGAACTAGTTACTTTAAAAGCCAGTACTGAACAATTGAAAATTTAACTAAAGGTCGACAGCCAAATGTTCGTTACTTAAATCGTCAAGAGAACGTACATAAAGTTTTTAAACACCACCGCTTTAAACACCAATTTTTTCATTTAGCAGTCAGAGATTAGTTGTTAACATATATCATTATAAACTACCTAACGTCTCAAGACAGGTATTTTTGAATTTGTGAGAGGTTATTGTTTACAATCAAAGGCAAAATGCATTTGAGGGTGACGCGCGCATAAATGAAGTCTTTCGCCCCGTTTCGCTCGCTACTGTCGTTATAGTTATTTCGCTCCAACGCAGCGGGAATTGCCTACATCAAGTACCAAGATGCAAAAATAACGCGACAAAGTAACGTTACTCTGTCGCGGTATTTTTGCGTCGCTATAACGAAAGTAACGTTCCAACGGTGTAACCGTTTTTCCCATCACTAATTCAGATGTGAAATAGAAAATTCGAAATAAAACTCCTTGCAATTGCACCAGCAAAATAATACAAAGACTCAACGTCCCTAACGATAACTAGTCGGGGAATTAAACGAGCCGGAAACACATTTGCTAACAGACATCTTACGGCCGTCTTAAACGCGAGCACCTTCCAGTTGTCATCGTGCCAGCTGGAATTACCGCGACAAAAGTAAAAGCCGTCATTTCCGGAGCAGTTTATTCCTTCCAGTCGGCCGCATTTCCCTCCCGCACTTACCCCGAAAGAAAAAGCCGGACGAGAAAATTATGCGCATACGTCAGAGAGCCCTCTTTTGCAAAAGACAAATACGGGTCGAGTACCTCTTAGAAAAATAAGTTAAAGTCTATAAATAAGTGGAGTTCGATTGATTTATCGTTTGCTCGCTCATTATAAACAAAATTCCGCAATAAAGGATATTAAACGAGGACTGAATTCATCAATGAATAAAAAATGTGCGGATTTCATTAATTAAGGCTTCGATGAAGAAGACCGGAATTTTATGCTGTTATTTGCGGTGCACGCCGACTTTTGTGTGAAAATTAATACGGTCTTTAGTATCACGCATTGTGTGTTCACACTAAAGACCCACCCACACAAAAATCGGGTGTGAACACAAGTAAGAGCAGTGTAGCGGCAACAGAATGCATTCAGAAACTGTACTCTGGGTTCACTCGTGCATAACATGTCAGTCCCTCTCGTACGAATAAATGATTATCATCTCAAAATTAAATAAATTAGGCATAGATTTCATAGTAGATAGATTCTCTTGACAAAGAATTTATTACGTGCAGAAATATAGAAATCAGAATGAATTTCGAAATATCACAAAACCTTTTAAATTAACATAAATCTTCTGGACGAATAAACGACTGGCTCCACACATTATTTTAGTAAATCCCATGTCGCTTATAATATCCGTCTGGGTCATTAAACGAAGCCGGATACCAAACTCCGAGTAAATTTCTTGCTTTCATTGTCGGGTCCTTGGCTTGCCCTGTTTCTGTTCCTAAATAATTTTACCGGTGTCGAGGAAGTTTAATAATGAAATTCCTCTTTGTAGACACACTGGCTTGGTATTTTACGAATGACACACGGTGAAAACTCTGTATCATACAAAATAAATAGGTTCGGAACAATTTTTAATGCAACTTACACAGGTACACTCGTGTATGTAAATTTCGGACACTTTGTTGCTTATTAAACAGTTTTACTTAAATTAGAAGAGGTTAATGATAATAATTCAATATTGCCTGACTACTTTGTAAATATGAAACGTATACATTTTCTATTGTGACAGTTTTACGAGTTTCATAGTAAATCCTCTGTTGCCAATAAAGTAACAATAAGGCAGTGTTTACGTGGTACTTACGTAAATGCAAGCTGAACATAGAGTAGTTTTAAGACTTCATTTTAAGTCTGAAATTAAATTACACGACGATAAAACTACAAAATTCGAAAAAATGAAACGCAACGTGCAACTAAAGGAACCATCGGCTTTTTCAAACTAATTTAAAAGTTGACGGCCCGTCGGGCGTTACTGTCAATTATCTGAAAGCGATCGTAAAACGAAAACTACTATAAAAGTTGAGAAGAAAAAGCGCATTTGGTCGTAAATTAAGATTCAGATTTTACGTAGCGCTGAGCCCTTTTCCGAGCTGACTGGAAAACCTGACAAATCCGAAGAATCCGTCGCAATAAACGTGAATATAGATACAAAAGAGTTTATATTTTACTTCAATAGTTGCAGAAATCAATCCCTGACGCTGTGCTCCGATAAATTTTAGAAATATTTTTATAAATTGTCAGTGCAGAAGCAAGATTTATTACGTGTTACTTGACTTCGAAAAGCCAAGATAAATTACACGTTAAAAATGACGCAATTTTAAATTAATTTATTAGCTGGTTCTACAATAGAGTCGAATCAATAATGGCATCGTAATTTTCTTTCAAAGCGGAAGCTAGGAAATGAGCTTCCCTGCATCTTGTGTATTACAGAATGCGTTCTTTTGTCGAGGGAATTTTTATTATAAATGACATGGAAGACATAAATTCTTTAAAATACTGCAATAGCTCAGAAATTCTTTGTGGAAATTCAACAACGAATGTGCTTTTGGTTAATAAATGCACACAATTACGTGAACACGTAACACTCTGAATTTAATCGATGCAAACCACGTTGTTGAACTAAAACACCGTCGCGCTAGCAATTAAGAGGAAATGATGCTGTAACGTTTTCATCAAATGGAAACCGCACATTAGGTGAGTATGAAGCCGCACTAGAAATCGATTATAATTACACCAACCGAATTACCCGCGAACTAATGTTCACGTCGTACATTGGTAATTCAATTTGTAACAGCAGGCTGACTTTTTTATTTGTTTAGAAGCTGCTTCATGTGAGTACGCTCAAAAATGACTCCAGTAGTAAAATGAAAAGAACTGGAATCAACCCCCAAAAATAAATAGGAAGTGGCAATGTTGTAATAAAAATTCTTACCTTCCCATCTCAAGTTTGGGATTCGGGATAAACCTGACGCATTCTCGCCCATGGAAAGTCGCTTCGACCCAACTTCGCGCGGGAGGCTGCAAAAAAAAATTAAATTAAATCTAAAAGGCCTAATTAAAGCTCGCAGAATAAGGAAAGGGGAAGTACAGAGCTTAACGATATCATTAAGAAGTACCACCCCTCCAGTTCAACCTAGTAACTGGCACAGGCATAATTTTTTATTTACTTTTTGAAAACACTTTAAAACATCGTACATGTACAGTCGGAATCATAATTCATGACAATCATGACATAACTTTTAACAAAGAAAAACTGAACATGGTCCTTTTATTTGTGGTTTCCACGCAAAAAGTAATTTGGGACATCACGGATTCACTTTTAAGTAGTAACATTTGGATGAATTCGACGTTCACAATGTTGAAGGATGGGTACGAAGTCTGTAAGTTTTCTGGAAGAATCATGAATTATGATTGCGACTGTACACCCACGTCACATTTATTATATTGTTTATTAAATTAAAATAGTTTAATCGTCTACAGTCGTTTAACATGACGATAACACGTCGTTCTCCAAACAGAAACTGATTTAAATTGCGCGCTCGTTTCGGCTTTTATACAGGGTTAAGAACTTTCGACTACAATTCCAGTATTGTACTCATTCATATTTGGCAAATATGACATTTGACAGGCCGTGTATAAATTAGCAGTAAAATTTCTCATAGCGTTGTTATTTGGACACTTCTAAGTCGAAAACTGTAATACAGAAAAATCTCTTGCGACTTTCGATTGGTTACACGATCTCGGATTTCCCAGTAATTCGTACAAAAATGAAATGTCACGTTTTAAAAATACGTATTCCTTAATCCGGACCAACTAATAATCCAGATCATATATCTTACGGTTCGTTACCTACTTCTCACTGTAATAGCCAGACTTCGGACATTTCGGAGCGTTGCCATGGTTACGCAATACGAGGATCAATGAAAAGTGATCATTCGTTACGTAGCCATGGCAACGCTCTGAAATGTCCGAAGTCTGGTAATAGCGTATAAAGCAGGGAATCCCCTGATCGTTAAAAATTAACATGGCGCCGAGAAAATCCCACAAAACATTAATTCTCATGTTAATTACCTGACTAAACTTCATTATCGCAAGAGTCCCTTGGCCCTTGCCTTGTCTATTGAAGACAACGACATTTCCAACATTTTGTGGAACATTAATTCGAAGGATGGTATATTTCTGCTGGGGTTAAAATTGTTAGAATATTTTTTCTGCCTGTCACGTATCAGTTTTAAACAAGCTCCAATAATCCGGATTTTTCACTAATCGGATCGCTTAGTTTTTAATTGTCCGGATTTCCGGAGCTTTACTTTACAATAATTGTCATTTATCAACAAGGAGACAAAGTAAAGTATTACTGTTAAATAAATAGTAAAAAAAAACAGGCAGACTTAAAATTATCTACAGAACAAGGCTACGGAAAATTTTAGCATTAATTTATACACACCCTGTATAAGTGCAAATATGTCATTTGTCAGTAAAACCATGTCTGCTTAGTAGAAGAGTTCAACATCAATCATATTAAAACAATCTGGAAAAAAATAACTTCCTACAAATAATAAGAAGTTATTTTCAATTTTTCTTGAAGATTTTTTACGACTTACACTTTTAAGACAATTGACACATTTTCTAAAATTAATTATAGAAAATATACAGGGTGAATGGCAATTATTCCGACAAAAAAGAAACGCATAAGAGAATCGGTGCCACAGATCACGGGAAAAATGCTTAAAAAATTCTTTTGAACAGTTTCTAATTAATTAATTAAAAAAATACCACAAAATCAAGCTGCGGCACTGCGTACGAAATGCGACGCCACGTTTTTTTATTGACTACTCGCTTGCGCATAATGCGACCTTGATACATATCTCAATTCATTTTATTACACGTTTAACAGCTGGGAACGGAAGTCTGTCTCTTTTACGCAACGTAGTTATTAGTACTGTGACGATTTCGGCGCCAGCCCGTCTCATGCGTCGTCGCCGACGCGCCTTAGACCAGAAAGTTCGGGCATTTGAAGATCACGGCAGCCGTGGAATCAACCCTAGACATTCTGTCGCGTACTGGAATATTCGCGAGAAACAGCTCCGGCTGATAAAAGCACGCGACCTGGAATGAAAGGGGAATTCAGCGTTGGACAATTCGGCATTAAAGTTCGCGTTAGACTTTCGCTCGGCTGTTAAAATAAATTAGGTATAAGCTTGTAAATAATTTAGAGTTAGTGTTGTATTTAGTGTAAGTTTATAAATAAATCAGTTTGCTTTTAAATAAATTAGTTATTAACTATATCGTGTTGTATTCTTAAAATAAAAATTAATCGAACCCGTAAAATCGTTACAGTACTATCTAAAATAACTGGGATTGCGTATGAAATAAGGGTAACAAATTCGCAAATAATTTTGTAAATAATCGTTTGTTAATTATTTACTAGACCGAAATGTACCAGCTGCGAATCCACAAAAAAGTCGCAAGGATTTAAATCTGGTGATCGCGGTTGTTCTCTGTTTATGTGTTAGACAAAGCTAACGCTCAGCGAGTTTGTCCAGCTCCACCCAATTTCACTAGCACCAGCTCAACCGTCGGAGATATAATTGTTTTTAACGTCGTTACTCTTACAGTTTCTGATCAAATCGCGTACGTGAATGCCTGTCACAGATTACGAGAAAATGTAAATTGCTGAGGTTGTTTGGAAAATGCGAAGTGATTCATTGGACCTGAAATTCATCGCCGACAAGTTTTTTTTTTGTTTATTAGGCTCTAAAAACTTTATTATGTAGAGGTAAATTAAATAGAGAAGACCCTCACACGTAATACGTTCGTACAGGTCTTTGCGATAAGAAAGAGGTGTATTAGTGTTTCTTGCTGCACGCGAATTGTAATCATTATGTAGTTTCATTGTTTGTCCCATCAGCAGTTTCTGACATGAGAACTAACAAATTTGTTCTTCTCCAATTGATTTCACTCTACAGCTGCTTTAAACTTCTTTTGAGATATGCTTACAGTTTTTAATCAAATCGTGTACGAGAATGAATGTAACAGATTACGGGATCATATTTAAAAAGTTCTATGGAACAGCCTATAATTAATTAAGAATTTAATTCAAAGTGAAAAGAATGCGTACAGTGGCACGAGGAACGATTTACAAACAGTGCGCCAGAAACACAGGGTATAGAGTTGCTAACGCGTCTTGAATTTGTCTAACTTTTAATAGATTTGTGTTAATAATAATTCGTCACACACAAAACGAAGTTATAAAAATTAACAGATTACGAAGGTATTTACTGATTAAAATATTTTAAATTCTGTTTGTCAAAAAATGTTAATGAAGTACACGTTTCTTATGGAAATAAATTTTATTTACAATACAATTTAAATTAAAATGAAAGAAACATGCTAGGAATTCTTAACATGGAGATTTAAATTGTTTTTCGTTTTAGAGATTTATAAGGCAGGTGTTAAAAGTGAGGCCGTTGTGATCCTTTGCATGGAATAAGCTGCTTCAGGTGATTTGCATGCATTCGTCAAGTAAATATCTTGTAGGTGTCGGGCGTTGATCTAGAAACGGAGTTGACGTGAAATACCACTTAAAGGTCAAGTTCACGTTCGATCCTACGCCACGCCGCCTTGCCTACTATAAAACTAATGAGGGCATTTATTTCGTTCATCTGCTCCTCTATTTTTTAACCAGAGGCGCATCTTCGTTTTGGGGCTAATTTTTGATTAATTATTTCCAGAAAACTAAAGTAGAAAGAATTATTTTAACAATTTTCCCATACTCTCGGGTATCGCTTTATATCGTGCATTTTTTTTTGTCGGAACAATTGTCAGTCACCCTGTATGTAAGGATGAATGGTGGGAGCTTAAAGTATTAAAGGTGCAAAATTGGTAACCATATAAACCTTATCTTTGAAGATAATTGTTGCATCAGTATGGCACTATAAATGAAGGCAAGGCCTTGGACGGCTATTTTTTTATTACACTGTTAAACCCAGTAGATCTATAGCCAGGAATTTATTTTTAACGATTATAGTCCGAGTGGAATTTATTTCGAGTCATTTAAAAGCTTTTACTCGATTTGTTGTAATTACTTTGACGATGTCAATGGAGGCGAAATCAACGTTTTGTAATAATTACTGAACAGGAAATAACAGTAACACATCGGTTTCACATTCATAATTTTGATGGGGGTATTTCAACGACCCCCTCGTGCGAGCTTTCGCTTAATGAGAATTTGTTCAATCACATTTAAAACCAATGTTGTCTCTGATAACTCCACCCTCCCCCTATAAAAAAAAACAGCAAAATGTATATTATTGGAGAATATTTCAAAGTATTTGCAGTCATATAAAGTTGCATTTCAAGCTCTATTTATTACAATTATTACTAAACTGCGCACCGATGACGTACTCTATCGGTTATGATCAGGGGCCCGATTCTTGAACCGTGCGAGTCGATTCGAATGCGAAAATGACGTCAAAATGACGTAGACTCTCCTACAAAACTATACAAATTGTTCGAAAATTACGTCATTTTGACGTCATTTTCGCATACGAATGAATTCGCACGATTCGAGAATCGGGACCCTGAGACTCTCATAAAAGATTCAACAGTGCGTTTTCGACCCCCGCTCATGGTGATTCAGTGCCGTGTAGATCCTGACGCGATACGATAAATTCTTAATTTCTTCCACAATTTTTTTTTATTACATAAATAATTAGAGAGCATAAATTTGTATGAGCTCGAATTCAGAAGCTTTTTGCTGCCGTATCAGTAACTCCCGATATGAAGCCGATGGTTTAGCCTCATGTTAAATTAACTTTTTATTAATTAACACTCTCAGCCGTTACTTTGTGATATTCCATATTAAACATAAAAATAAAATACAACACGTATTTCCTTGGATAAGATCACTTAGCTTTATAGGGTCTGAGAAATTGGTGTTTTGTTTGAAAACTTGATTAATTTTTTCGGCAAGTTTTTTAGCTGGGTAGTTTATGAAGGATACTACTGGTAAGCTAAGTGATCTTATCCAAAGAAATATGTGTTGTGTTTTATTTTTATGTTTAACTTTTTATTTATACATCTGATATGTATTTGTGATTTGATATATAAAAATTGTCATTTAATTTTTCAGAAACTCGATTTCATTATAGATGTATTCTTGACAATTAGGTATAATTTTTATTTGTCTTCATTTGAAATATTTCCGTTGTTATTGAAACTTATTGTTAAATAACTTTTCACAAATCAACCCAAGATAACAATTAAGCAATAATTCGAAAGCGAAGGAAAAATGAACGCTCGACGGGCTGTTGTTCGCAGCTAATCACGATCCCCCTGCTCACGTCATGCCAATGAAAACTGAATTAAATCTGAGAGTCTCTGGTTATGATTCATAAGACGTTGTCGGTCCGCAGTTTAGTTATTACAGATGCAAAACGTTATGAGATTGGTAATTGAATTATTTTTTTATATAAGAAAAAAGAGCTTCAATGAAGTTCTATTTATAGTAAAAAAGGCCGATAACAAGTTGCATTATAAAATAAACAATGCAATTAGATTCCATTTTAAGTTTTCATCAATTACTTTTATCTACTTGGCCGATAAAAAGATTATAACCTTAGCACCTCATTCCTCATTCCTACTACTTACGTATCGTCACATTAACGAGCTACTTACATTGTATATTTAACAGAATTACAGCGAGGTACAGCCTCAATCAAAAGTAATGAAACTTTGAAAACCAAAACACTGTAGTCAGAGTGCAACGATACCGAGTTAGAGAGAGCGCAACTTATTGTGGGGTTCCGAAGGACTTCGGAAACATTCGTTCGCCATAAGACTTCATCTCACTCGGTATCTTCTCTCTCTGACTACAGCGTTTCGGTTTTGAGCGTTTCATTACTTTTGATTGAGGTTGTACATACATATATACATGCGAGTAAACCCTCGCCAATAAAATTCTATTTCCGCCGCGGAAAATTTCCCTTCAACTTTAACCTGTCGCCAATAAATCTCCTCGGAGCTTGTTTAGATAAATAATTGAATGTTTTCTGATGTGGGGGCATCGAAGTTACTGTAACGGGAATATTCCATTGTTTGTTGTTCGGAGACGAGGAACACTTCAAGCTGCAGACAGACACGAGGAACAAAAAAAAAAGATAAACCTGACGGTTTTGTAAACCGACGGAGATAGCGCCCAGAAAAAATATTTATTCGATGTTTACGCGTGTGACGCACGGAAATTTTATCGGTGCTGAATATTAAATCGAAATAAATGTTTGTCGTTTTCTCGTGCTTTAAATTATTTTATTTTAAGAATTCATAGTCACTCGTTCCGCAAGGTTCCATTCGTGGGTCTTTACTCTTTGGAATATACAAAGCCTCCTAAATTGACTGACAAAGATCATTGAGGTCATTGAATAATTACGCTAATAAACAACAGAATTTTCATTTTCAAGCACAAGAAAGTTGATTCTTTGTATTTTTTCCGATTTTTTTTAATACATGAATTTTAATTTATTTTAAACATATTTACGATTCTTGATAAAATAACTCATTTTAGTACAGTTTTTAAATTGCTATAAAATTTACAATTTGCTTCCTTCATCGTTGATTTTAAAACGTGATTTAAATAACTCGATTTCAAACGAAACACAGCCGAGCAAATTAGGTCAAAAGCTCAGCAGTACTGTTTGTGCATTTGAATCATTGCGTTATTGTTATTTCCTATCCAGTAATTATTACAAAACATTGATTCACCCTCCTTTGATATCGTCAAAGTGAAACGGAATAAAAGCTTTTAAACGATCTGAAATGAATTCCGCCCGAGCTACACGGCCATTAAAAACGAATTTCAGGCAATAGATCCGCCGTATTTATAGGAAAAGTCCTCGTAACAAAAAGTTAACTGATTTATATTCGTCCTTTGAAGGTAATTGTCCGGTTGAATTTGATTGCGGTGAATTATTCATTTTCAATTCTGTTTTGTGTATACATTTGCATTTCTATTTCGAGGGAAAAAGCGTTACCTGTGGCTGCAATCTTCTCTTTATTCCAGGATGCACCATTTAGAAAGGATTGAACTCTTAGAAAAAAAAACTCTTCTTTACAATCTTAGTTCGATCACATTTCGAAGCTTTTTCTTGTGAAGGGAAATGAATATTTTTTTTGGAAAACATTATTTTATCAGTGAATTTTAATTCAAGAAACTGTTCAATTTTATTTAAATAAACTTTAGTCTGATTAGAACCCTAAAAAGGGCGCCAAAATGACCAAACTTCTTTTTTGTCTATTTATGAGTAAATGAATTTGGATTAAAACCACCCTCTTTATGAATTGCTCACAATTTTTGTTTAATATTACGTTTGGTTCGCTTTGAGTTGGGTCGCCTCTGGTTGGCTCGGCTTGGGTCATTGTTATTATATAAAATAAAATTAAATCAACAGTACGAGATTTGATACAACCGGCTGCAATAAATCAACAAGAATTTCAGTTAAGCTTCCGAAGCGTCCGCCTGAAACCACGGCTACCAACTGTCAGGCTCACCGACATGCACGTACGTAACGTAATCCGTGTCGATTTTTGATCTGTCGTGTTTCCGCGCAGGGAAATCCCACGGTTCATATCGAATATACTGGAAAATTCCAAATCAACGTTTGCGGGCCAAAAATTACCCCTAAAAATATTCCGAAATTGATTGATTGACGGCGGGCGGAGGAAAGGTCACATGGAAAGGCGGTGGTAGGAAGTGGAAAAAAGTGTTTTCCTCCTGTCGATATTTACCGCTGACTTATTCGGTTCTCCTTTTTATGTTGCGGCGTATAATTTCGCAATAGTGGAGGGCTTATCTCATAATAGGATGTAGGAAAGCTCGTAAATGGGGGGCGATCAATTTTAAGGAACGTTAAGCACGATAAGGCACACTTCCTAAAATGACATGCTTTAATTTATTTTCCGGGCTTATAGAAATAATACAAGGCGAGGAACCAAGAAAAAAACGAACTTAGTGTAATGGTCCAATTGATTCTAGGACCCCACTGAAAAATGGGCAAACGCTCAAAAGAATTGATTAATTTGATAATTTTTTAAAACTTTCAGGATATTAATTAAATACTTAAACTAAAATGTAATTATTGAATAAATTATTGGTTTATTAAAAAAAGATTCGAAACGGAATGGAATGATAAGGCGAATTGCAGCTCATAATTAATGTAACGTCCAGCATGCCCTATCAGATTAATTAGTTTGAAGATTGTGCAGTGCTACCAATACGAATGTCCTAACTTTCTTGTCTGCGTAATTAATCAAGAAAACTTTACAGCAGGCGTTAGGCGGCAGGAGAGACTCTTCTTTATTATTGCAAGGATTTAAAGAAACTTATGTGATTCGACAACTTACGGAGGAACGGGACGATGAGAGAATTTTTGTTCGAGTTAAAACAATTTATCTGGAAAGTTGGAAGTAAACTTTCGTCTTCCTGGAAGTTTATAGCAACCCACCCACGCGAAAGTACGATCGTTTAATAGGTAAAGCAAATATTGGCATTATTTATATTTTTGTTTAACTTGTGCAAGTAAAACAATCAATTAATGACGAAATAGGATGCGTAAATGAATTTCCATAATAATTATTTGTTTAGTCCTTCCCACATACGAACAAGTCCCTTAGGATCAACCTTTCCTATGTCGTCGGATTATGTACGGTGAGCGCCCTTGGTGAATACAAATTCCTGAGCGCCCTCTCAACACTTTCGCTATTTCCCTCGTCCCTCAAACTTCTTAACGCGTCACGCGTTCAGCTACACAATGCATCACATTCGTACACGAAAATCATATTAGGCAATTCAAGTCAAAATTACCAGCACGGCCGTCAGCAAAACAAAGTCGCACGCTATAAACTGGAATGGTTCGGACGATATTTCATGTGAGGTCAAACACGTTGGCCTAATTTTCCGTCCAGATCAATGCAAATTTCCGATCGCCTTTGACCCGTTCTTTCCTTATCGCAAACTTGCGCATATTAAATGTGTTCTCGTGTTCGAGTCGGCCGTTAAGTATTATTGCCCACGTGTGCATACGAGTGTGCATGTCGTTAGAATCGTGTTAGCCTTTTTCAATAAAGTATTATTTAGGGAAGCCTGCGCTGGAAATAAATGCTCATTTTAAAATCGTTGCAAAGATCTTGAATTTCTAATTCCTTGTATGTGTACAAGATAGTTTAGGAATTTGATATTTTTTTTATACCTACCTCCAAAGACTTAGAGTGATGGATAAATAAAAAGGTCTTTTGATCCCTCTGAGGTCAATAAAATAAGTACCGAGTTAGTTTGGGGGAAAAAATAGGAGTTATCCTTAAGAGACTATAACAGATTTAAACCAGGATTCAGTTTAAGCCAACACTACCCTATTTCTTGTACAAGATTTGGTTCAATTTCTTGAACACTTTAAATTATACATCGATAATTCAATTGAATCTGAAAATATAGAACATGTTCTATCTCCAAACCATATTTACAGCCCCAAAATTTCTTGTTGCAAATATTTATTAAAGAAATTGAACCGAATCTTGTACAAGAAATAGGGTAGTCTAAAACGGCCTTAAGTTAGAATATTCTAACTTAGGGTTAAATTTTAATGCTGCCTTAAATCGTTTATGCGACGCAGCCTAAGTGATGCCCTGGATACTCTGAGCCTAAAAGTTACGAAAATGGGACAAAATCTGTTAATCCTTTCGTTGTTAATAAAATGCATAGGGAGCTAGTTTGGGAAGTAATCTGGGGGTCTAGCATTGAACTAGCTTTCACCACATGCTTTTAGAACCCTAAACTCTAAAATTAAGAACACGCAGACAAAGGTTTGTTAATCCCTTTGGGATGGACTTGCAAAGTTTTATTTAAAAGCTTATACAAAAAGTAATGCCTAACTTGACTAATGAATAAAAAAATAATAAAAATAATAAAAATTAATTTCAGTCATTGCCAACAGTAACAAACATACAATACAAACGAGATTAATCACGACAATACATTTCAACCCCTGCCATTAGTTTCTATTTGAGGGCCATTATTTCCTCGAAGTCGGTGGGTGTTTAAGGCCCAATTATGAAACAAATTCCTTGATGTTTAATCAAATTCAACTCGGGCACGCCGAGTAATTACATTCGGCGACTAATTAATTATGTTATTAACGCTCTAATTAAGTTGCAAAACGAAATCTTCATTGTTATGACGCGCGGTTTAAACAATAAAATTACGAAAAAGTGCCGGTGTGAGGTGAAAAGCGAGAGGGTGAGAAAGACGCTCGCTTCAATTAACTTGATTTGCACTCGGTGCGATTGGGAAATTTAGAATAAAGTGGAAAATTCTTGAGTTTTAAAGCACGTACCTTACGCTTGCTGGAAATATAACTTTCTTCATTTCTAAGATACTGCCATCGCTTTTCAACGCGCTTTGCAAATAGTGGGAAACACCCCCTGTTCACCTGCAAGTAGATTTCAGTTTAAAATAAAAATGCACAGGAAATAAGCGAAACCTCTCTTAAGAGAATAAATCAAAATGAAAGCGAAAGCAAGAAAAAAGCTCGGTTCAAACAAAAAAGGGGGGAGGAGGGAAAGTCAATTAAAAATTAGGTTTTCCAAAAATGTTGTAATATCTGCAGTTTACCTCTACAAAGAAGTTCTTGCAAAATTTATTTAAATTGTTGCGGAACATACACTGAAGTCAGAATCAGAAGATAACTGGCGCAGTAAACTTCATGAATTCAGCCTCCGCAGACACTAAATTCATAAACGTACGCTTACCAACCCTCGGTGTATTGTCCCCGAGGATATATTCGTCTAAACTTTACCAGCTTAGAGTTACGAAAACACATTGCCAATGCGGGCCAGATGAAGACAGACAATGTAGGAATGTTCAGAACTAAAATTGTATATGCACTCTTATTTAAGGAACAAAATTTTGAAAACTAAAATCATTTTGTAATTTCCTGGTAATTCCGAAGCGCATTATTTCCGTGCCTAGCAAAACGGGAAACTTATCGCGTCGGGAAATTAATTCATCGGATGGACGGAGCGTATTTGCGTGCTTTCAGCGAATCGACTGAAGCTGATTATAAGCGCAGACCTGACACACAACATGAAACCAGTCGTATTACACACGTTTTCCGGCTGGAATTGCAATCAAAGCACTTTCTGCGCTTCCACGCCGTTCGTTAAAATTCGAATTTATTTTTGTTTCCGCTCGAAATCCTGACGAGTGAAATAATCACAAACAGCGTAAAATGAAAATTTGATTTAAAAAAGCCTTTGTAGTTAATTGTGGAGTTTAATACTAGGATATACCTTTTATTCTTTAATTTTGATTTTTGTGTTTGCTCCCTTTGATGTGTTCTCTCTGCCTTGACTTTGTATATCGTGAAATCCAATATTCTAGTATTCTTTCTTTACATTACGTATTTTAACCAATAGCATAGATATTGCTGTGATCTTAGGAATTTTTAGAAATTTCTTTAACTCTACGTTTGCTGTGTATACCACGCACGTTGGATGACAAGTTACTGGTGTGTTCTCAGGGTTTATTTTTTTATGTATATTTTTGTTTTTTTGTTTTCAAATTTATTTTTACCTCTTCCTTTTATTTATTTACCTCTTTGTTTGAAATTTGTTTATTGAATATTGCTGTTCGGGGTTCTTCTTTTGATGAATTCAGGCGTGGATCTTGCAGACAATTTTTTCGTTGTGGAGTGTAAAGTGCGATAATTTTAAATATTCGGGCACTCGCGGGTCTTTTCATTCAAAATATTTTGTGTCGTAGTTAAATGTGTGTCCAAATAAAATGTCGTCGAAAGCATGAATAGTTTATTGTTACATAAGCGCTTATTGTTTACAAACAAATTTTTCGCAAAACTAGTTTCAAATCTTTCTGGTTAAACCGAATTCCGCACGTAGGCTATTTATTGCTTAATGATAAGGTTACTGTATTTAGAAGGTACCGCCATTCATTTCCTCGGCTATCGTCCTCCAAATGAAAAAAGACGCGATGAAGACGCCTTGAAACGCTAAGAAGAAAAAGGATAGATACTGTTACGACTTCGGGGTTCACAAATTTAAACGTTATTTATTTTTCAAAACACTTTAATGTCTACGATCATTAATAATGAAAGTACAATAATATCGAGCTGTACACTTATCTGACAAAACAACACTTAAACGTTAATAAATTCGCTTACTACACATCGCTTTCTAAATAAGACTGATTTGAAAATCGCGCTCCCTCTGGGTTTTATAACAGCCAGCGCTTGTTCGAGAATGACGACGAATAATGCTAGATTTTTCTAGTAAATTCGGTGCGGGTCTAGAATAGACTAGAATCTTGTCTGCGTCACAGATGCCGCGACCAGTATAAAAATGGAATTTACTTCTCGGAATGTAACAATACATAACAAGTTACCGTTGCTAGGGAGTTTATGAATGAATTTGATTAACCCCAAACTAAAAGAGATAGAAAGTTGGCGCGACCTTCTCAGTACAATAACCTTACTTAATGACCTCTAACAGCGCCCTCACTCGGTTACTTTTGACTATTTTTTTAAGTAGATTTTTCCTAATAATACATTTATAACCCTAAATTCTATGTATTTACGTTCTAAAAAGTCTAAGGCCTTTTTAGACGGTCACAATTCTTGTAACAATTTGTTACAAAGTGAGAGAGATAAACTACCACACTGAATGTTGATTGGCTGAATTGGCACTTCTCACTCACTTCGTAACATATTTGTTACAAGAAATGTGCCGTCTAAAAAGGCCTTAACGCTGGATTTCACAAACGTCACTTAACTTTAATCATCAATTAAGAATAATTATTCCTTTACCTTCAACTCATGTAACCATGGCAACGTTTACTTTTAACGGATGATTAAATTTAAGTAACGTTTGTGAAATCCGCCATAAATAATTTACTTACAACAAATGGTTTACTTAAAATTAAATTTTTCTAAAGAAATTTACGAAAATAGATTTGGTGTAACATAACCTCACTTCTTCACCATAAAGGTGCGTTTTTGTTGGTGCGACCAGTCGCTGCGACTGACAGCAGCGACTAGTCGCGTGACACACTTTAATGGGATTTACTGTTAACGTTTTCTTTGCTACGGTGAGCCTCTGCGACTAGGAATCGAAACGACTGCGGCTGCGTTTCGACTGCTTTAGTAGCAGTGCAATCGCAGTCGCGAGTGAATTGACGTCAACTTTTAAATACGATATGCCTAAATTTGTAAAATTTAACGATGGAGAGGATGAAATTCTCGCCTCCAACGTACAAAAGTTTCCTGCTGTGTGGGATGCTGGTAACAAAGACTACAAAAATACTAATTTTTCAACGTGACTTACAATTCGTTAATTGTTCAATATTTTCTTCCTCATCTTCTAGGAGCAAAATTGCTGCTGCTAAACGTCGCTTTTTGGTACACGTATCAATAAATAATGTCCTCTCTTCCTCGTGACTTTTCATTCACTAATCGCAACAACGAAATCATGCTTAAGTTGCGATTAATCGGTACGGCTAGGCGCTGCAGCCAACCGCAGCGACTGGTCGCATCAACGAAACTCCACCTTAATTGTCTTTCCAACAACGTTTGGTAATCTAAACCAACATCCTGGGTCACTGTTGACTTTACCCGTACTCTTCTGCTATCTCCGAGGTACACGAGTTTCCTTTTCTTCTTGCTGGTTGTTATTGTTGCAATGGGCCAAAAGCGTGCAGTGCAAGGATGTCGGGGTCTTTTCATGTGTTCGGCCAGGTATCTAACGAATTTGTCCCAGCTGTCCTTTGGCTTGGGAATATTACTATCCATCGCCTCCATGGCTTGCCTTGGCATAATGATGGTAATTTCAGTGCATGTTTTGTGTGTTCGAGAAAACTCTTTGCGCTTGTTGTTTCGTTTTCAGGTGAGTGTATTATTGTGTATTTTTATTTATTTTTATTTTTTAATTTTTGTATCTTCTGCCATCTTCGAGGTACACGAGCTTCCTTTTCTTCTTGCTGGCTGTTATTGTTACAATGGGCCAGAAGCGTGCAGTGCAAGGATGTCGGGGTCTTTTCATATGTTTGACCGGGTAT
This sequence comes from Dorcus hopei, assembly GCA_033060865.1. Lineage (NCBI taxonomy): Eukaryota > Metazoa > Arthropoda > Insecta > Coleoptera > Lucanidae > Dorcus > Dorcus hopei. Next base: position 39,819,653 of record CM065426.1, read on the forward strand.
CTAACGAATTCGTCCCATCTGTCCTTTGGCTTGGGGATATTACTATCCATCGCCTTCGTGACTTACTTTGGCTTAAAGATGTTTTTTCCAGTGCATATTTTGTATGTTCGAGAACAACTCTTTGTGCTTCTCGTTTTCTCGTGTTTCTCGTTTTCAGGTGAGTGTATTACCGTGTATTTTTGTTTGTTTCTTTGTTTAATTTGTGTTTTTAGGTCTGGTTCATTAGCAGCGCAATATAGGCTTCTATACGTATGCATTTCAATTTTATTCGACTGCCTTTCCGTTTGTAATAACTTAATAAATATAATTTTCAATGCCCCTGTTACTTTCCTTACTGAGGTAGTTTCTATATTTTCTTCTTCTTTGGTAGTTTCTCTAATGTTTTAGGTATCCCCAATTTTCTTTCTTTTGCTCCATTAATGCATTTAGATATTTCTTTATTTTTAATTCTTGCTTTCTTTATTTGTAATTCTTATCCTTCCTTTATTTTTAATTGTAACATCTGGTTTTTGTCTCATTTCTTTGTTTTGTAGAAAGGGTTTTAAATTTCCTTCTTTTTAAAATTTAAGCACCAACTATTTGTTTTCGTCTTTCGATTTATTTCTTTAAACTTTCTTCCTTCTTGTCATGGAATTGTTTATAAGTGCCTTACGTTCTGTTTTGTAAATATTTTTTTGTTTGGATTCCTTTATTTCTTAATCAAAATTGACGAATTAGATTAAACAAATGTCCGACTTCTCGTTTATATTTTAAAAGGGCGTCCTTTTATTTTTCGTGGAGTTATCACGAGTTTCATTAAGTATTCAATATGTGTTTGTAAATGTAGCAAAATATTTTTGAAAGCAAGATGATGAGTTAATAAATTTACAGTTCCCAAGTTGAAGGATTTAATTACACAGCAGTTTGTGTAATGCCAAGAAATTTCATCAGAATTTGTGATATACAAGGGGACATCCTTGAGATTCGGAGCTGGCGTCCAAACTTGCGCAATATTTACATATTTCGTTCTAAACTATTTATTCTACGATATTATTTATTTAAAGTGCTCGTGCAGTTGCGTATACGAGTATTTATTTTTTGCAGTAACACATGTCACCGTTTAAAAATGCTAAATTCATAACATTTTAAACATATTTTTGATTTATATTATTGATTTATTATACATCAAATCTTTCTATGTAAACGTAAATGTCAGTCTTTTATAGAAAAACCTTCCAAAGTATTTAATTTCTTCTTCTTGTGAAATGCAAAGGCAATAGGTGAGTAGGTCGTGCTGTTAAAGTATTGGTCTCAATGTGCGTCCCTGGGGTACCCCGGACCGTAAATCACTGCTTTCGATTGGAATAGACGTATAGTATCTTCTACATTCTAGATCTTCTTGTATTTCGCTGGACTTGTTAGATGTCGAATGATTCAAGGAAAGAGTTAGCAACAATCTTTCTTTTTTGTAATATTTTAGAGACTATTAGTACGGACGGGACGATAAGATCTCTTATCTTCTGGAATTTTTTCTGGTTTTAAATACGAGTGTGATTTGATCTACTTTCCATCGAGGCGTTCTTGTTATTGCATTAAGTAGCTACGGCGGTAATGCTACTCCTTTTTCAGGTAAATCTCGAAAAATGTATGCTCTTGGCGACTTGGTGTTTTTGATGGTATCTATAACCTCATTCTTTTAGGTTTTACTTTGATTTTATGGGGAAACTCCTATCGAGCATTCAGCGAATACTTTTGCTTTTTCTTTGGAGGTTTTGGTCTATTTTGGTCCATCCTTAGGGGGAAATATTATTTTGCTTGGTTTACCAGTTTCTCCATCGCCTTCTCATTTGTATCTAAATTAATATTTTTCAATATTTTTTTTCTATTGATATTAGTGCTTTTAATTTCGGTAATTGTTAGCCGAGCTAGCAACGGGCTTGACGCTTGGCCGGGCTGTAGGTTCGAATCCCATCCTGGTGCATATGGGTTCTATGTGAGAGAAAGAGCACTTATGTGTCGGGTTGTGTTTCGAATACATACCGGCTCCTTCGAACTTGGGTTTTCTGCGTTTCCCCAGTTTGTAAGGCGAATGCCGAAGGAGAAATTAACATCTAAGACGGTCGCAGCCGCCACCCCTCCCCGACAAGTTCTAAGCTTGGGGTAAAAGTAGGCGAAAGAAAAAAAAACATTATTGATTGGCTTTGTTACGTTCGTTTTTTGAGGCAGGTAATTTCTTTAGTTGTCGTTATTTCGAGAAGCAATTAACCTTGTAGCGTTTTCAACTGACTGCTCTAGAGCGCTCCGACAGTATCTCTATCCCCGGTTATTACATTAGGTTAAAACAAGATTGAGACACTCTGAGAGTACTTTAGATCTAGAGCGGTCAGTCGAAAACGCTATTAAGCTTTATTTTAATTTCTTTATTTTTCGTCGCAAACTTAAGAAGATCAATGTCATTACTGTCTGGATTAAAAAAAACTTACAATTTGTGTTTCTTACACTTTGCAAATTGTGTCTGCCGAGCCCTTCCTTTGAAAATGACCTTGAGAGGGAAACGTTACAGTTTAGGGATCAGAAGCGTTGCGACTTAGGGGTCACAACAAGCACTCATAAATCCGGTTCTGGGCGTCAGTTGCTGTCGGTAATTCACGATTACTTGCCAACGAAGCAGGAAGGCGCAAAAGAAAGTGGAAAAATGAGGATATTTTTACTTACGCATATTTTACAGAAAGAAAAATAATCAAATACGTTTTTATTTTAATTCCGTTAGTTAATTTTAGAAAAGCACTATTTATTAATAAATATTTGGCACCAGCAAAAAAAAAACTTCCACTTCCTAAATTGAATGCAGCAGATAGATATGGTCGTTATAGTCTACAGAGTGTCCCAAATCACTTGGTCTAAACGGAGAGTGGAGCGGAGGGAGTCTTTTCAAAACAAAATCTGTATGTGGCAATCAGAACCTTCAAAGTTCAAATATTGTTGGATATTTTTTTATTATTTTATTCAAACATGAGATTGATGAATGGTTAAAAATGAGGACCTTGGACCTTGCAGTATCTACTTTTGTACGAGGAGAATTCGAAAAAGATCTGGTGTACTTTTTTCATTAATTTATTTTATGTTGCTGAAGTGCAGTGACGTTAAAGTTAAGGTGCATTTAAATGTCAACTTTTAAGAGGCTATTGATGCTTACATCCTGTACATCTATAAACACAAAATTCTGTGTTTTGTTATCAAAAGCGATTGGGTTTCAATGCTTCAAGAAAGCCATGAAAGTGTTGAAATTTTAAACCGTGAAGCATCGAATGTAAGATTTGTTAATGCCTTTCATTTGGAAAAAGTTTCTTCGGACACCCTATATATTTGTGCAGCAATTTGACTAGTTCAGGTTTTATTAATGTGAAACCGTAGGAGTTTATTAATTGCATGATAGTCCTGAAATCATATTACTTAATTACAAAACAGTTGAGTTGTTTCTCTTGCTCTGTCTTTCTTAATTTTGGTACCAAACGTAGTCATTCTATGGTCATATTAGGAAATGTGCTGAGTGATGATATAAATAAAGCTTATATTAAACGAAGATTCACGTAAGTTAAATTAAGACCATCCAAACTAAGAAGCTCTACGCAAACAATGTAACTTGTAACGCTTTAAAATCTTGCACTGTGCAACTCAACGTTTCATTCTTAAGTTGCAGCTTCATCAAATATTACCAGTATGACGTACATGTTCTAACTGAAATACACTATTGAAAACGAAATTAAAACAATCTTGGTTAAACGATGTGACTCCTTCAGTCAACAACTCCAATAAAACTTAGTTCTAGTTAACAAACTGTAATTCACAACAAACTCGCAACAAGAAATTTTACCGTATCTTTCAGACGTCGTAACAGCTTCCGGGCGTCGAGTTCTTGCAAACTGTCCCTGAGAACACCACCGGGCTTCGCCACCACGTTAACAACAGCCACGGGCATTTCATAAACTGCGTCTTTTTTTTTAACACAGAAAGAAACTCGTCGTCGTGCACGAACTCAAAGGAGAACACAATGCAGTCGTGAAACACAGGTTATTATTTGCTTTTGAAAGTGATAAGCGCCGCAGAAAATTGTTTTATCAACGCGCAAACATAATTTCTTTCTGATTTAATTTTTTTAAATTTGCCGGATCAAACGACCGAGTAAAACTCATTGTTAAAAAGCAACGACGAGTTAATTTATTTGTAAACGCTCTCTTAAACTCGCCCAATTCTTAAGAGTACTGGTGTCTTATTATTCTAGATAATGATCGTGGTGAACGACCTCAACATAGTATGCAGAAAGTATTTTTAAAAAAACAGTGCAACATTAAAAATCGCTTACTTTACCAGTTACGTCCAGTTTTGATAATATTCTATTGCAATGGCAAGACGACTGGGATCTTAAAGAGTGACGTGCAAGTCAAACGCAACAAACAATTTCATTAAATAAATTAATCTAACATTCCGTTTCAATTATTGTAGTCTACGTGTGCTATTTTCGATTAATAATATTCGAAACTGATTAAAATCCTTCATCTTCTTGGGCATAAATGATTGCAGAATGATCTTTAGAACGCTTGGAATAATTTAAATATTAATGGAAATGTACAAATCAAAGTTCACCTGCATTTATTTATTGTTGTTGCTTTGCAGAATTTAAATCTTTTTCAAATCCCGGATAATCCCTACAAATTAAACCGTTAATTACCGTACAAAACGGGAATGGACCCTGACAGTAAACATGAAATAAAATACGTATGTAGGGTACACTCGGGTCGGGATACTGCTCGGCGAAACGAAGCAGATGACAGCACAGCAGAGCGAATGTACTTATTCATGGAAATTAAAACTGGTGTACATTAACGTAGATTGTTTATCATGTAAATAACAGCATTTGAAATTATAACTAGTTACATCAGCGGAGTGCTCGTCGGAAAATTGAAATTAAAAGAAGCTGTGCTGTGCATCCACGCTCTCTGTAGTGCAGTATGTCGGGATTATATTCAAAGTAAATAATTCTTTCTTAGATGTTTTATGTAGTTAAGTGCATGCAAGAAAAATAGCTGTATTTTACAATTCTTCTCTGAACATCTGTTATAAGTTTGTTTTATATGCTTAGTTCTCTTCTTGTTCGTGTTCTTGTTGAAACCATTCGAAATTGTGGCGATATTTCACGAGGACAACTACTTATGTGTATAATGTATTTAATTTCTTTACGACACGACCATTTTGATAATAACCTTTTGGTGATATCAGATGACAATGGAAAACGACGTTGTTAAGTAAACTGGTTGGTTTTTACTGTGAAAGAAAACGTTTTGCTACCAACTTGCTAAAGACCACGCTTTCCATCGCAGTTTATCTTTATAGATCTCTTTAATACCCCGCATAATTAATCTGGAAGTGAGCTTCGCCCAGGACTTCTGAAATCATGCCAATCTTTGCTTGGCTTTCAAATAATTCCTCTTGTTTGGGGGATATTTTTCTTATATTAGGAACGAATCTCTTCATTTCGCATGTCCTTTCGTTTGGGCCTATCGTGTTATCATTCCTGTATTTGTAAGAGCAAAATTCAATTTGGCTAATTTCTGGCCAAACGGACCCTCCAGTTATGTCTTGTCCTTCTTGATCACTTCAGTGATCAAGAAGGACAAATGCCATCAAACTAGGAAAGGGAGACGTGGGGTAATAAAGAAAGTTTGTCTAACATGGGCGGCATTTGGGGGAAGAATAGGCGTCCTTGGCAATGGAGGAATACCAAACGATCTCAAAATAAAACCATATCATTGACTTCGAACAAATGAAGAGGTATTTAGAACGAATGGAGAAGAAGCACAGCGAAAATTGAGCTGGCCACGTCACTGGACAAGCTAATGAAAGATGAACGTCTAAGGCAATGCTTTGAAAACCAGGAGAAATGAAGGGGGAGGCCCAAAAAATAGATAAATCACATCAAAGAGTTCTCTGCAAAAGTTGGTGTAACATAGCGAAAGGGCAGTCCTCCTTTTGAAACAGGAAAATAGTTAATGTGCTCTCCAGGAGTGGACCAGTTTGAGGTAAAAAGATTCTTGGTCATTTCAGTGAATCTTCTTTCTAAGCAAAAGCTGGCATGGAATTTCGTCTACCCGCAATGCCATCAAACTAGGAATGGAAACCTGGGGTAATAAAGAAAGTTGGCCTAACATGGGTGGTATTTGACAAACGAAAAAGCGTCCTTAATAAATGGAAGAATACCAAACTACTTCAAAATAAAACCCTGACATTAACTTCCAACAAATGAAGAGGTATTTAGAATGAATGTAGAAGATAGCACAACAAAAATTGAACTGGCCACGTCACCGGACAAGATAATGAAAGATGAATGTCTATGGCAATGTTTTGAAAACCAAGAGAAATGAAGGGGGAGGTCCAAAAAAGTAGATAAATGACATCGAGAGTTCTGAGCAAAAGTTGGTATCACATAGTGAAATGGGAAAATAGTTACTGTGCTCTCCAGGAGTGAACCATTTTGAGATAAAAAGGAAAAAGCTTATCGTTCTTGATCATTTCAGTGGATCTTCTAAAGAAAGCAAAAAGCTAGCATGGAATTTGATCTACCTCAATGCCATCAAACTAGGAAAAAGAATTCTGGGATAATAAAGAAAGTTCGTCTGACATGGGCGGCATTTGAGGGAAGAATATGTGTTCTTGTAAATAGAAGAATACCAAAGATCTCAAAATAAAACCATGACGTTAACTTCCAACAAATGAAGAGGTATTTAGAATGAATGTAGAAGTTAGCACAACAAAAACTGAGCTGGTCACTGGACGAGATAATGAAAGATGAACGTCTTAGCCAACGTTTTGAAAACCAGGAGATATGAAGGGAGATGTCCAAAAAACTAGATAAATGACATCGAAGAGTTCTGAGCAAAAGTTGGTATCACGGAATGTAAAGCCACATCCTCCTTTTGAAATGGGAAAATAGTTAGTGTGTTCCTCAGGAGTGGATGAGTTTGAGTTAAAAAAGAAGATGAAAACATATTTGCAATAGCTTGGATTTAGAAAGACTTTTTCGAATCGTTTTAACAGTCTTCTGGTTGTTTGAATTGGCTTCCGGTTGGAACCGCGTCACGTTGACTTCTTCTACTGCCGACGTTTCGTTCTCCATTGCAGAAGAACTTCCTGAGGGCTGCTGCTGCTTCTCGTTAGTCGTTGAGACTGAGTCTTCTGGCTTTCCGGCTACACCTGTCCATTTACAATTCTTATATCAGTTTTACCGTTGCTCCTTTTCGAATCAGAATTTGAAGAAATACCGCCGACAGATTCATTTTTAATAATTGTCACGCCATCTAGTTTTTCGATGATTCAAGCAGGTTCCAGATTATTGTTGTATTGTATTTTTTTAGTGTTTGATTCGGAATAATCAGATTAGCCAATGTTTACAAAATAGCACTTGTCTTGTCAATAATATAAGCTTTTTCAAATCAATTAAAAACTTGTACATACTCCTTATAATTAAATACATCGAGTTAAAAGCGTATTTAATTATCTATCTTAATGTTATCAAAAATAACAATGGTTATGGGCAACAAAGCCGAAGCGCAAGAAATACTAAGTGTACAAAATAAATTGGAGACGGAAAAGCTGAACGCCAGTACAATTATTGGTAAAGAAAGTTTTCTTTTGAACAAATTAAAGCCAAGCCAAGAAATACTCAAAATATAAAGCATCCCAAAATGACAGATTCAAAATTACGATTGAAAAGTTGAATGGCTCTAATTATGCGTCGTGGTCGTATCAAATGAAGATGGTGCTCATGGAATGTGACTTGTGGAGCGTCGTTGAACCTGGAGAAGATGAACCAGCAGAAAACGCAAATGTCAGTGACAAAAAGTTACATGTGTCACGTCAAGGAAAACGCATGCAAAAATTGCTCTCGCAATATGTGATGAATTAACAGATGCACATACGACATTTAACGAAAGCCAAAGATGTTTGGGAAGAACTACAAAGTTATATGCTCCAAAGGATAGTAAATTTCGTACTGTTCAACTAAGAAGAAAATTATATTCCTATAAAATGAGTAATTGCGAAAGTATGGAGAACTATTTAGGCCAAATTAATAAAACGGTGGCAGATTTATCAAGCATTGGTGATAAAATAGAAGACGGGGACTTAGCCATGGCGATTCTCTGCGGATTACCGGATGATTGGGATTCAATAGTGTCAGCTCTATGTAATCTACCAGAGGCAGAAATTCACTAGTGCTACAATTAAAAAGACGTTTATTGGCAGAAGATGCAAGACGTCATGAAAATGATGACAGGAAATCAGCCTTATTAGTTAAAGCTAAAGAATGTCATCAAATAAGAAAAGATGAAATCGTCAGAAGCAACGCAAAGAAACAAAGGAAGTAAAGAAGTAAAAACAGGAAACACTCGTAAAAGTGATTTTGTTTGCTATCATTGTGAAGGAAAGGTCACATTGCAAGATTTTGTCCTAAGAAAAACAGAAAAAATAATTAATGAAAAAAACAAATGCAAGAATATGAGTGCATTTTGCGGTACAGTGGCTGTAAGTAGTGATAATTGGGTAATTGATTCTGGTGCAACTCACCATATGACCCAAATAAAGATTATTTTTGAAGATCGACAAAAACAACAGTATTAAAAATATAATCTTAGCAGATCGAAGAACTATACCTTCCACTGGAGAGGGGCAGTGAGAGTTAAAATTACAGGAAATTTCGATTCAATTCAGAATTTGAAATGGAAAATACATTGTTGGTTCAGAAATTGCTCATGGAATTTTGTCTGTACGAGTTCTAACTGAAAATAAGAAAGAAAAGTTCTTTTGACAAGAATGGCTGTTCTATTTATGACGAAAATGGACAGGTAATTAGGGGCAAAGAAAGAAAAACCAGTTGTGTGATTGAAGCAAAACCATACAAGGAAGAAAGGTTAAATTTAATGTCTTGTAAAGGTTCTGAAGAGAAATCACTAGACATTTAGCATAGACGAATGATGCACGTTAATAAAAACAAAATTTTGGAAATGTCCCAAGAAGAATCAGTATTAGGTTTGAATGTACACAAAAGTAGTCCAACTCCATGTGATAGTTGTTTAGCAGGAAAATCGACTCGACAACCATTTCAAAAAAAAATTTCCACAAACAACGGAACTATTAAGACACAAGTACTTGAGCTTGTACATGCTGACTTAATGGGTCCACTTGATATTCCCAGTTGGGGAAGAAACAAGTACGTATTTTGGATTGTGGGCCATGCCAGCAGGTACATCTTCGTGCGTTTTCTACAGAAGAAAGGAGATGTTCTGAATGAGTTTAAAAAATGGAAAACTGAGGTCGAGAAGCAAACTGACAGAAAAGTGAAGAGAATCAGGACAGATGATGGTCTTGAGTTTTGTTCAAAGAATTGGACACAATTTTGTGAAGCTGAAGGAATTCGTCATGAAACAACCATGATATACACTCCTCAACAAAAAGGCGTGCCGGAAAGACTGAACAGAACTCTGATGGATCTAGTCAGAACAGAAATTGAAGAGAATAATTTTCCTAAAGGATCCTGGGCTGAATTAACATATACATACAGCAGCGTACATCAAAAATCGAGTTACAAACAGTCACGACGGAAAGAAAACTCCTTATGAATTATGGACAGGGAAGAAACCTAGTGTAAAACATTTGAGAATAATAGGCTGTGAAGTTTGATTCCATGTGCCAAAGCAAAAGAGGCATCTAAATTGTCCAGAAGGCTGAAAAAGGAATTTTGATTGGATATGCATTACATGGTCGAGGATATCGTGTATGGATGCCAAAAAACACAACAAGTTGAAGAGTCACGCGATTGTGTGTTCAAGAATTATATTCTAGTAGACATGCAAATGATAAAGAAACAAACAAAGAATATTATCGAAATTCAAAGAATCTATCACTCAAAATAACATATTTGAAGAGGACATTACAGATAATGAGACGGATTTCATTATCGTAAATGAAAATAGTAACAACCGTGGTACCGAAGAGAAAGAAAATATCATGTCAGAGAAAAATTCATCTAGTGATAAGAAACTAGAAAAGCACAAAGAAGATTCTACAAAACAAGTGAAGAGAGACAACATAAAATGATTCTACGTTCAATGAAGTCAAATTTTATTGATTTACCTCAATCAAATTGTATAAAGGGCATCAGAGAAGAAGATCCATCAACTTATCAACAAGCAATAAATTGTGCAGATTCTCTAAAATGGATGGAAGCAATGACTGAAGAATTTAATTCTTTAATGAAACATGATTCATGGGAATTAGTGGAATTACTTCCTGATATGATACCAGTTAAATGCAAATGGGTGTACAAGAGAAAACTGTAGGTGATAAACAAGTATTCAAAGGCACGTTTGGTAGCAAAGGGTTTACACAAAGAAAAGGAATAGATTATGAGAAATCTACTCTCCTGTTTCAAGTTTTGAAACAACACGCTTGATGGTTGCGGCCAGTGTAGAAAAAGGATGGCTAATCGACCAATATGACGTAAAAAGTGCGTATCTTCATAGTAGTTTAAAGGAAACCATCTATATGGAACAACCAGAAGGTTTCATTCAAAGTGGTCAAGAGAAATTGGTGTGTGTAAACTGAAGAAGTCAATATGGACTTAAACAAAGTGGCAGATGCTGGAATGATAATTTGAATAATCTTTGATAAACATGAATTTTATTCGAAATGAAGTAGATCCTTGTGTTTATGAGTTAAATACAAAGAATGGTAAAAACAATACTGACAGTATATGTAGACGACATGCTTGTGATATCTGAAAATGAAAAGATGAGACAAAAAGTGAAGAAATTGTTGGAAAATTGTTTCGAAATTAAGTATATAGGAGAAGCCTCGCAAATGCTAGGTGTTAAATTTGAAAAGAGAAAAAGATGGAAGCGTAAGTCTTTCTCAGGAGGAGTATATCAGTCAGTTACTCAACAGATTTGGACTTCAAAATGCGAAAGGAACAAAGACACCCATGGAAGTTAAGCCAAATTTTCTTGAGAAGATGACATAGAGAATTCTATGAATCTCCCCTACCGCGAAACTCATTGGTGGACTTCTATATCTTTCTCAAAGAACACGGCCGGATATTGCTTTTGCAGTGACTAAACTATCTCAATTTTGTTCCAGATTCAACAGAAGTCATTGGGAAGCGGCTAAGAAATTCTTAGATATTTAAAAACAAAAATTACAAAATTAGATATGAAACGACTGCTGAACCTCTCGTAGCATTCGCTGATGCAGACTGGGCAACTTGCACAAGTGATCATAAAGTATAACTGGATATGTGATAATGTTAGCAGGTGCGCCTGTACTTTGGAAAAGCGCAAAACAAAATGCAGTTGCATTGAGCACAATGGAAGCCGAATATATTGCGATGGCAAAGTGTGCAAGAGAAATTGTTTGGATGAGAGAGTTACTAAAATCACTTGATCTAAATGAAATAGCTGGAGAGTCTAGTTTGATATGGTGTGACAACCAAGCAGCAATCGCACATGCAACGAGTTATATCGATAAATCTAGAACAAAACACATTGGTATAAAACATCATTTGTTAGAGAGAGTGATGGATGGTACAATTAAATTGAAATATGTACCGACAAATCAAAATTCAGCAGATATCTTAACCAAACCTTTAAATCGAAATCTTCATGAGGTTCATTGTAAAAAAATTGCTACTAGACAAGATTGAACCAGAGGAAACGTAATAATCCGTAACAAAAGAGATTCTTCCGAGGAGGAGAATGTTGTATTGTATTTTTTTAGTGTTTGATTCGGAATAATCAGATTAGCCAATGTTTACAAAATAGCACTTGTCTTGTCAATAATATAAGCTTTTTCAAATCAATTAAAAACTTGTACATACTCCTTATAATTAAATACATCGAGTTAAAAGCGTATTTAATTATCTATCTTGGTATTTATCAAAAATAACAATTATTTATTACTGGAATGCTCCTCACTGGTTCGACAGCATTCTCGAAAGATGGAAGCTCTATAAAACAAGGATCGGACGCGAGATTTAAATCTACTGGATGGCGAAACGTAGAACGATAAACTAACTGAAGTATTAGTTGGTAAAATATTATTGTGGTTCGTTCATTGAGTGTTTCAATGTGTTCTTAATACTATTTAATTTGTCGGGGTTAAGGGTTCATTTCTTAGAACTCCGAGTTGGTAACAATACCGTAAGAAATTATAACTGACGATGACGTAGGTAGGACATGATCAGATTTCGAACATTTCGGAGCGTTGCCATGGTTACGTAATACCAGGACCAATGAAACGTGCCCATTCATTGCATATCCATGCCAACGCTCCGAAATATCCGAAGAGTAATCATGATTTAAATTTTTTTATAAATTTGATAGCCAACAGTTACACATTCTTTTAATTTCGCAATACTCTTCGCATTCCATTCCATCTAATTGTAAGTCTTTTCGAATTACATAAATCAATTCTTTATTGTTATTAAGTTTCTTATTGGTAAATAATTCCAACGAGTTTTTCTAACAAATTAGGGTTCAAGAACGCAACCTTGAGGTTTCCCAACGCATTATACACATTTATTTTCGAAGTGAATGTGGAATTTTAAAGTAGAACATAATTAAAATTTCCAGTAATAAAATAACGTCCTGCTTGCCGGGGACGTTTCATTCCGAGTGGTTTCATTTGAACTCCCCACGCTTTAAATCTTGTTTAAAGTCGCCAAATAAAATTAATGCCCTTCTGCAGTCGACAAGTTTTAATCCTATTCTCATTCCCGCATTTACCAATTCAAACAACGCATTAGTTTTGTATGTACACGCATACAACATACAAGAGTATTCGAGGGAACGAATGCGTGCCTGATTTTCATTCAATTAGGGCTTCCGGCTTTGTATTTCGCATTTCTTCCCTGGATGTTTATTTGACGCGCCGGATTTAAATAAACCGGCGAACAACGCAAATCCATTTCACCCTCGAAAAATAAATAAATACAACGAACGCATAGATATGCGGCAGAATCGAACGCGTTCGAATATAATTAAATTATTTGAAAAGTCTGCTCGGGAATTTACCTGTCGGGATTTACATTATTTGTTTACGCCTTCTGCTTACTACATACTATCTATGTTTAACGTAATGAAGAACGCGCTCGTTTAATTCAATTCAATTTAATTTAATTCAAGCCCGTCGGGGATAGACAGAAACCGTATGTGTGTGTGTATACATTAAAACGAAAAACACTTAAACAAAGCGATTTGCATATTTCGCACTGAATCAGAAGGCCGGTTACACAACGCAATTCAAATTAAAAAAAAAAAAGAATAGTAATGAAATCGCAGGTATTCATGAAATAAATATTACGAAGTGCCAATGTTAATTAGCATTAGGTCAATAATAATTAACACGTAGGATTTTTAGGAAGATTAAAACGGGTCAATGGTAGAAGATGGGAGATGATTCAATTCAGCAGCAATTCCTTGAAACCAGGCGTCAATTAACGCGCTTGTTCAAGTGGTGCAAATTAAAACAGCGTGATGTTAAAGGTCGGGGGGGCATTCATTTAGTGGAGCGTCAGAAACACTGAGACAAAAACTTTAAATTAAATTTGCTGTGAACGTACTGCAATTAGAAATAAAATCCCTAGTAAATGAAGCGTCTCCAAAGATTCTCTTTTGCAAACTCTGAGATGCTCAAGAGATGTTTCACCGTCAAACACACGCCATTTTTTTATCAAAAAAAAATTTCTACGTTCATAACTTTCGTCAGCATTTTCCAAAAACCACCTCAAAGTATGTAGTCTGCGTGCGTCTATTTCGTGTGAAGTTTGACTATCAAAAATGAAGCTTCTTCTATTAACCAAATGTCTTTAAGTCATTCCATTATTTTCAATTCCCTTCTCTCCCTTACACAAACAAACCACCTACTCCTACAGTGTATCAAGTTTCAAGTCGTTCAAGCAGCTCTCACTCTCAAAACACAATAGCTAAGAGCTTAAGCTCACCGATCATGTCGAACTGTGTAACTCATTCCGAATCCACTTACCCCAACATCCCCTTTGTTCCGTACTCATGCAAGCTAAGAATGTTTCATTTAGAGCAAACGTTTCCTGCTAATTTAAGCCGGGGCCTACGTAATGAACTAATCATCGCCGCTTAATTGCCCTCGCAACGACAGGGCCGTACTCCTCCTACACGTCGACTGGTGTAATTAAATTTTGAGCTGCGTGGGATAACGTTTTTTTTTTTAATAATTTCGGGGACGTTTCTCGAGAGAATATCAACGAGAGTACGCGTGGAAAACTTAGATAGGGGGGAGGGTATATAATGGTTATGACGTTGTGCATTCTTTAGTATGGGGCTGAAAGAAAACACAAAGTGATTATGCCGAAGAAATGAGGCTTTTATTTGGGGGTACGGTGGAACGCTTTGAAATTAGCCTTCCAGTTTTATCTGATCGCCCCCGGGGAAGTACGGCCCGGCCCTTTAATGAAACGGTATTGACATTCGAGATTTGGTTAATATAATCTTTTTGGAACAAACATGAATTGTATCTAATCGATTCCAAACTACAAGGTGATTTTCAATCACGGGTTTTTCGTGCGCATCGACCGTAAAAAAACAAACTGCCTGGCAACCACACAACAGGATATGTAATTTCAAAAAAATATATCGTTTTGATTTAAATGCGCGCCCGATTTATTTTTCTATTTATAATTTATTATATTTAGTAAAAGCTACAAAATTGCCATTAAATTTTTCATGGGGCCGCGCATTATACGCACCGCGGATTAATTGGTAGTAAAACATGACCACACGCTCGAAATTTATTGAAACATACGTGCGCACGTATCTATGAAGTGTTCATTTATGGCTTGGCAGTACTTTTCCGGACATAGTTTTAAAAGCTGCGGGCAGAGATTTCGAAAAACAAGCTTAACTAATTTCTTTCTAGTTTGCCGCACTGAAACAATTATTCAAATTAATTTGTTTCCATAAATTCAGAATATTTGAAAGTTTGAAGTGAGACAACCGTTTAATTTCAATGCGTGACGCAAGACATGGGATAGGTTAGTATCTGGATTCAAGAACAAGTTTTATTCTTTATTTTATAAATGATGGACATGTTGCAACTCGATTGCTACTTTAGGATTAATGTGGAAAGATGAAGGGGAGAGTCGAGTATATTGGACCGGCTCCTAAATTGGACCGCTTTTGAATATATGAAAATAAACTAGAAACTTCAATAACAGTAAACATTACAAATACCTCAGATGGTACTTTACTAGGCAATGTTTCTGCAAGTAGTTTTTTCCAATACCGACAGATAGGTTCTTTGGAGGACGTCCTCGTTTCCGTCGTGGCACCACTGCCTGAACAGGGGCGGTGTCATCATCTGTATCTGTATGATAGTTCTAGTTGATTTTAATTTAAATTGAATTAAAGTGGTCCAATTTTGGAGCCGGTCCAATATACCCGACTCTCCCCAATATACAATCATATCCAAAGACGGGCGTTAGCCCAAACCAAATTTATTCCTATTGAGCAGCTAGTTCTTTCAATTACTAGAACATTTAGAGATACAGACGTAGTTAAAGTATCATATGCAATAGGTATAGCAACGTAAAAAAACAATAAATGACATTTCTAAAAAAGGAATAAAAGGGGGCAGGTGTAACATAAAAAAGGAACCTCTTTCTTATTATGACACGAAAAAAGAGATCGACATTTAGTTATTTGATAAGTTTCAAAGGCATACTGACAAATTCAAATGAAATACGTACGCTTTATTTTAATTAACTTATACCACCATTCTACACAAAAAAAATAGATAACACTCTGTATTTAAACATGTACGAGTTTTCCTTTTTTGTAGTGTACATTTAACTCCAACTACTCTTGCTTTTAATGATGTTGGACAGAGAACAGCAAAGCTCTTGGACAGTCCCGATTTAATTGGAGGCGAATGTGTATTTTCTTAAAATAAATTGTCATTTCGAAAATCTATCTCGCTTGTGTCATACAAAATTCGGCATTGATTGAACAGTGATCAAATAAAAGCAGATCTACTAATCATTCTAAGCTCTAAGTCTCCCGATTAATAAGCAGTAATCACAGACGTACTATTTTAAGCAACTCTTACTTTAATCTGAGATATATTTGCTCGGATGATATGATATACCTTAAGCATATAAACACGTACAACAAAATACTAACAATTAAATTAATGTGAAGTAAACACAAACACAAATATTTAAGGCAGAAAAATTTTTCCGCCGCAATCGAGAATCGAACTCAAAATATTAACTATGTGGAGCCGCGTCCAACTAAATCGATACCCCCGATCGCGCCCTTATTGATACTCCCGATCGCGCCCTTATTGATACTAAACAAACAAAAGCAAAATTCTCGAGTGGTATCGATTTGCTTCGACGCAAGTGTAGATTGTTTATAAAGTATTATGGAAGCTCCTGGAATTTCAATGTAGAATGCGCGTTGAAAAAAAATAAAAGGACACTTGTAAAGGCTAGAGATTAAAATCGGAAAACAGAACAAACAGATTATGTTCGAAATGGGGTGCAAAAGTCGTTCTTATTTCGTTGATAATGTTCGTATACGCAGTCGTATCAAAAGTGTTCAAGTTCCCGCCAGATTTTACTTTTATAAACCAAGTCCCTCTATCGAGACATTTTCTACAACCTCTTGAAACTTTTCAAGCAAATTCATCGTTATGGTAGTGTGCGCAAATCACAATGAATGTTCGAGAATTCTCGGGAAGCTACTAGATAGCTACCTTGTTGGTGGCGCTAAGATGTAATGGTATGATGTTTTATTTTTAATAATAATTCCTTCTGTACCTCGCGTTTAACATGATCATGTCCCTGTAACTAGGTTCTACTGTATAAAATAGTTTTGCGAATTCCCCGTCTTCTACCAAAACGAATGGCGCATGAAATGGAACCGGAAGACGCAATTTAATATCGCACGTGTTCCTCCGTCAGAAATTCCAAATTCGTCGGACATTACCGACGCGACTTCAATTCGGAATAATGAGAATTACCTGCGAGATCTTTACGGACCCCTTTAATAACACGTTAATTTATTCATGACTGGAAGGAACCCACGAGATCTAAAGCCGGGCGTCGAATTAAATTTGCATTAAATATATGCATGCGTGCACATAACAACCAGGCGACATCACAGAAGCGTTTACAAGAAACGCAACAAACAATTAAACTCGCAAATATAAGATGACACACAGAACGCGTTTGTTTTAGACTTGAGAGGTATGTAATTTGTAATTGTGGTAATCCGCAGAATGATTTTAAAGCAGGAGCACGTCCTTAGCCTCATTAAAAAGAATGTCTTTTACAGTCGGTTAAGAGCGAGCAGCCTCTTATGGTTTAGTCTTCAGATATTTCTTTCTCGCCGGGAAAGCAAAGATTCAGATGATTCTAGCTAAAGAATGTATGAGGAGCTAAAGCTCTCAACCCCAAGGCGACGTTCATACAATTTCAAATTAAAATAAAATTGTACACTAACACACTTTTATAAAACAGTCAGTTTTTTCCAGGTAAAAGCAACGTTACATTTCGAACCACTTTACCACACGGAAGCTCGGCATTAATCTTAGCCCGCGTGAGGGGTGTGATTTCCCTTTTTTATTAAAATTCCAACCCCATAATACATTGAGGTGCAAAACGCCACACGGAATACCAACTGAACTTGCGAACTTACCGCTTTGGGTTGCGACTTGGACTTCTTCATGCTGGCTGCGCGTAATCTCACTGGACAATTCCGTTACTCTCATTGTTTTAAGGGCCACCCAGTTGTTGTGGCTCTGCAACAAAAAAGCGCACTATCAAACAAAACATTCAAACTCGGGCAATAAATAATTTAATTTTCCCCGAATTTACGAAAGTCGAACGTTGTTATTACGGCGCCCGCACCCTAAATAACAAACGAAATAAATTCCGCCGCCCAAACGAAGTTAACAAGCAAAACTTTTAATTCCCTCGGGGAAAAGTGTTAAATAATCGAGTACACCGTCAGTCCTCGGAGGGCTGCTAGGCATCAGCTAACGATCTCGATGAAAGCAAATTACGACCTTATCTTTTAACAAAAAGGAACTGAAGATAACGAGATAAATAATTCGTGTAGAATCAAACTGTTCTTTTTGGCCCGGAATTTCGTGATTTTTTCGTTTTAAGTTAATAACGAAACACTGGTGCAACTATTACGTAATACATCCAATAAAAGATAAATAATTCGTGTAGATTCAAAAACTCAGTTATGAATCTTCGGCGTAATTTCCGCAATCAATTCTTCTAACGAAACAGAACCGAAGATGATAAAGAGATTGTGCAGTATCAACCTGTTTGCTTTCATTTTGAATTAATCGCAAGTATCTTTTGGTACTACAAAGGTGCAATTTCCGCATTAAGTGAACTTCGCAATAATTACCACTCTGCAAGAAACTACAATCAATTTAAGTTGGCGACGTGTAATCTGCTTAGAAAATTCACGTGCCCCCTAAATCACACGACGAGGGAGATTTCTGAAACTACTTTGGTGAGGAAGCGAAGTCGATTAATATTTTATTCAATTTATAGCGTACACTTTCAGGAACTTTCAGTTGTTTCAGTGTGGCCCAATTTATAGAAATTAAAAAATAATGTCCACAATAATACACTTCTAAAAGTCGGAAATATTCGTAAAAAATGTAACTACAAGAATAAGTGATATAATAAGGACTCGCAGCTTTTGTTAAACTAAAAATAGTGCCTCACCAGTTTTTGAATGTGTTTTCAAGGCGAGACATTATACTTCAGCGATGCAGACGAAAGAATTCAGTGATTACTTATTTAGACACCACGCAACACTGCAATGCAGAGCCGAGTTGAAAAACGCAAAGTGAAGAGTGCGAAGAAATATGATGCCCGGTCGTGTTAGAAAGGAAATGCACGAATTAAAAATGCATAAGCAATCTACTAGACGCGTTGTAAGTTTCCATAAATAAAACAATTAAGTATTTTCCGGGGTCAAGGTAGAGGATTTCGATTAGTAAGCGGCGGAATTGTTGCGGCAGCGTTTTATTTGAAGTTATTAACATCGATACCGTAGCGAAAAATCCAATAAATCCTTCTCGTAGATTCGATTTTATAAGGGAAAGGAGCCGAATTCTAAAAGCATTCGAAAATAGTTATGAATTTTTAAAAATACTTTTAGTTAATCAAAACCTAAAGGGGCGCAGATTTTGTTCCCTTCTTGTTAATTGCGTGGTAAATAAAGTTAAATCCAGAGGCACGAAATCCACATACATCCAATTTCTGCTTAGAAGCCCCAGTTTGCAAAGCTGCGATAATACGGGAAAGTGGGAAACTGTTTGGTAACTTTAGTCCGTGATGGCACCACCACCGGTTCTTAATTCGCCCCTCGTTATTAGTTATGCAGATTTCTGAACGCAGTGTTCCATTCAATTAACTTTAATAATTAATGCCTAGTTACATGCGTAAAAGTTGATTAAATTACGAATACAAAAGTAACATAGATACATTCAAGCAAAAGTTCAAGTATTCAAACGGATTAATCAAACTCAAAATATAAAATAAACACATGCATGTAACACTATAAAGACCATGTAAGTACAGTTTAACTGAATAACTAATTTTGAAATGGTTTCAAATTGTAAGAAGCTTTAATAAAATAAAAATACAATTCACAATGGGCTTCTGGAAGACAATCGGTTGTTATTGAAAAAGTTCTTCCCCAGAACGACAATGAAAATAACAAATAGAATGGGCCTTACAACGGATCCTTGCAGAACCCCCTTAAGATCATCAGAAGTGTTCTTCATGATCAACAGGTGTCGTGATTTATTTAATGTGACAAATGTTATTGGCATGTTAAGTACAGTATGAGCATAAATATTTGAGGACAAGTTGAATTTCCCGCCTTTCAATATTTTTCTTAAGTTGGTCAAATGCATAGGTTACAAAAAAAATAGGCAAGTAATTTGTTTATTTTAAATACAAGAAGCGGCAATAACTACTGACAGGTACATTAGGCAAACGCGCCCCATTTTGTCTTATGAATTCTTGGAGCCAGCTGGAAAATTTACACAGGCGACACTGAACAAAAATTAATTTCTCAGGACGGCCACACACAAAGAGTAAAAATTACTAGATAGAGACGCGGGAAATTCAACTTGTCCTCAATCATTTATGCTCATACTGTATAATGCACTGTTTTATTTGTAGATCTCTCTGTGACAACAAGATCCTAGAAATTCAACTTTATTGTAAAGCGAATTTCGTAGTTATAGTAAACACTCCTCTTAGGGCCTAAAGCTACAATCTTCTCCCACTCCATTCCGTCTCTTGGCTTCTCTTTCCAATTCTTCCCTTGTCTTCAAAATGTCACTGAACTAACGTGTTTTCCTTTGGCCTTCCCTTTATTTTCTGCCAACTGTCTGTCATTTTTTCTTAGTATGTAGTCTTTCCACATATCCTAGCCGCCTTATCTTGTGGAATCTGACAAATAGCTTTTAGTTTGCTTCTCTTCTCCGGCCATTCTCCATCTTTATCATTCGGAAACACTTCGTTTTTTGTCATTTGTCTGTCTTTATTTGTCGTCATTTTAGTACGCAGTCATTCTACGACTCCTAGTCACCTAATCTTCTATAGCTATTGTCCATCTTTATTACACGAAAGCCCTTCATTTTTTGCCAATTGGTCCTCTTTGTAACAGCATCTCTATCATCCTCTTAGTATGTAGCTTTTCTACCTGACCTAGCCAAGTTATCCGACAAATCGTTCTTCTTTTGGCCTTCTTCTCTAATCATTCTCCATCCTTATTACCAGGAAACCTTTCATTTTCTGCTAATTGGCTGTCTTTGTAACACTCTTTGTCATTCATACTTTTAGTTTTCTTGACTTTATCACTTCATCTTCTTCATTGTCCCCACACAAGAATGTTGGTTATAAAGCTATTAATGAATGGTGAAGATTTTTTCGAAGTTAACAAAAACTTTCGCCATAAATTGGAACTTGATTTTGATTTCGTTTACCACTCCGACATAATTTTCAATTAGAATCAATTTAGAAGAAAAGGATTTAATGACACGGAATCGATTAAATAAAAATAAAAGTTTCCAACATGATGTAATCAAGCGACAAGAGCAACATCATTGAACTTATTGAGGCCGTGAACTACTTCTCGTTTAGCTCAAATAACTTCACCGACAAAATCGAAACTTCAAGCGTGATTCCTGCTAATCTCTGGCGGGGCACATCGTGGCGCAACCTGGCACGACGTCACGACGTATGATAAAAATACAGGTTCGGTTGTTGTTTGCTTTTCGCGCGAAATCGCGTAATTCTATTTTCGTGGTTTTCACTATTTGACGAGCAAATATCGCACCGTACTAAAAAAAAAAAAACGTCGGGCGTTATTATTTATTATCGCGTGGCCAGTCCAAACAGAACTAGGTAAATTACATCGCGTGTAAAGTCCCGAGGGTTCAACACCGACGAAAGTGCAATTAAGCTATTTACTTCCGACTTGTTAGAAATAAGTGTTGCTTATTTCGGTTTTAATTGTTCCGTCGATCATTTTTCATTCAACATGTGCATCGGTAATTAATAACAAACAAACGTTTTAATAACAGGCGACTAATTTGAATCTGATAAATGCAGCAAGGCGAATAAAAATTGCACGCATCTATTACATACATTTTGACTTCTGTAATTAATCAATTTTTTTTTACAAATTGCTCGTTAAATTCAGACTTCAAACAAAAAAATTAGTAAATGTTCAGATTAGTTTTTCTGTTGGAGATTAAACCTTATAAACTCCTTAATTTGTTCCCGACAATTTCCGGATTGATAAGATTTACATAATTTCAGATAAGATAAAAGATGGCTTACGTAATAATTTGATAAGAAAATTCAATCGGGACATCAGAGGGAAAAATGAAAAATATCACAAAGTCACAATCAATAGGAAAAAGAAATGATTACGCAGGGTGGGAACGAAGACCAATCGAGGAGTAAGGACTTCTTGGTACGAGAAAAAAAATACGGCGGAACACGAACGCTATAAAAATGAAAATTTTGCAAAAAGATTCACAAGGATAAATAGATATGGGGCAGAAATGGTACAAAGAAAAATCGATTGCAATGAAAGTAGACTGTACTGGGTCGGCCTGACCACCACTGGCTATGCGTTTATCATGAGTAAATGAAGGATAGAATAGTAGAAAGCGCATGAGTAAACGAAATAGCTACATCAATCGACGTTGCCGATTGATAACGCGGGCCACGCTCCGGCCGCAGCATTCCTACCTTCGCACGCAACATTGTAATATCTCTATTTCATTTCCACACAACTTTCAATGAGCCTCTCCTTCATTTACTCACAATTAACCGTATACCTAGTCTTAGTCAGACCAACTGTGTATACGAGCAATGCTGGTATTATTACTGAAAAGAAAAGACATTAAAAGAGCATTTCTTTGAAGTGTAAACAAAGGACAGAGCAAATGTTAGCAAATGGAGTTGGGATGCTTTTTTGAAAAGGGAATCAAGCACGAACAGCTTTGTGTATGGGGTACCTATGGGCCAACGTAAAATATTTGTCTCTAAAGTTGCTAACGAAAAGTGGTAGCTTAAACTGTAGACTGTATAGAAACACGCCACATGTAAACATAACAATCAGAATTGGATGTCTTCATCCTAACCAATGATATGTGCAGGCAAGACTCAATAGATGGAATGTTTGTATTCTTACTCAAAAGATACACAGAAGGAATATGATGTTAATAGAAAGTAAACCGTAAGAAGGATGAAGATCATTGTTTCTAACTAAGGCAAATAAAATGTGTAGATTAACGTCAGGAGAAAGAACAAGAAAACTGAACGAAAAATTCAAACCAAAAGGCAGTAGTGAGCGAAAGAATGCAGGAACATAAGACATAGAAGTCCAACAGTCCGAGGGAGTAAAGCTTCCAAACGCAGAAAACAAAAGCCACGGTTAAGGAAAGCAAAGCAATACATATGGGGAACAGTGATAGAAAATGAAATACTAATTCCAAGAGCAAACGAAGAATATAGAAGGAAACCTGGAAAGGAATGTCAAAGAAAACCTAACGATAGAAAACTAAGAAAGGGAAATCTTTTTCTTTTATATAGAGGTTTGGAGAATCTTGAAAGACAACGTCAACGGGAACAGTGATAGAAAGTGAAATACTAATTCCAAGAGCAAACGAAAAATATTGAAGGAGACCTGGAAAGGAATGTCAAAGAAAACCTAAAGATAGAAAACTAAGAAAGGGAAATCTTTTTTTTATATAGAGGTTTGGAGAATCTTCAAAGACAACGTCAACGGTAATCCAAGTATCAGTTGTGTTGGATTCGCCCTGTCATTACCACCTATTTCTTAGGTCATTGACATGAGCGCCTGCCAACTAAACTCCTTATCCTCTCTTGCAGCTGCTAATTTCTGGAATCTGCTGTTAGGCATCGCGTCAGAAATTTCGCACTGTCTGGTGGTGGTACTTATTTATGTTAATTTTAATCGGGGTTGTCTTTTCCAGGTAGGTTGAGATCATGGGCTGCCTCTGTGCCTCTCTCTTGCTTTCTCGTCCTTCATTTTGGCCATCATGATCGTTCGGAGCATTTTGGTGGTGTCTTCCCAGTGCTGCTCGTTGGTTAGGATAATGTCGGCGACGTTATCCTTGGATATTATTTTGACGCATTTTCTGTTTGCCTCCGACCTGACGTTATCCCATCTCTCGCAGTCAAAGATCGTGTGCTTTGGGATGTCAACTCGGTGGCAGTACCAGCAGATGTCGCTATCCAATTTACCTACGTTCTTCAGGTAGCTGGCGAAAACGCCATGTCCTGTGATGGCCTGTGTAACGTAGTGGTCTACTTCACCGAAATTTCTACAGCTCCACTTTTTTACATCCTTGATGAACGTTTTTGCCCATCCTTGGTAAGAGTTCCAGGACTGCTGCCATTTCTCCATGAGGGCCTCTTGTAGACTTACGGAGTCTGTTTTGCCTGATTGGTACATTCCATTCTCCGCCTTTAGTTTTATAGGCGGGAGCGCTGCAACCACTAGTACCGCCTCCGTGGCCACCGTCTTGTAGGCAGAGGTGATCCGGATGGTCATTTTTCTATTGACTCTCTCTAAGAGGTCCTCGTAGTGTTTGTACTTCATTGCCCGAGTCCAGATAGGCGCTGCGTATAGCACGGTCGAGAGAACCACTTCGGCCAGGACTTTCCTTTTTTTAGCTCTCGGGCCTCGCACGTTCGGCAGCAGCCTTGCTAATGTCAACTTGTGAAAAGGCGTTCAACCTTTTCACAAGTTTTTTTGACGTGGGTTGTCATTCTCATCTCGCGATCGACGTGGACTCCTAGGTATTTGATGTCTTTTTTGGATGTGATTGTCTGGTTTCCTATTTCTATGGTCAGGATCTTCAGTCTTCTTGGTCCCGCCAGGACTATCATTTCTGTTTTTGCCGTTGCGAGCTTCAGATCGTGCTCCTCGAGCCAGTTGTTGATTCTTTCCACGGCGTATCGGCCTTTTTCTTCCAGAAGTGTCGTAGTCTTGGCTGTTATAAATACTGCTAGATCATCCGCGAAGGCAATTGTGTTGACTTCGCGACCCCCAGTTCCAGACGTAAGATGCCGTCTTATAGGACATTCCACAGGGTTGGTCCAAGGACAGAGCCCTGCGGGGCGCCCCAAGTCACTGTCATCTCTTCGCCATTAGGCTCAATGATGACCCGATCCTCCAAGTATGATTGGAGCAGTTTGGTCAGGGGGCTGCTGGCGTTTGCTTTCTAGAGTGCCATGGCGATTTTCTGAAAGGAAGCCGAATTGAAGGCGTTTTCAAGGTCCAACGTAAGCATTAGACAGAAGTGCCTATTTTTGTGGGCGAACTCCCTCGTTCTGTCCACGATGTTGCATACCCTGGCTAGGGCATGGTGGGCCTGCCCGCCCTAAATCCATACTGTTGGTCGATATGGTGTTGAGCTTATCTAGCTCTTCCGTCAGCCGGTGCTTAACCAGCGTTTCCAAGAGCTTGGCAGTCACGTCCAGGAGGCAGATGTGACGGTATGTTCTAATGTCCGATTCCATCTTTTTAGATTTTTCGACAAGTACTAGCCTTGCCTTTTCCAGATTTTTGGAAATTTGCCTTTCGTTATGCAGTCATTCATCACCTGAAGAAACTGCCGCCGCTTTCACGACTTCCGGAGGGATGTCGGGGCCAGGGGATTTCTTGCATCTTATCTTGAGGATGGTTTCATCAAACTCTTCCATCGTGATTGGCCTGACTTCTTCGTTGGCGGCTTCGACGTTCGGCCATTTTATTCCTTCTTTGCTCGGGAATAGTTTCCGGATCTGGAGTGTTAATTCGTCGTCACTTATTGAAACAGGAGGTCTCAGCCTTGGTTTCTTTGTGACAATCTGGTACCCTTTTCCCCAAGGGTCGCTGTTCAGGTCATTGCATAATTCAGTCCACATTTCAGCTTTTTGCTTTTTTATGACACGTTTCAGGTCATTCTTGGCATCCTTGTATTCTTGCGTTATATGTGCCAGTTGCATCCTATGGAGTTGGCTTCTATTGGCTCTGATTAGGGCCCGTCTATGCGTGATGCAGTCTCTCCTTTTGCCTGCGATTGCCTCCGTTCATCAGTAGACGGTGGAGGGCCGCTCTTGGAGTTAGGTGTTTCCTGCAGAGGTTTGTGAGGCCCAAAACGAGATCTTCCGGGGTGTACCTCCTCTGCAGATCAGGGAGTTTTGCAGTCTTCCCCGAGTCGCTCTGAGATGCGCCATCCAGAGACCGTTGTTTGCGCTTCTTTCCTGGGGTGGTGTGAGGTCACTGTGTATGTAATGATTCTGTGGAGGCTTACGCTTTCGAGTTCCTCCTCTACCCATATTGGAAGAAATTTGGAAAGAAATAGCAAAGAATATCTAAAGACTGAAAGCTGGGAAAGAAGAAAGCTGAGAAAACACAGCTCCAAGAGAGAGAATAAGTAAGATATTTAATGAAAAAATCGAAATTATGAAACGATGGAGTACAATAAACTAGTGAAGCTACTAGAGAAAAAAGTGAATTGCATCGAAGAGGGGCAACCATTGATTTTTGTTTTGGAATCACGTTAAATTTCGATCTTTTTATCAACCATCAGCAGCATTAACCCTAAAGATGAAGATTCAGACGAAAATAGTTTCGCGTTTATACTTAGGAATACATCGTAGAGGTTTCACAACATAAGAAGAACCTGTCGCGTGACCTCTACGATATAAGCAATACAAGGTCCTTCTGACGTTGCTATTATAAATCTCTACCTCTAATATTATTAATATCATCAACGCATTTTTTATAATTCATAGATATTTATAGAAAGTAGTTGTTTTTCAAGAACGAATGCAATTCGCCTTTTCTTTTTCTTTATAACACGATAAATTTTCATAAATAATCTTGTTCTTTTCCCCGAGATTTCGTTCGTTCTTTCCAACGATTTTCGTGCGTGTGCTAATACACGCGATGTATTAAAATATAACTTACTAGAAAAGCTGGTTTCACGCAGCGCGGATTTTTTCGAGCCCTTAAAACTAAACGTGTTTTATTGTTTTGAACGCCGACAGTTAAGAGCCATTCCCAACCAGCACAAAAGAAGAAAATATAAAGGCTTTTATTTAATCTGCAACGAGTAATTTAGGAATTTTTTTTTCCTTGATGGAAGGCTCTCTTCGTATTTCGTCAACAGAATTTAGACTTAAACGTTCCTCCTCAAATTCCTTCATAAATGGCTCATTTGGCGAATAGTGGTATAACTGATGCGTCGCGACGTCGCGATGGCAGGAGGAATATGAGGGTGCGCTTCACTTTTTTTGCCCGGATCTGGATCCTTCCTAAATAATGAGGTTGCTTGACACCGAAGGCCGTAAATATCGTGGGGGTTTTAGGGTTGACGAACATATAAATCCAGTTTTATTACATGTAAGAAACCACAAGTAAGAAGCCAGAGCAACAATTGTCCAGAGCCCACGCATTCTCCTGGTTTATGAAGTCTCAAATGAAAGTGAAAACGAAAAAAAAGAAACGCAGAATGAACAAATTAAAAACGATTGTTTGATCGTAGTTCAATTAATAAGCGCAATTAATAAGCGCAATTAATAAGCGCAACAAGGGGATAAAATATTAATAATAAATCATTACAGTGCAAACTAATAATTTAATTAATTACTGAAATTTATACTGCCATTTCATATTAAATTTATCGCTTTTTTCAAATTGTAACGAAATGATTGGGGTAAATGAGTTCATCCCTCAAGTTGTCTCACGGAATTTAGGTTTACAAACGTTTTGCTTCTTTCAAGTTTTCGCGCATCCAGTTCACTTCACGTTCACAAATTTACAAAATCCCGAAAGGAAACTCCTTACAAAGTCAATAACTCACGGTTCGAAACGCATTGTGAATAAATATTATACACCCACAAGTACCACTCCATCTGCCAACGACAGGCGCCCCCTGTTAAAGTAATTACGTCGATGCGTAGCTTATACAATTTGCGACTTTTTCACGAGTTTCAGGCCTTTTCGAGAAAACACGTCCATTTATTTCCCAACCATAGACGGCTAAGCGGTGAATTAATATCGCATTAAAGTGTCGTTTGTTGATGTCGAATACAACTTCGCACGCATTACGAACTTTTCGTTCCGGACCGTATCACATTTGGGTTTCCCCCCGTAAACTACATAACGTGACGTCTTTCGTAATTTAACAGATTTTCTTTAAATTTGAAAGTTGTGCGTCGTTACATCATCGATTAAAGGAAGTTGCAAACGATTCATATCGTCGTTGAATGAATTAAGCTTTACGAACTGAAAAGTGAAAAAAGAATTTTTGACTGAACCCTGTACGTTAAACAAGGTATCGGATACCGCCAGAAGTTTCTTGCAAATTTATTCAAAGTCAACGCAATTACTTTAGTCAGGAGATTAAAGAAGGAATCCATTGAAATCAGGAATTGTAAGTAATGTAACACTTAGGCTCGATATTACAATCGTCGATTAAACTGAGTATAACACTATTCTTGGAATAACGTGACGTGAAAAATGTTATTGGCTATTCGGCGAATAGTTATTATTCCAGGATTGCAAAACTGGGCCTTAATGTGAAAGGAAAATATATTTGCCCAAATTTCTTAGCGTTCATTGAAGATAGAATTTAACTACGTATTATACTTGTTGGAGACGATTCTGGGGGGTCTTAAATTCATAAACAAAAATCTTGAGGGCACTGCTGTAAAAACCAAATGCTCTTAACATTCAACTGCGCCTTCATAAATCGCTTTTGTTTGTTATCTATAAAGGTGTATAAGTCAGAAGCAGGTACCTTAACATCGTCCGTAAAAATTTTGAAGGGAGATGACTTGATAAACAATAAATTAATGTTTTTTTTTAACACATTTAAAGCAAAACGTTGAGAATTGGGAAAGATGTGTTTTTAATAATTATGTACAGGTGAGCCAATAGTGCGTGTTCGAAAGATAGCATCTTTATTATTGCAAATTTTTAAAATCTGTTTTCTTTATTACTTACGTATGGTATAGGTGCATGATTTAAAATTAGTTACAATTGCACAGGGTGATTCGTGTGGCTGTGCCAAACCAAAGTTATGCTTTTTTAAATGGAACAACTGTATGTTATGACCAAGGATCATATTTGAGACCACTTACTGGTCATGCACTTCTAACTTGACTGTACTCGGCCGTCCCCACCTTGTCTAAGGCAGCAGTGCAATCGGCGATCGTATTTTACGGCTACATTTAAATAATCTTTCGTTATCAGTCGGTGAATATATGCGTTCAGTAAGACTTCGACTTGCGACTTTCCAATTATTTATATATTAATTTAACAAATATTATTCAGAGAGAGATTTCTAAGTTTAGTTTTCTTTTTGCTTATTTCGTTTCAAGTTATTAAATAATACTATGTAAGCTTTGTAAGTTATAAAAATTATCGTTGTAATTATCTGTTGCTAAAAATAATACGGGCATGATGTTTCTATTGCCACCGACGGTTCCTTGCACACCTTACGTAATGCAGTTTTATACAAATGCTCACTCCGCTCACTCGACTCGATCCTCCCACTCTTCGATCTATTGTTCCTGTGTACACTCTGAATAGCAAGTTTTCGTATTTTCTCCTCAGGAAGTGACCCCAAATATGATCCCTGGTTATGACCCACATCGATTTGCCTTTAAGAGTAGATTAATTTATTATAAGGGTACTATGTACCCAGCTAATAGTTTTTGAGATATTGCCATTTAAATGTAAAAAAATGGTACTTTTTGATATTTAATAGATCAGATGTTTATTACAATTAGGTTTTTAAACGTTTTTACGTAATATTACGTAACCTGTCTGCAACAGAAAATAGTATTCATTTTGAAAATATTCATATTATTTTATACTGGGTGATTCAAAAGGCAGATGTTTATTTTACTCGATTATTTTTAATGGAACAGCCTATACATTATTATTAAATTTTTACATCTTTGACTAAGCTTTGCAGTAACATAAAGTTAAGTATGTGTTACACATAGTAAGACCTCAAGTTCTAAACACAGCATTTATTCCAGCTTTCAACATTTTTTTTTGTTTATAAAATCATTGACTTTAATTAGAAAATTTGTACTCAGTCTATTTGTAGTTGGTAGTCTGTTAAAAATTATACTCATTTGATTTGTAAGATAAAAAACGATATAGTTAATTTTTATTTAAGTAACACTGCCAGATTGTCTTAAGTAAGATTGCGTAACACAACACACACACCAATATCAAAAATAATAATAATTATATAATTGTAACTAATTTTAAATCATGCACCTGTACCATACGTAACGAAAAGAGATTTTAAAAATTTGCAATCATAAAGACGCTATCTTCCGCACTATTGGCTCATCCTGTATGTATACAGGGCGGAGTATTTAAGTTGGAACTTACAAATATGTACATAGAGCAAAATTAAGAAGAAAAAATAATTGTAAGGTTGAATCGTTTCTTTTAATTGTTTTAAAAATATTCAGAATTTCTTTCAAATCTTTTTTGCTTCCTGTTTACAAATTAAGTTTTGAAAATGGTTATTATTCATGAAACTAAAAACATTTGCCTTACAAACGTAAAACTATAAACCACTTTATTACCTTTTCTATTATTCAAGGAATGTTCATACCTGTAAACTACAGTTGTCCTGAACATGCTTGTTTATATCAGGTAAAACGGCACAGAATGAACGATTTGATTTAACAAATTAAACTACAGAATTCTTATTATTTTTTTAAATTAATTTATCAAATGTACATTGAGGTATTATTTAATTAGGGTTGAGCATACACAGTTGGTCTGACTAAAACTAGGTATACGGTTAATTGTGTTATGAAATGAAGGAGAGGCTCATTGAAACTTGTGTGAAAATGAAATAGAGATATTACAATGTTGCGTGCGAAGGTAGGAATGCTGCGGCCGGAGCGTGGCCCGCGTTATCAATCGGCAACGTCGATTGATGTAGCTATTTCGTTTACTCATGCGCTTTCTACTATTCTATCCTTCATTTACTCATGATAAACGCATAGCCAGTGGTGGTCAGGCCAACCCAGTATACAGAAAAAGGGGCATCAAGAGAAAGTGACAAAATGAAAGGATCTTATTTTTTTAAATATTAAACAAAATATAATTGAATAAATCAAACTCTATGTAATATACATACGTATATTATTTTGATTGTGTGCTGTAAGTTTTTTTATACAAATTTGTTTTTGTTTCATATTATGTAATAATGTATAATTTTTCTTCTGTGTGAAAGGGCCGCGCACTATTTTCCCTTTCTTCTGCTACGGGCCTAAATATTTCTCTTAACGGCTCTGTTCAAGACTAACTTGTTTGTTACGATGTTAAAAAAATATTTCGCAAACACTATGTGTTTAAAATAATATTTGTGTTATGTATTTCAAGCTAAAGTATTGTTTAAACGGTTGCATCCTTCTTCTCTGAATAAAAAATTGTGACCTCTTTTTACTAAACAAAAAGAAAAAATCAATTTCTGACTAATGCCAAGGATTATTGAACTGCCAACTCAAATTAATGAATATTATCATCGACTGTATTATGATATTATTATTTATTATTACTTGTGAGTCCGCGTTTGTCAATTCTGATTATCATAAAAAATAACTTCTTAGTTTATTTGTTAATTCATGTATTATACAAAATGTGTCCTTTTAAAATGATACAAAAATAATTTCCGACGATTGGCGTTATTATTATTATTACTCAACTAAACGGAATTATCTTATCTGCAAGCATTATCGCGCATAATAAATTGTACTATTTCACACAGCAATGTAAAAAATTATAACTTTGAAAATAGCTTCTTATTAGGCCACATTTTTAAAAAACAACACTTTCAGAAAATATTTCTCAGATTCAAACCTAACCTCACAATTCTTTTAAAAACTTTCTTAAAGCGCCCGACTTAAATTATTTCAAAAATCTAAAATAAAGAAAAAAGTTAAGTCAAGAAAGAATGAAAATAGAATCTTGTGACTGTCCGCGTGCGGTGCGTAAACTTAGTTCGGAATGCACGCGGACGAACTCGACCGGAAATGCAGTTGTATGAGTGGCCCGGAAATTCGTTCGTTTTCGATTTAAAAAAAAAAAAAGAAACTTCAGATTCACCTTTGCATGCGAAGTATGCTGGACACTAACGTGACAATCTCATGCACGCCGACGTTTCGTTCGCACATCACTCGCGCGATTTGCAGGCGGACTGAAGTTTTTAAAGGTCTCGAGTTCTATCGTCGCCTGATACCTGTGATTCGAGATAGTTCGTGTGCGCGAAATGTGCATCCATTGGCCGCTTTCGGCAGTGCATTTTCAGAAAAAAAGGTCCGACGACGTTTATTTGTTTTCATAAATAATAGACCACCAAATTCTTTAATCAAGACAGATGTATTTGGGTATGAATTTTTATTTTCTTTTCTGTATAAGACCATACTTCCTTTCCTGTTTCGCATACAGTTAACCGGCGCGCGCTCTTTCGGACATACAAACAAACAGAGCCTACCATTTCAGGTCGTTTTGATGAGAGGACTCTGCTTTACTAAATTGTATACAAGTATTAAGCACTTGCATCGATCATTTTCTAAATTAAGCAAGACGAAATCTAAGTTGTTTTTAAGTAATCCTAAAACATTAAATTTATACAAATCGTCGTTGTGCATGCAAATTGCGCTAAGTGCTAACATTTAAATTTTACAGTAGGAACAAAAAACTGTATGAAATATTAAATCATATCTTTTTGTGGAAAAAGGACTGTCCTCTACTTTTTTAAGATATTATCCAATTATTAAAAATACCCAATTAAATAGAAATGTCTTCAATAAATTATTAAATGGCCAAAAATATATTTTTGTTACTCATTTTAAAAAAAAAGTGCACATAGCGCATTTTGCATGCATAACGACGAAATACAGGTTGGAAAGAGGAATTTCAGAACGTTCTCTGAGCACGTTTATTATATTGGCCAATTCTGAATCTTTCAGCAATTTCATTTAATTTAAAGATAATTTTGAAAATCAATTGTGTTTAAGTACAACGTATTTGTAAAACTATTTTGTCAATTTAAATAACAAAATTGATTTCCTGAAATGTCGTTTGTGTGCTGTGGAGTGACATTTTAATCTTGAATTTTTAACATTTTTTATGGTCCGAGAGAGTTCCTGAATGAGTAATACAGCTTGGTGTTGAATCTGCACCTGTATATACAAACAGAAGCTGTTTTTTTTTAATAAAAAAAAAACTTTTAACACGTATACAGATTGCGAATGGCTCCTAAGGACCGTAAGCGACTTCCAACCGCAGTTGTACAGAAACAATGAATGGGTTACGCAACAGTTACATCTGCACAGATCAAGCTCCGTATACAAATTAAAGCAGGTACGAGCAGTGTCGCCAACCTGTAAAACTGAAAAATCCCTTTTGTTGTGACAAAAAAAAACCCTTTTCGTAGATGAAAACCCTTTCTATATTGTTTCATGTTCTGTTTTTATTTCATTTTATTTCTTTTCCTCAGTTTTATCACCGTTCTAAAGTCTATTTTTTAAAGTATTAATTAATTAATTTCTTTTATGCTTCATTAAACACTCATTTCTTTTGAGATTTTTCTCACAAAAGTATGGCATTGCCTAAATTTCAGTAACATTTTATTATTTAATGGAAGTAGCCCTAAAAGCGTGCCCCTCCTTTAAATATTATTCCTTTTAAGGAAGGCCTTTACCCTTTTTGGCATTAAAAATAACGAGAAACCGTCCTATATGGCAACACTGGCAATATGAAACAAATGTCAGAGTGCGTAAAAATTGATCTTTTTCAGAACGAGTGCGCTAAAGGCATGACGGAAACTGTTTTACCGACAATTCGACA
The DNA here is from genome assembly GCA_033060865.1 of Dorcus hopei. NCBI lineage: Eukaryota > Metazoa > Arthropoda > Insecta > Coleoptera > Lucanidae > Dorcus > Dorcus hopei. The sequence goes on from CM065426.1 coordinate 39,853,180, forward strand.
ATTTCTGTTCTTCAAAAAAATAAAGGAACGAAGATATATCTGGTGATTGTCTCATTGGCAGTACAGAAAAAAAATAAAAAGCTTCCGGAAAACCCTCAAAGTCATCGTTTTTCATAAAAAAAATCGGGTATAAGAAACTCCAAAAAGGGATAGATTCCTCAAGTTGGCAACTCCCCAATGTCAATGGCAGAATGCTCGACCTAGTTTTATCAACTTCAAATATTAATGTTGCAGCCTGCCTAGATGGAAGTCTTTCACGAGTTGATCCTCATCATCCTCCGCTGTGTTGTGATATTGAGCTAAATTTATCTAAAGTTATACAAAATATGAATTACAGTTGTTATCAGTTCAGAAAAGCGAATTACTGCGATATAGTTAATGAACTTGCAACAATTGATTGGTCCTTGTTATTGAATTGTCATGATGTTGATTCTGCTGTTGAAAATTTTTATTTCATACTTAATAATTGTATTAAGAAACATATTCCATTAATAACTAGAAAAAGTAATAATTATCCTTCATTTTACTCCACTGAACTCATTGCTTTAATTAAGCGTAAGAATAAACTTAGGCTACGCTATAAACGATTTAAAAACAGGAATGACTACATCCAATTTGCTAAATTACGTTCTGATATCAAAATCTTAAGTAAGCGATGTTACATGAAATACATACGGAATACTGAGCACAATATTAAAAACAATCCGAAATCTTTTTGGTCCTATGTGAAATCAACTCAGACATCTTGTAGCATTCCTGCTTCGGTTTACTTTGATGATTTTCATGCTTCTTCACCAGATGCTGTATGTGACGCTTTCAGTCAATATTTTGCCTCAATCTACGAGTCCGCCGATGTTAAAGTATCCGATGCGATTCTTGACTCCGAATATTTTAATACGTCTACACTTTCTAATGTGATTTTAACTGAAACTGAAATATTATCTTGACTTGATGAGTTGAATACCAATAAGTCATACGGTCCAGATGGAATAAGTCCCTTATTCATAAAAAAATGTCGACAAGTTTTGGCGTACCCTTTATCGTTATTATATAATAAGTCCCTCGCCATGGGTATTTTTCCAAATCAATGGAAGTTAGCATATATAACACCGGTTTATAAATCTGGTGAGAAATCGTCAGTGAAAAATTACAGGCCTATTTCGAAATTAAGTATTTTTGGGAAAATATTTGAGTCACTTATTAATTTTAAGTTATCTAATCACTTACATCCTTATCTTTCCCAGAGTCAGCATGGTTTCATTTCGGGAAGATCCACAAACACAAATCCGTTATGTTTTACTAATAAAATTATTGAAACCTTTAATAATCACAAACAACTAGATGTTATTTATACAGACTTCTCGAAAGCTTTTGACAAAGTTAATCATAAGATCTTGATTAGCAAATTACGTCAATATGGTGTTTGTGGATCTTTTTTATCTTGAATTAAGTCTTACCTTAATGACAGAATACAAAGGGTTGCAATTGGTGGATACTGTTCTAATGATATCCTGGTTACATCAGGAGTGCCGCAAGGCTCTCATCTAGGGCCTACTCTCTTCCTAGCCTTTATAAATGACTTGTGCTCCCGTCTGAATTGCGGCCACTTGCTCTATGCTGATCTAAAATTATTCCATTGCATTTCTTCCTCATTGGATAGCGATTTTCTCCAGCATAATTTAGATGTTTTACAGGAGTGGTGTTTGCAAAACATGCTATTCTTGAATATTGGAAAGTGTTCGTACATCCATTACACTCTCAACAAAAAAGTTATAACTAGAGTATATAGTATAAACAATAACACTCTAAAACGCCTAACAGTTATCAAGGATTTAGGGGTTTGGTTTGACACTGATCTGTCTTTCACATCTCATATTGATACGATTGTAAAAAAGGCCAATGCTATGCTTGGCTTTATTCTTCGAATAACCAAGCATTTCCCTGGGATTGAGGCAAAGAAAGCATTATTTAATACATATGTTAGATCTCATATTGAATATGCATGCACGGTATGGTTTCCTTATCATGCTGTACATATTGCAACGATTAAAGCAGTTCAACGGAGATTCACTAGAATTATTTGTCGTGGGTTGGATGTAGCGTGTGATGATTACATTGGACGTGTTAACTATTTGGGCTTAACTACCTTAGAAAAGCGGAGAAATATAGCTTGCTTATTCTCTTTATATAATATTATCAATAAATTTGACTCGCCTTATCTTCTTCAACAGCTGCTCTTTAATGCCCCCCTAAGATCTCTGCGTGACAATTATGTTTTCAGAATACCTTCTTTTTCAACCAATATCGCAAAATTTTCTCCTTTTCCGAGGATGATGAGAGATTGAATTATTGTTAGGTCGTTTTTCAATTTTTAAGAGTCCTTTGCTGGATTTATGTAGTTAATAATTTGTTTGTTTCCTTTAGTCTGGCATGTTGTTATATTCTATTTCTCTTTAGTATTATATATTTCTGTAGAAGATGAGTTGTCTTAATTTAATTATATTTAGATTTATATATTATATATAATATTTGTTATGTTTGCGATGTTCTTCTGTTATAATTAGTGTCAATCTGTTATTGGGTTCGTCCTGTTGATTGACCATGGAGTCTTATGACGATAAATAAATAAATAAACTCTGGATACGAGAACATCGTCTAAGCCGTCCCTCTCCCGCACTGCAGAACCACGTATAGGTATGACCTCAGCAGTGATTCGCAAGCTGTACACAATCAAATGACTTCATTGATGTTCTGGACTCTTATTATTGTTTCTTTTTTATTTTACCTTACCTCACCTCTTGTGGTTTCTCATTGTTGATTAAATTTGAGATCACTGTTGTCATGCATGAATAGGAACTTATGGTCAATTACTCGAAGTCAAAAAAATATATTTTCTTGTGAAAATGGATTGCATTTTACGCTGGTATGCTTAAGATATTTTAAAATCCATTAACAATGATCTTTTAGGTTTGATTTAGAACCTTTAGGCTCTTTTTGTTTCATTACACTTAAAAAAGTTACTAAAAACCTTCTGCTCGCTCATTTATTTTTTGGAAACGCAAATCAACCTAATTAATTTTAAATATTATTCTCTTTTGCTTCTGATTTTTTTTAATCAATTAGGCGCAGCTTTTAACTTTGATTTAAGTAGAACATTTTTGTTTGTTGAAATTGGGGAAACTATTATGAATACGAGTATACCTGTGATAGTTACTTTTGTATCGAGTTTAACTTTGAAGGTCGGTGTTGAATTTGTACTGATATACTGACATATTTTGGTTTATTATCACGTTGATATCTCCACAGATCCGTACTTAATCAATTTGATTCTCTTCGACGCAACGTAGGCTCGGCGATTCGTATTCTATTACAGTCTCAGATAAATCAAACTTTTCCAGTCAGTCGTGCATTGATTTTTAATGCAAGCAGAAGTGAACGAGTTCTAAAACGCTTCGGTTTTGCTCTTTCACGTAAGTGTATAATTAAATTGATTATTTAGCTGTTGAGTTACAGTTATTTTCTAATTCTTTATGCGGTGCTTCGTCTCAACATCGTTAATCCCCGTTTTGAATGCATGAGTTCAACCTTAAACTAAACACTTTCGATTATCATGCACATACAGGCTGTTTCAGTGAAGATGCACCAAACTCGGTATGTTGGTAGATATCGTGAAAAGAAATAAAAGTTTCCTATAATATATTTTTTTTAAATGAATAAGTTTTGAGATAATCGAAGGGAAAGGAGAATCGTATATTTTTAAAACGTGCAATAGATGAGAGCGGCCCGAATTCTTAACCTGCCTTAACGTTCGTGTAATTGCTTTATTACTCCATAAACTGTCGCGCCTCAGATGATATGATGAAACACATTTAGTTCGTTCACTCTGTTCTGGTTAACGTTGATGAGTAATTAGTTGGTGTAGTTTATACTTTTCATTTTTAAATTTATTATGTAAGTGTGTGTGTTGGTGGTGCGATGGGCAATTACACATTTCGAGAATACGCAGATTATTCGAACACAATGTTGTAAGGTAATTGCCGTTTTCGAAATTCGCCCGCTTCCGAATTTGTTTCTTCCTCATGTGATCAAGTTCAGTCTGATAGGCAAATAATTTAGCAGACCGGCGCGGCGGAAGCAACAATTCTAGTTACTAATTTTCCCAATTTATTAATTGTACATAATTGTAGTAAGTGTTGGATACAGGAATAAATAAAAACGTTACAAGCGTTAATATCGTACATTATTAAGACTCGTCAAATTTGATGTAATTACGGTTTGCATAAATGTTAGTGCGACGAAAACACACGCTTTTTTCAAAGTGTTCGCCTTTAACACGTCTTGCGGTCAAGGCCAAACTTAAAAGCCTCTCATAATTTTTTTCGTTTACGATAGATATTTACTGTCTTCTTGCAGGCGCGTGCCATTCATAAAACAATTTAAATCGCTCGTCTTGTTTCACGGCGGCAAAAATTTAAATCGCTACGGTATTTATAAAAACATCGGCTCCAAATTATGCAAATTTCAAGTTGCAGCGATTAAAAAATTTTATTAAGATATTTTGTTTGAAATAATGTCAGAAACGTGTCCCTCAAGTTTGGTGCATCTTCTATGAAACACCCTGTATACCAAAAGTATCAAAATCCATCTTCAGGTTTCGAGTTTATTCCCTTGTCCAATTTCCTGGTTTCTTTATTTTTTCTCTTTCTTGTTCACGAGATAATTTGTTGGAATATCGTCAGGTATGATTATTTTTAATTAGTCGAAGTCTTCATCTCACTGCCTTTTACTGGCCTAATTGATTTCCGAAAATATTTCCCTTGGAAATCCATCGTGTTTTAAACTTTTGTGCCAATATGTTTTTCATACTTTAAGGCCCGGTTTTTCAATCGCATGTTAACTTTAACCTTCAGTTTACTCTCATAAGAACACAATTGTTGCTATGGAAATAAACCGAAAGTTACAGTTTAACTTGATAATGAAAAACCGGGCCTTAGGTCATCTAACAGCAGTCTTTTTAGTTTGACTTAGAAAGTTAAGGTTCTCTTTTTGCTCTACGTTCACAAATAGGAACGTCTTTTTCAATTGATTCCTTAAATCTGGAACCCTTGTATTCATAATTTATTTTTGTCACTCTTTCGTAATAGTTTAACTAATTTTAACATCAAACTAATACCAAGAATTCAATCATTGTATTCAATTGTTCTCTTCTCAGTACAAAAATAATCAACTGTGAGTGAGACATTATTTTTTAATTTGATGAACAAATTCATCAATATCAACTATCAAGTCAGTTGCAGTGAGAGGTAAGGGCTTGCGTTAGGCGAGTCGTCTCATTGCGCAAACTCAGTACCTTCTCAGGTACATACCAATCTTTATACCGCAGCCTTTTCTGTATTCTCTTCCTCGGTGATGTTTGAAGCGCTCAAGCAATTTCATGTCATGAAAATTTGCATTAAACTAACCCTTCTCTCGTCATGTCATTGACTTGCAAATAGGAAATCATAGATTTCTTCGCTGTTCGAAATCTCAATATTGCATTCTACTAAACCACAGATTAATGAAGTGCGGTCAGTAAATAACCAAATAACAAGAAATATTAAACAGTTATCAGTTAAAGATACCATAAACTTATAAACAATCAATTCCCAAGTCTAAAAGGCTAGTGAACTCCTTTTTTCCCTATTCATCTTAATATCTTGCACGTTTTATTTAATTAGGATATTGGTACCACTGTTCGTCGCAATTTCCTTTGTGTAAAATTTTTCAGTTGGTCATGCTTCAGACACATTTGGAGCACGTTTTTTTTTACGAAATCGATACTTTGAAACTTCAACTCCTTGATGATTTCTGCAGCATAATGGCAGGTAGTCTTGTCCTTCCAAAACAGAACATTACGTCCAGGATAAAAGGAGTCAAAGTTTTTCTATTCATAGTACCTCAGTAATGAACGGCTCCGATACATTCCATTTTCGTCTGACTCGGCATACCATGTAATCTTCTTAAGTATAATCAATTGGAATGGCTGATTTGTTGGCGGTATGATGATACTTTTTTCCAGGCATATCATTTGGATCTAACGCCCGAAAGAAGAACCTTGCCAGATTTTAAGAGTGCTCTTTTTTCAATAATTTTTCGACAAGTCGTTTTGACTCTTCATTTTTGATGGTTCCGAGTTCCGATAGTGAGGAACTGATTTTATTACATAGCTTTTAATATTTCGCTTTTTTACTATAATTTGGTGCAAGTATGTTTTGGGTATATCACATCTAGCAGCTGCATTCCTTTGGCTCCTTTTTATTCATCCCAAGCCTCTTCGATTCTCAGAAACTGGACGACCTGGTACTTTCCAAACTGCAGCATCCCCACATTATTCAAACCCTGCCAGTACACCACATCACCCTCTCGTCAGCAAAAGGTCTGTTCCAACCACGCTTTGTGATCGTTTCGAAACCGTCACAAACATGCACTCATCAAAGTTTTAAACTCGACAAAGTTGTCAACATCGATCATTATTTCGGTGGGCAACTGATTATGACGGTTTCTTAAGCGGTCAGAAAGCGTGGTTGGAACAGAGCTAAAATGAGGCTTTAAATTTATTTCGGTTTCCAAAAGTTTTACAGTAAAGACGAACTCTTCCTTTTCTTTGCGCGACATTATTACAAACGATTGTTAAGCACTCTGAAATCTGTTATTAAAACAAACAACAAAACCTTGATTTCCTGTTTTTCTTTATAAACATTTGCCATTAATTATTGTTATTCACTGACTGCACTTTATTATAGTAGAAACGAAACTGTCTGTCGGCACCTTTGATGTTATGGGGTCCGATTTTTTGACCTTCGGTCATTTTGTAAAAGTTCTTGCTAACTTTTCCCTACTGCAGGCCAAAGCCAAATTTGTTGCTGTTAGACAGGTCTTGATTTACCCGAAACACGTAATTCTTTTAACAATAATTGTCCTCTGCTATTGAAATTCCAACCATTTACTGCTTTACATTTGTAGACCGAGATGACCTCAATGTTGACTACCTTACCTAAAACAAAACATTTCTTCCGAAAGATACCTTCCGTTACCCGAAACTCTGCATGTAGAAGAGCTTAGAGCTTACAAACCGAGATACATATCTTCAAGTTTCCTCCCCAAAAACCTCGAAGCCGATGCAAGTATCCTTAGCACAAAGCCGAACATCTGAATATAGCTTTATTTTAGATTTGTGCCGAGCTTTGGAAATTCTTAAAATACCAGTAGAATAGGAATAAGAGAAAGTTTGCCTTTCGATTGGTTTCTTCCTTTTCTTCTTTTCCATGCTTTAGATCAAAAAAGAAGCAGTTGGAAAATTTATGTGTTACAAACACCATGAAGGTCAACATCGAACAAAATATTTTGATTCCAATTACTGAACCTTTTAACGAATCACTTTTTTTACAGTTGGTCCTTTGATAATTCTTGATCTCTCTTAATAAATATGATCAAGTAAGCCGCCGAAGCGGAGGAATTTTAATAAACAACTTCCATACTTAAGTCGGAGCTTAAGCACTTGCGCCCTTTGCACTTTTATGACTCATCTAAATAAGTGCATATAATTACTGCGAATGATATTAATTACAGCGATGAAAATAATCATGTAACGAATGTAATTATCTGAGTTCCAATTTCACCATAATAATTAAATGTCGTGGTTGTTTACTCTGCAGCCGATATCAGTCTTCTATAAATAGAATATTAAAAGTGAGATCGCTCCAATTAGGTTGACCAAAAATGTCGCAGATACAGGCCAGTAAAGCAGCCCTCCGCCAAGAGATCCACAAAAAGATCCTTAATCTCACGTCGGAACAGAAACGCCAGCAATCGGAGAAGGTACTCCAAAAGGTACGAAATTTTTTTTCTTGAAGATGAGAGTAGTTGTTTACGTCGCCCATTCTTGCGTGGTCCAGGTCCATGAATGAAATAGTATGAATGAGTAGGAAGGACTTGGCGAGAATTCGAGCCAGAAAATTCTGGTTTATTGTAATTAAGTGAGCTCAGGTGTAAATATTATCAAAGCAAGGCACTGAACCTTAATTTATAAATAAACTTTAACGCTATTTATAAAACTAATCTTTTAGCTTTTCAATCTGCCAGTATTCCAAAACAGCCAGCGGGTTTCTGTATTTCTCAGCACCGACAATGAAATCAACACGGCACCCATCGTGAAGAAGGTGATCGAATCGAAAAAGAAATGCTTCGTTCCGAGGTATTATCGTTTCTGGACCGCTCGCATTTTTCATGTAGCAAAAATGTTTCGCAGGTACAATGGAAAAACGATGGAAATGGTGCGGTTACAATCCATTAAGGACTGGGAGAACCTCCCAATGACTAAATGGAACATAAAACAACCAAGAGTGACAGAAGAACGAGAAAATGCTTTAGAGACAGGTACGATTTTTTGAAAATGAAATTAACGACTTTAAAAATAGATTTGGTGACGTAAATAAGGTGTGATGGTTTTTTTTTTCTTCTTAAATCTTAGTCACATAATTTGCAAATATTTTCATTAATTAGCATAGCTTCATTTTGCGTCTGATTCTGAGAATTGTTTACCTCAACAGTTTATCACATGTTCATCACTCTAGCCACGCATTTACGGACTGTTTTAGTGAATTGGTGAATTGGTATTGAAGTTCTTCTTCCAACTTGAAAGAATAATACATACATACATTATTGCGAGATACATTTTGGTAATTAATTTCAGATGATTGTATAACTTCCCTCACATTCACACGTAATGACGTACGCCGTATTATTTACGGTAATGGAAACGACCTTTGCGGTTTCGTCGTCAACACTCGAAACATGATCAAGGTTGCTATACATTTCACTGCTGATAAAGACCGGTTCCACACGTAGAGTCATGCTTGGGGTGATCCTCGAAATCACATAAAGGCGGCGCTATATTACATGGCAAACTAGGCGAACGTTGGTGATGTGTACAGTTTTCCAAACGTTTGTCAAATAATGTGTACGGTGTTGCTGAATCGCATTTAAGTGTCTCATTTACCGACTTCTGTCGGAACGTATACGAATGCAAACGTTGGAAGGAGTTTGACAAATGCTCTACCATACACACTATTCGGCGAACCTTCACACATCACAAACGTTTGGCTAGTTTGCCATGTAATGTAGAGCCGCCTTAAAATGAAATCGTCTGCCTTTTTTTGTTAAACCGAGAGCAATGAAGGTTCTTCGAGCATCATCACAAGCATACCTACTTGTGTTCAGTTGCTTTAATTCCCAATTGATGGCTTTAATTGTGATAATAAATTAAATTGGAAGAAGTCAATTTTCAAAAAAACAAACTCTTTTAGAGGTACAATAATAGTAATGAATTAAGCAGATTCGATTTGGACCTAAATAAATACTTTGAATATAATATTTTTTGAAATTAGAACATCTGGATTTTTTTGTGAACTCCTCACTGTCCTTTGGACTGGTATTTTACAATCAACACAACCTTCAAAAGTTGTTATGAAATCTTATTACAAGGCGGTAATTGAATTTGTTTATCCAACTTTATCTTCATACTTTTGACGCATTGCTTGCCTGTGGAATTGATTGCATGCTATCTCTATGAGAGTATCTTTATTGTTGCCAATAAAATTATTATGATGATAAAGCCGAGGAATGAGTTAAACAAAACGTTAAGTGCCTAATCACCAGTACTTTGTATCTCAGAAGTCAATCTCTCGAAGGTCTCTTTGTCACGTGGCTTCTTTCACTCTATGTATTTCTAGGTATTTCTTTTGTTTCTGTGTAGTTGATGGGCTGTACTCATAGCATAACATACTTGGACTATCTTATTCTGATGACATGTCAGTCCTGTTTGCTTCTTGTCTCATTAACTCATTTCTTATATGCTTCGTTCTTCCTGTCTTCTTAAGAATGATGGCTTCTTAAGAAGTTCTTCTCTACAGCTTTCACTCTTGGGTTTTGCCTTTTGATTACCTGCCGACATTCCACGGGAGTAGGTAAGTAATAAATATAATTTTACAATTTTGATTGACCAAAAAAAAAAAATTTGTGCACTCCTTTACCTTGCGCAAAATAAGTATAAAAGTATGTCATTTTAGGAAAAAGAAATTATACATGTGTCTTCGTTTTTTGGGACGCACTGTACATACCACGTTGCATCTTTTCTACCCTAACAATTTTTAATTGTTGTTTAAACCATTTGTAAGGCATTGCCTGTGCAGGGATATCTTGTATAATTAGGTCTTCATACTTCCTTCAATTATCCTTTTATTTTTTCTTTTGCTTCTCTTTGTAATAGTTTTGTGATTTCAGGTGGTTTGGATCTCATCATTATACCCGGAGTCGCATTCACAGTGAGTGGAAAGCGATGTGGGCACGGAAAAGGCTACTACGACAGTTTTTTGACGAATTTGTTCAAAACCCAAAAGCAACGCCCAACTACAATCGCCTTGGGCTTTAAGGAACAGATTCTGCAAGAAGTTCCAACGCACGAACATGACGTGATAATCGATCACGTTCTCTATTCGGATTAAAAAAATCTTATATCGTCCCTCATTTTATTTTTTATTTACGTTTTACATTTTATGTCTTTTATTATGATTTCTGTTTCTCTTTGTTCTTTTCTTTAATAAAAATAATAAAAACTATGACTACCACGAATTTCTTGCAAAGTTGTGTTGCTTCACGTCATCGTTTCCTCCTTCTCACTGCATTTTTTCTCTTGGACATTATCTTCCTGCCTTTATCTTCATTTAACTCCAAGAAGGCTTGGTTGAAACTGTGACATTTCCGTCACGCGATCTTTCAAAATTGAAGCACGTCAATTTTCCAAGTTCTATTCGCTTTAAATGAAATTTTCGGGCGCGCGTCGGCATCCAAATTTCTCACATGGAAATCTTTTGTGAAACGCTGTCCCATTTGCGCAAGATCTGGCTCATGGCCTTGTCCATCATCTTCCTGAAACACCACCTTCCGCCTTTCTTTAGGATCACGCATTAAATTGTAAATCGTTTGCCAAATTGTTTTTAGAATGGGACCGGTGAGGGTGAGGCCCATAAGGAGGGCCCAACAGGCCCTCCGAAAGCAGATCGAGTTGATCCTGTACGAACTGCCCGACTCGGAGAAGCGAATCCAATCCTTGTTGATACAGGAGCTGGTTCGTAATAGAATTACCTTTTCTTCGTTGTTCGTAACAATCAATTTGAAATTGTAGCTCTTCAAATTACCCGCTTTTGTTAAAAGCCAACGCGTTTCGTGTTATGTTAACAACGACATATTAGTGCAGACAGACGGTATAATACGCAGGATTTTCAACGACCAAAAGACCTTATTCGTTCCAAGGTAAAACTAATTCGTTTTAAATACCTGAAGGATCTAGAACTAAAGCATGATATTTACATATCGGCAGAACTTAGAGGTAACCCCCAGTCGCCCTCCCCGGGTTTGCTTGTACATGAGTCATTTTGTTAAAGGGCTCTCAATGACATAACAATCTAGAAAAGCCACAATACGATCGTCTAAACTCTGTCGATACTTTTGAGGTGGTTCTCAATTATGTAACTACAATAAATTAAATAAAGCACGGTTTTAATTTTTTTCTTACTTTTCCAGATTTAACATTTACCAGAAGAACATGAACATGCTTCTTGTAAAATCGTTGAAAGATTACATGTCTTTGCCAAAGTACAAGTATAATGGTATGAGGCAGCCCAAATATTCTGATTTGCGCGAAGAAGCTGCAGACACTGGTAAAGTAAAAAGTAATTTCTTTATATGGAGCTATTTTTAATATTATAAAATGTGTACAATTTTGCACAATGATAAATACCATGAAATAATTTTTTCTCTTTCAGGTGGTTTGGATTTAATAATCATGCCCGGCATGGGTTTCACGGCAAAGGGTAAACGCCTGGGCTTTGGTGGAAGGTTTTACGATTCGTACCTCAACCAATTAAAGAAGGCGCCAGTGCGACCCACCCTAATCGGCCTGGCTTTCAAACAGCAGATATTTCCCTACTTACCGACTAACTTAGACGACGTCGGCGTTGATATCGTAGTTTGGCCTACCTAAAATAAAACGTCCTCTCTTGTCCTTTCATTTCATTATTTAACTTCTAGTGGGAGCTTGCAAAAAAAAGAACGGTTCTTGTCGAGGAGAAATAATTGGGGATTCGTATTATAAATATTTTATTTCACGCACACTTTCACATTAAGTTACACTCAGACTTATCATTAAGATTAATAACCTAGTTTAAGGTAGATTTTTTTTTGCTCAATTGAGGTTGACGTAAAGTTTCGGATTTACAAAATGCATTTTCAAACGAGGACGATATTAGGAAGAGGCAATCACCATGATTTTTAAGTAGGTCTTTAATTGTACACTCCTGTGCACTAAAAGATATTCCTATCAACTTGTCAGACAAGATTGCGTTAGGTATTGTTTTTAGGACACCCACTCTGCTTCGTATTTTATTCTGACAAATTTATATTTTGCTCTTTACGTCCGCTTCAAGCTATAATATTTCAGTGTGATTAATTTTGTTGCAAAGAAGTGTACAGTTTTTGTAAACGGGGGAAATAATGGGGCTGTGAGTTCTTTCCATATTAAATTAACCCATTGTAACCCAATTCTCTAAGAATGCAATCTGGAAAATTATGAAAGCATTAAAACAAAGAGAACCTAATTATTTCGAATCAGTGTTTGAATACATTTTCGAATTTGTAAATTTTAGACAAGAAGCAACTTGTCTATATAACAGAACACATTTCGAAAGCAGTAAAGCAGAATTCAGAAGCAATTCAAATTAAATTTCGAAGTCATTGTAGCTAGCAACTAGGACCTAATTTTTTAAAATTAATATTTGAGTTAATTTTAGAATTTACGAAAATTCAAACAAGGAACAGTGATCACCTCCTTAATTATCATTATTAACTAACGGACTTGTAGAAAAATAAAGAAATTGGCGGTTTAAAGATGGTACGCCCCCTAGAATACTTCCTAAATCCATCTCTGTCTTTAAAATAGAATACGTTTCGAAAGGATTAAAGTAGCTTGATTTCCAAAATGTATTTTCAGGCAAGAGCGATTATAGAGAGCTCCTCTTCTCAGAATACATATATTTTTTTAAATTTTAATATAAAGGACATTAAGTAAAATATTTAGTTTGATTGAAAATTGATAGAATAGAGCTACTATAAGTTTTCCCAAGCGCTTCCTGCATTTAATTCAATTTTTCTTGATCTTGTGTTAAAATCCAACCTCCCCTTCAAGAATATAGACTGAATTCACCCTTACTTAAAAGACAATGAATTTTAAAAACACTACAAGTCTTTTTTGAATATCAAAAATGCTTTTTAGATGAGGCGAATTTAGAGACCTGAAATACCTACAATCTGTCAATCGATTTCTGTAACATAGTTTAATAATGAACAGGATAAAGGAGGAAGCATATTGTATTAAGTGCGTTAATTACAAAGCCTGTAATGGAGTTCAGTCGGCTCTCGCGTTGCGTAACCCCACAGCAGGTTATTGCAGACTTTGTCTTATGTATATACTACATTGATTCTAACACGCTTCCTCCTTTATATTGACCATCGTGCAGACGGCTGTGTCACTTAAATCGGTTTACACACAGTATTTTTTTTTAATTTGTAAAGTGAACACGAACTGTACAAGAAGTTTATAATTTGGAAGGACAGATCTCCTCAAGGTGCACTTTGTTGAGGTTCGTTCTTGTTAGCTAATAGCATTTTAACACATTCGCTGCCAAGCAAATTTTCCGAAAATTACCCACAGCGCCAAAGGCACTATTACATGTAACAGAAAAATTTAAATTGAAGTGTACGAATAAAATTTATTTTAGGCAATTTTTAAAAAAGTAATTAAAAAGAAACTGTAGCGGACACACGTGACTGACGGGGCTTGGTGAGTATAAAACAAAAAATTTTCTCTATAGCGCCACAGCAGGCACGTATGTCGGACACAATTTATTTGTCCATCAAACCACGGCGGACATTTTAGCGGACATGTGCATGTCAGCGGACACGAATATTCCTGTTGTGACATGCGCATATTTCTGCACCTATAAAGTAATTCCATTTGTAAATGTTTGTATTATTATTTCTGATTATAATGTTAATAGCTAGCAATAGTAATTATAAGTAAGCTTAACACAGAGTTTATACTGAATGTATACATATACCGAGTGTGTCCGCTTTGGGGTTATGAACCGATATTTTTCATATCATAGTATGCGCCAGAGCGGTCGCAAATAGCGGACACGGTAAGCAAAATACATACTAATAGAAAATCACAATTAACACCTTTTCTGTGGAGCCACGGCGGACACAGAGAACATGAAATCAGTTCGAAATTAAAGACCGCTAGGCGTGTGGAGAGCAAAATTTGTAGCGGTCACGGGTGACCCCCATGGCATAACAATAATATAGCCCATCAGACACCGGTGTCTGCTTTGGCAGCGAATGTGTTAATTTAACTATTTTAGGCATTCTCAGAGTATCTCCATCCCTTAGTATTTTATGAGATTAAGACAAGATGAAAATACTCTGAAAGTGCTCTAGAGTTATGAATCGAAAATGCTATAAGATTCAATCTCGCTGGTCTTGCTTTAATACGAAAGATATGAAGAATACCTAACCATAGGACGAAGACGCAAATGGTATATGTAACGTGAAGAAAAAATTACCTTATTTTCCTAGAATACGTCGAAATTATTAGGTCAAGTTTAAATCTGTTGTCTCTGCGTCTTTCTGTATTCTGTTATATTAAAAAGAGTCTACGTCAACCTGCAAATTTATTGTAGCTGTTGAGTTCAATTGTGGTGAAATAATTTACGGCGTTTTCTTACAAAACCTTATAAATATGACCTAGATCAACTTAACTTAGAACCTAAACTATCTGGTTATCACAACTATCCAGGTATTTAAGGTTCGACACACTTAAAGACTCTTCGCTTTCTTAAGAGTGTACCGAACCTCCAAAATACCAATACTGTTATAAATGGTAACTATTTGGCACTTCTACACAAACGACATGAGCAATGATAATGGCCGTAAAAAAATGCGAGTGATTACTTTTTTACCATGACCCGGACAATAATGCTCATTCTTCGATTCTTCCCAAGCAACGGCCCGAAGTGGAAATGACGAAATAAATAAATTACATATGCACGATGCGCCTTCGTTTCTCTTCGTGCCGCGATTAGAGAAAAAGGGGCGCAAGGTTTAAACCATAGAACCAAACATCCGTTTTCCTCTTGTTAACATCAAGCTGACCGCCATGACTGACAACAGGAAGAAAACGAGGCCCAGGAAAGATGTCAACAGCCTGCATCGACACCGCCATTTCTTGTCGGCCTTCATCCTTTTTGAGAGGAGCTCCGATCGAGGCACGTCCAAAGTGAAGTCTGCTTCCGGTCTTCCTCCAGGCTGCAAAAAAATGAATTTTTTTAAATTTTGGTTGAGTTATAACAGAAAAATAAGATTAGTATGAAACCTAAAAATAACCAAAACAGAAAACCAAGAGCGCAACCGTAAACTGAAGCCGTAAAACGATACACCCTACGTTTCACGCTCAGTAAGATTCAAGGTTTCCAGGAAAGTACGTATGTGTCCAAAAATATTCGCGAAAAGTAAAACCTACGCCATCACATCTATTTTAAAAAAAAAGGGAGGGGGCGCCATTTTACAAAAGAAAGCCTAGCTTGCAAATTTAAGGAAAAAATGTAAAAATCGAAACAAAAAATTGCGCAGTTAAAGAAGAAGATGCTTGAAAGCACTTAGTGGTGGGAGACCTAAGGAGTATTCTTTACAACTTAGAAACGCCAGTCACTGTAAAATGGAGGTATCCGCCGGAGCTATTCTCATTTTGATGCACTGCGTGCAGTGTGCCAATATACTGTTTGTGGGGATGTACCCTTCGATTAGTCATCAGTCGGTTTTCCAACCCATCTGGAAGGAACTGTCGTTGAAAGGACACCTGGTGACGGCGTTGACGCCGAACCCCATCAGGGACCCGTCGCTCATAAACTTAACGGAGATCGACTTGAGCGAGGCGTATCACGTCGAGGGGGCCAAAAACGCACCCACGTTACTTTCGAGGTCCCTATCAACCAAAGAAGGCATGCAACGCCTCTTCGACTTCATGGAGAACGTCGTGATCTGCGAACTGGAGAACCCCGACGTCAGGGCCTTGCTGAGTGACCGAAGGAAAATCTTCGACGTCGTCATAGTTGAGATCCACTACCCCGCGCTGTTTGCCTTCAGCACCCGATTCAATTGCCCCCTCATCGCCATTTCGTCTTTGGGGACGTTCCTCAGCGGTCACGATGCGGTCGGAAACCCCACGCATCCAGGGCTGTACCCCGATATTTTTTACCCCAAAATGAACAACTTGTCTTTTTGGGAGCGGCTCGAGACGACTTACTACGGATTTTGGTTCAGGCATTATTACGGAGGCCACGTGTTGAGGAGGGCGGATGAGATTGCCAAGAGATATTTCGGAAAGGACACCCCTTACATCGGGGATATCGAGAGGAATATTAGTTTGCTGTTCCTGAATGTTAACCCCATACTTTACGCGCCGAGACCGAACGTGCCTAGCATCATACATCTTGGACACATGTATATTAAATCGAGCAGGGAATTATCTAGGGTAAGCCATTTTGGATTTTCTAATTAATTGGTGTGCCAAACCAAAAGTAAATGTGACAATAAAAAAACTTATAGTCAATCAGCAAAAAATAACCAAATCGTAAAAGTAATAGATTTTACTAATACAATTATATTTTCCTCAGGTTGGTTTATACCACACTTGTGAAGTAAGTATATTTCTTTGGCTAGCAAGCATTACGACCATTTTGATTTAAAATTGACTGGCAATTGTTAATAAAGAGCGCGTTTTTATAAAGTAATTCATATTGCGTTACGTTTTGCAGGATTTGAGAAGAGAATTGGATGACGCAAAGGAGGGGGTGGTGTACTTCAGCTTGGGGACGGTCGTCAAAAGCGTCAATCTCTCGCTCATGCAAAGGGACGTCATAATCAAGGACCTATCCGAACTTCCCTACAAGGTCCTGTGGAAATGGGAAACTGATTATTTACCGGGGCAACCGGAGAACGTCATCATCAGAAAATGGGTACCACAGCAGGCCATTTTAGGTGAGCCATAATTTCGTGTATCCGTCATCACTTACGCCATCGTAGCTCACAGACACACGAGGGCTTTCGTGACACAAGGGGGCCTTCAATCGATGGAAGAAGCCATCGTGAGCCACGTCCCCATGGTGGGAATGCCCTTCATCGATGACCAACCGAGCAACGTACAGGAAATGATTAAACTGGGCATAGCGACGAGCGTGAACCCCCAGAAGCTGCAGAAGGGGCAACTACGGCGAGCGATTTTAGAAGTTGCGGAAAACCGAATGTAATTTGGCCCCCGAAAACCGTCAAAATAAAAATTGAGCTTGTTTTGTAGATACCGAGAGAACATCAAGGAAATCGCGAGCATCATGACGGACGATTTCATGACCGGGTTGGAGAGGGCCATCTGGTGGACGGAATATGTAATTCGACACAGGGGGGCCAGGCATTTGCGAAGCCCCACCCTCGATTTACCCTTGCATCAGTATTTTCTGTTGGATATCCTCGGGTTTACGATGACCGGCGTTTTCCTGATGATGTTCGTCACTTACAGGATCATTAAAATTACGATAAACGGGGCCAACAAAATGAAGAAACAATAAATATACTTTTAACATTTTTTTTTATTACCAATGCAGATAATTACTGTCGACTCGTTTGGTTTATTTTTAAACGCTTTAGCAAAAGTCTTCTTCTTATTCTGATGCTTGTATAAACACTCACTTTGGCTTCTGCTTGTCCTATTGGTCGTTCGTTTTACTTTCTTGTTACATTCAAATCATCATTGATTTGGTATTACTTGTAAGCTTCTGTAGTTCTGTTTCCTGTCCTACCTCCTTTAACTCTTCTTAGATAACCATCTTAATCTTCTGTACCTTTTCCTTTTATTATTTTCACAATGATTGGCAAGCACTAATACTGAATAAATTGGATGGTATATTTTATTTTGGTATTTATTTTATTTTTTGATCACCATGTTCAGACCTATATGTAATTAATTAATTAATTCTAAGAAAATCTGTTAATTAACTTTTAGAAAAATTTTGCTTAAAAACTAAAAGTAGTAAAAAAACTCTTTAATGTGTTGTAATCAATACGTTTCCCGAGACGACAGTAATTAACTGAAACGTTAAAAGCCTCCTACTTAATAGCCTAATCAATATCAACATAAACAGCTATTTATTTTAAATATGCAAATCAGATAATGCATATAAATACCCATGTAATAATCCAGCAATTTGCAAAAATTAGTAGCTATTATTTATTATTGTTTGTAATTTACGACGCATTACGTCAGTCACTTACCAGCCAATAAAACCGCTAATTTCCTTCTGTATGTGTATTCTCCCTAAGCTCTAGTATAATGTGATACAAAAAAAATGGGTTTTGAGTTCTCTTTATGAAATATCATAGCTTTAATCGCGGTAGCGTTACTGGAACGAAATATTATTCAAATAATATTGTCTATTACATAATGTCGTGGCGCAAGAATATTTACAAAATAATAAATTGCTCGTATACATTACAAGGTGAACAGCGTTATCGTTTCACTCGGGTGTAATATATCAAATAATATCCTTTGCTTTTTACGTCGTTTGTTCTTTTTCTGCAAAACCAATCTAACCACGAAGGAATAATACGAGACGAAGGTCGTTATTGATTGTATTTCTCCGCTTATATGTAGGCACACACGTGGATGATTTTTTCAATCAAATAATTCACTCAATTTTAGCTGAATTTAAGTTTTGTATGTATGTGGAAATAATTTACAAAGATAGAACTCCTTATGGTCGATAACTTTTATACAAGACACTTTCCTTTATAATCAACAATACTTAAGGAGCTATTGAAGGACTCCGGACCAATGATGCACCCTGTATATATTTTATTCATTTTTATTTAATTATATGTTGAAGTCTTCTATTTATTAACATTATTTAATTTCTTACTCAATTAAATTCAAATAAAGTTGCCTAGTTGCAATTAGTAATTTACGTAAGCGCATCCACCATTTTTCTTTTTCAAATTGTGTTTGAATTAAAATTAACAAGAAAAGATACTAAGGAGTTAGTAAGGGTACTAGATAATGTTATCCTCAAAACTTTTTGTGTCTTTGTTTCACGTACTCAAAAATCCCCGACTTATTCTAATTTTGTTGCGCTTTGTAAATTTTCCAATCACATATTTTTTTGCAAACAAAGGTATTGAATTAAATTTTCAGTTTCACGCTTTTGCCTTAAAATCTAAATAGTTAATTAAAATGAAAACGAAAAAATGAAAACTGTTTTCATAAACATTTTTCAGTTTCTAGCCAAGATTGAATTGTAATTTATTTATTTACAGATTAAGCATTTATTATAAAATTAGCCAACTCGAGCATAATTTTGTAATAAACTATGGATGTTGAAATTAAATATAAATCGTACTTTAATGCTTGCGGCTTGGATTGTGTGGTTCAGGTACAGTATTCCTTTCCGATTAATCACAACTGTAGCAAAAACTGAGCGCTTCAAATAAAAAGAGCCAAAAACTTCCAAGTCATTGCCTCAGTAATACATCGAACCATGTATCGTGTGCATCGATTTCGGTTTCCGCAACATTTCACGCGTTAAACAATAAAATATACGGCGATAATTATTATTAAATTCGCGTTTTCAATGCGTGATGGATTGTTTGAGGACGGAAAAATAAAATCGCTGCATCAAAAAATAATTAACACTCTATTAATTAATTTTAAAATTCCGGTGTCAAGTGGTGATGTGAATTTTATAGTTCAGAAATTTAAACGTACCATCACCGGCACTAAAAACGAAACGAAAAGCAATAAACTCGTTCGAAAATGAACCTTAGACTTACGGCTATTGCCTGCGTTTCGTTTTAAGTGCCGGCGAGTATACATAAACGCGAGCAAGTATAAAAAAAATAATTAAATTTGATTGTGGCTTTTTAAAGTGTGGTCTGTTGTGAATTTTCTGTTTGAACATGAATCCGAAACTTCAGACAAAGGATTCTTGTCAAGTGCTGATGTGAATATCATAATTTAGAAATTTAAACGTGCATACACGCGAGCGAGTGTTAAAAAAATAATTAAATTTGAATGTGACTTTAAAAGTGTAGCTTTGCGAATTTTCCGTTTGAAGATGGATCCGAAAATTTAAACAAAGGATTCTTGATCAGGACATCGACGTCGATTGAGTCTGCGCAAGGTAGGAAATATTCGCCTTATCTTGTTGTATCGGGACATCTTTTTACTTTCATTTCAAGGTCGACTTTTTGCTTCGATTTATTTTTAACCAAATCCTCTGATTTTATGACTTGAAACTGTGCGTTTTTTATGTTAAAAACTGAATCTGTTTAAAATAAGTTAAATGGGCATACACACGGTCAGGCAAGCCTTCGCGCTTGCTTGAGAGGCAAGTCTGCGAGCAAGTATGATAGATTCATTTAGGCCAGGAACGCACCATCAGTTCAGCGTATACACGTTCGCACTTAACCTCCGAGCCTCAAAACTTTCAGTTAGGCGCGAAGGCATACTTGACCGTGTGTATGCCCATTTAGGTCCTTTTACACGGTCGTTTCAGTTCTCATTTCAGTTTACGTTTTCATTTCATTTCAGTCCGGAAGGAGGTTTGTGTTTACACGATCCGTTCAGTTCTCAGTCCTTTTAGTTCTCTGTTCAGTCCGAGTTGCGCTTACAAAGTGTACGTGTATTTCGCGTTCAAACACATATTGTACATCTACATACTGTTCAAAAGTGTACAATTGTAATAGCTCATGTATGAAGACTGTTTCATTGCAGTAGCCTTAAGCCCCGTTTTCACGGTACACTTTGGATGATCATCCCGGATGAATCGTCCACAGTGATAGCGACGATGAAAGCAATTATTGTTTACACGAGTCATCCAAGATGAAATTAGTCAATTCAATTTAAAATTGCGTCAAATAAATGAAGTTGTACGAGCAGGAGTTGCTATAATAAGTAAATTTCTTGTAAATTGGCTTAGACGTGAACTTGAAAAAAAGATTAGGAAGAAAAAGCACTACCGGTCTTTCATCAAACTCAAAATTAATGGGGTGTGATCGTCTTTCCACTTAAACACCATGATCGTACAATCACCACAGTTTGATTTATTTGTAAATGCAAAAATGCGCGCCAACACTAGTCATGCAGAAGTTCTAACCTCTACCATGTACATTCTTTGCGCGATTTAGTAATCACTGGTGATGAAGCATTGCACAAATGCATGTTTTCACAGTTCTTTTCGGATGATTCATCCGCGGTAAATCTTTCAAAATCTTGAACAAAAGTTAAACTCGTCCAACTTCTTTCAGTTGTCATCTTGGATGATCACTTTCGATGATTTTTTGTTTACACGGTTCATTTCTTTTTCACTTCGGATGATTCATCCAGGATGATCATCCAAAGTGTACCGTGAAAACGGGGCTTTAGCTTTGGCGCTGAAGAAACGGCGTAAGAAAAGAAGCCATTGGCGTAAAGTTTGGTACCTTAAAAGGAATTCATTGTCGCATGTAAATTTAATGAAGGAACTTTGCTTAGAACCACGTGATTGGTTGAACTATTTATACGGATGAATGAGGATCTGTATCTTCTGTTATTACGCCTAGTGACGCCTATTATACAAAAGCAAGATACCAATATGAGAGAGGCTATATTATAACTCCTCATGAAAGGCTAAGCGCGACACTGAGATTTTTGGCATTTTTGAATACTTACCGCTTCCTGATTATCATCCTTGTCGACCATAGTCTTGACACGAATCGGCTGCTGGTCGCTGATGAACGAAAGGACGTCATAGTGATGGTTTGTATACTTCTTCAGTCCCTGCTCCACTTCTGTCACCGTCTTTAACTTTTTTAAGTTTTTTGTTATAAGTTGAACGCAGGCTTTTGATTTTGGATTTCACCATCGCTTTAGTTGCCTTTTCGTCGTATTCTTGATATTTCTCCAATAGGAGAGTATAGGTAGCCTCCCTAATGTTTGCGTTATAATAGTGTGGGTCCGTTTGGTTGCACAAACAAGGAGAAATTTTATAAATCTCAATGAACTCCAGAACAAAATCATGATCCTTCATGGACATAGCGACAGTTGTACATGTACACTGTGCCACAATTTCAGTGACACTGACATGAGCGAACGGACTCAGGTATGACGCGTTTGTTTACACATAGGAATTCTAAAAACTTAAATGAAACAAATAGGTCTACCCGTCCGGTCAGTTCTCCGTCTCTCCGTTTCAGTTCTCTTTTCAGTTTTTAGTTTTTACACACAGGAAACACGGACAGTTCGGTTGAAATTGAAACTGAACTGAGAACTGATATGACCGTGTAAAGGGACCTTTAATAATACAAAATCTTCTAAGCGGACACTAAATCGCGTAACTATACACTTTACGTTTCGCAGTCGTTCGACTGCTTCCTCAGAAGTCGAACGACTGCGAAACGTAAGGTGTATAGTTGCGCGATTTAGTGTCCGCTTAGAAAATTTTGTGATACAAATTTCATCGGACAAGAACCAACTGTAAATTTAATAATACAGAATTTAATTTGCACGCAATTTGTATCAGGATTTCATTAAAAAATAATTAATATGAAATACGTGCATACTAATAATTTATTTAAAAAAGGATGAAAATGCAATCAGCGTATGCAGATTATAATATAAAATTTAAAAAAAAATCATTTTACCTCTTTCCTTTCTGTTCTTAGTTTCTCTTGAAGACCTTGTTTATTTATTTTATTTATTTATTTATCTTGAAGAAGCTATGAACATACAACGAATCGTCCACATTCAAATATTGATTTTAAAAGCTATCCAACGAATAAATTACTAATTGTTTAATAATAATGTTACGTAGGAGCTTTTATTTCCAACTAAAAATGCTTATTATGAATAAATATCCGTGTTCTACAGAAATCGCAAACCGATGTCGAAGGATATTACACTAAGAAATTGCTAACAAATTAAAAATCTGCGTTTGCGACTTAAGCTCAATTTAGACGTTGCGATTTTTCTTACAAATATTTTTTTCACAGCACAATTTTACAAAATGTCAACGTGTAATATGCAATTATTTTTCTCATTGACGTATACTACTAGTAAAATTTCATGAAATTTATAAACGATGAAAAATTTCATGAAATTCCGAAATTTGTGATAAAATGAAAGATTTTCTGAATTTCATGAAATTTTTCATCGTTTATAAATTTCATGAAATTCAGGAAATCTTTCATTTTATCACAAATTTCGGAAATTTTTGAAATTTTCGAAAGTTTATTAGTTATGTGTCCATGTCGTTTTGTAGTTTATTAATTAAATTTGAGAACCGGTTTAGATAGAAAGAAATAATTAGAGATTTTGTAGTGAAAAGACTTCTCATTTTTCAAATTTAATTTCGAAAGTTTCATCAATTTATGACATTTTCATAAATTCTAGTGAAACTTTCATAAATGTCATCACATTTCAAATTTTACGATGTAATATTTTAAATTTCGTTTTCATGGTGATATGTTAAAATTGGTGTTAGTAATAGTCGGCATAAGCCAGTGGCTTAGATAGAAACTTGTTTCGGGTGGGGGGGCGAACAAAAAAAGTCTAACGAGTACGGACTACTTAACATTTTATTTATGAAATGTAAAACAGCGAATAAAAACAATGTCATACGAAAATTTCTTTAGTATGAATTTCTTTAGTATGAATATTTTAGAACAATTTCGGGGGAGGGGAAGGGCTCGGGCCCCCCTGCCCCCCCATCTTCGCCGCTGGGATAAGCACCTTTCATGCAAGTATCATCAAGGAAAACAACATTGCTGTTGCTAGAACACTATTGGAATTTAGGAATCTCAAAATAGCACGTTCAAATAGATAATTATATCAGCACTATAGTGACAGCAATAATTGTTGTGAATCAATACAGTGTGGATAAAAAGTGTGGGTCACATTTTTTGAAGTAAATGCGATTTAAAAAGAAAAGAAATTATTTCTAAACAAAACCAAATAGGTAGATGAGAAATACTGAATGCTGTTTATCACATCAACACTCCTTATGACGAAAAATGAGAAACAAATGGAATTTGAAAAAGATAATAGTATTAATTTTCTGGATGTGTCAATTAAAAGAATTTATTCATCTTTGTCTTTCAGCAGTGGCGCACCCAGAAATTGGTCTTGGAGGGGGCTTAAAAATAATAGTAATTGTAAGGATCACGTAAGAGTATACAAGGGTATATTAAAAAATAAAGCTACATAATATGAACTTATACCGAACTAACGTTACCAAATGAAATTAAGTCGGCGTGCTCTTTTTCTTGCAAAATTGAAATTATTTATTAAATTCTAGTACCACATAGCTGCCTCTGGGGGGAGCTTTAGCCCCCATAACCCCCCCGTGGTTGCGCCACTGTTTCCTTCAGTATTTTCAGAAACCTACCAATACTGATGCCACGATTAATTTCATGTCCAACCATTCTTCCCAACATAATATGTCAACTTTTTCGGCATTTTTTTACAGAGCTTTTTCTATTCCTATGACGAGGGGGATTTTGCTAGGGAGATCAAGATTATTTGCCAAATGGCTTATAATAATGTAATGGCTTATAATAATGTAAAATAAACGAAAGATGAAGTTGGTAGGGATATCAACGTCATCTCTCGTTTATTTTACAAAATTCGTAATAGTTTAATTAACAAAGCTGTTTTCCCCACTTTAACTGACAATTCTTTGGAACCTAACTTATAATATGCTTCTCTACCTTACGTAGGTGTTGTTTCTGAGAAATTAAAGAAAACTCGCAATAAGTTGGAAGGTATGCAAGTAACTTTTTCAAATGATTATAACCTTATCTCTATTCCGATGAATTCTAAAGATGAGATAGAACGTAGGAATAAAAGTTGAGTTTAGTCCATCACTTGCACTCACTCCAATTGCAATTCTACTTACATTGGTCAAACTGGCCGTAATTTGGCTACCCGAGTCAAAGTACACATTTCGTCTGCTAGATTGGGAAAACAGACAATTGTGCTTTTCATCTGTTAGATTCAGGACATTTTCCAGACCCTAACTTCGTCGTAAAACTACTTCACCAATTACCTAAAGGTTTAAAACTTAATATTGCTGAATCGTTGGAAATCTTTTTATCTAAAAGTGATAACAGTATCAACCTCTTGAATGACCAAAT
The DNA here is from genome assembly GCA_033060865.1 of Dorcus hopei. NCBI lineage: Eukaryota > Metazoa > Arthropoda > Insecta > Coleoptera > Lucanidae > Dorcus > Dorcus hopei. The sequence continues at coordinate 39,878,545 of CM065426.1, forward strand.
CATCTTCCCACATTTTAACTTTTTCGAGTCTATAAATTGGAAACATTAATAAGTTTTCTTGCGCCATTCTGCTTTCATTCTTAATGTTTGCTATCTGCGTTAGATTGAATTTACATTGTTGTACTTTTTCAAAAAACTCTGTCAAAACTTCACCACTTTTCAAAAAAAAAATTGCTATCAGCTTTACAATGTAATTGTTACCCTTAAGTGGTATTATTTATCTCTCTTGCCATCAGATTTCAATTTGTAATTGTTACCGATAAGTGGTATTATTCTAATTAATCTATTTCAATCCGCCTTCGGATTTCAAATTGTAACTTGTTACCCATATGTGATACTATTTAAGTTGGTATTATTTAGGAACTTTTGTTTGCCTTATTTTAAGTTTTTGCATTGCTTGTTACTTAATTTAAGTAAAAATGGCCACGTGCTAATGTGTCTTGCTTAACAGTTTTGTTTCAATTTTTCTTAATTAATTGTCTTTTAAGCGCAAATTAATTAATTTCAGATTTGAGAATGGTTCTTAAACCGAAACATCGTCATTATCTAATTCATAGTTATTGTACTGATGAACAAAATATAATTCAAGACCTTAGAAGTAGTTTTTGTGACCCTCTGGCTCAGGCCGTCAATCGTCTTCAAAATTATATTAAGTAATTTCTTAAAATATTTGGTACATACCTTTTTCCAAATTTCCAATTGCGTTTATTTCAAAAAAATCTTATGGAAATGATACTAAAAAAATTTGGTCATATGTTAATAATAAGCTTGGACGAGGAAGAAAGACTACAAAAACTGAAATTAACTATTTGAAGAATAATGAAAATAAAACAAAAATAGAAGGCGAAAAAAAATTGCAAATTACTTGAATATTTATTTCAGTGAAATAGGTGAAAAATTAGTGCAAAATATTTATAACCCAACAATAAAAAGAAATGTAACAAATAATAAAAAAATAAACATCAATACTATTTTTCTAAAGCCAACAAATAAAGAAGAAGTTAAGAAAACCATTGATGGTCTAAAAAATAAAGCAGGCGGAGTTGATAACATACATACAAACGTAATAAACGTTTTTGCAAATAACCCAAGAGTTATTCAGGCCCTTGTATATATTCTAAATCTAATTTTTACAACAGGAATTTGTCCTGAATATTTTAAGATAGCAGAATTTGTGCCAATTTTCAAAAGTGGTGATAAATATAATCCAAGTCAAACACCACATCAAAACCCATACTTCTAACAAAATCCTTCGACGCACCAGTTTGGCCTTAGTTCGAGAACGTATTCAGTTTACCCGACATCAACTCTCCAATCTCTCGGCTACAATATTTCATCTTCATCTAGAACTTGCCAATATCCTCACACCAACGGACTGGCAACTAATAGACAGACTTACCTACGAACAAGCCTCCCGCACCCGTGAACATATCACTAATACCCACATCCGTAAATTCAATCAGTTAGCTTCCAAACAACTACCCAATCGTCATAATGAATCTCATTCTTTAACACATACTGTGATAATTAAATCTCGTTAATCCATATCTGAAAAAGAAATCTCCGATCTCTCCAAAGGACCAAATTTCGCAATCACTCCAAGAACGATACCCACTGGGTATGAAGACATCATATCTGGAGTTGAATCTGCCCTAATCAAACATCCTTCTCACATTGCAGACCCTATCCGCCATGAAACTTCCAAAATTTTAAAGCAGCCAAACCCCCTAAACCAAATTGTTCCAAATCTGAATTTCAAGCCCTCAAAACCCTGAAAAATAACCCAGACATTGTCATACTCTCCGCAGACAAAGGGAATGCCACTGTAGTTTTAGACCGCGCAGAATACGACCAGAAAATCAACACCCTATTAGACGACCCTGCTTACCAACCCTTGCAACGGAATCCAACTTCACGCATAGAACGTATCGTAACGACCTTAATAAAAGCCTCTTCTATCCTACCAGAAACACAAAAAGTCTTGATCCCCCGTGACTCCAGAATTCCCAGACTTTACGGTCTCCCTAAAATCCACAAACCAGATACACCTTTACGTCCCATAGTTAGCGCAATTAACTCACCAACCTACAAAGTTTCCAAATATCTAGCACAAAGTCTCAAACCGTTTGCAGGTAAAAGTGAAACCTTCATCCTCAACTCTCAGCACTTCGTCCAAAAAATTCACGAATTTCCCTAGACCCTCAGGACATTCTGGTCAGCTTCGATGTAGAATCTCTTTTCACCAAAGTCCCAATTCCCGACACCATCACAATCATCCAACAACTGTTCACAGCCCATAATCAACCTGAAGACTTAATTCCCTTAATAGATGTTGTTTAACTTCAACCTATTTCATGTTCCGTGATCAATATTACGAACAAGTCTCAGAGCACAGCCATGGCTCCTCTCTCCCCAATAGTAGCCAATATTTTATGGAGCATTCGAACAACAAGCCCCTATACTTCTTTCCCACTTAAACCCAAGTGTTGGTTCAGATATGTAGACGATGTTTTCTTCGCTATTTGGCCACACGGTAAGGAATCCTAGACAATTTCTTTGAACACCTAAACTCTCAACACCTGACATCCACTTCACTTTGGAATATAGAAACTGACGGCCACTTACCTTTCCTTGATATCTTAGTAAGCCGCCTCCTAACGGTAGATTAGGACACTCTGTGTATCGCAAACCAACCCATACTGATCGCTATCTGAATGCATTCACACCATCATCCTTCTCAAAAACAGTCAGTCATTAACTCACTAGTCAGCCGCGCCTTTGCCCTATCAGAACCCTCTTCACTTCAAACAGAACTGAACCACGTAACAAAAGTCCTACTCGATAACAACTACAAAAAGCACGACATCCAAAGATCCATTTCTCGTCATCTCACCCCAATTCCTCCACGTTCTGAACCTGATACACCTCCAGTCGCTACAGCTTACTTACCTTACATCCACACCATAACAGATCGAATCGGCAAAATACTCAAACAACAGAACATGAAATCAATTTACTTACCCATGACGAAACTTTCAGATTGCCTACCCTCCACAAAAGATCACATCCCCTTACAATCCGAAGGTGTGTACCGAATTCCTTGTTCCTGTGGGCGTGTATACATCGCAGAAACAGAACGGTCTGTTAGTACTCGTGTTTCTGAACATGAACGCTGTACTAGACTACTACAAACAACTGGCTCGGCCCTAGCTGAACACAAACTAGAAACCGGTCACCAAATCCTATTCTCCGACACAAAACTTCTAGCCCGCTCATCTCATTTTTTCAATCGTAAAATCCGTGAATCCATAGAAATTCTCAAACACCCCAATAATCTGAACCGTGACACTGGCTTTTACCTCCACAATGCTGGAAACATCTCATTAACGATCCGTCACGCCCCAACAGACCAATCCCCGGTCACCGTTCCATTCCCACTACCCCACCTATCACTATAAATACCACGACAACAGACATACCCACTCAGTCTCAACGACCCACGAGAAGCAGCAGCAACACCACCAGCAGCAGCAGCCCTGAGGAAGTTCTTCTGCAATGGAGAACGAAACGTCGGCAGTAGAAGAAGTCAACGTGACGCGGTTCCAACCGGAAGCCAATTCAAACATGGACGACGGCCGCGGAAGCCTTCAAGTTAAAATAATCCAAGTAATTATAGACCGATATCGCTCATATCAAATTTTGCTAAAATTTTTGAAAAAATAAAGCATAGCAGGCTTGTAAATTTTTTCGACAAATATAGTATTATATCCAAAAATCAGTATGGTTTTAGAAAAAAATTGGGAACTAAAGATGCACTTGCCAGTGTAACGGAATTTCTTTACAACAGTTTGGATCAGAGCCAACCTATTGCTTCTGTTTTTTGGACACTGTCAAGCATAAGATATTAGTACAAAAACTAAATGATGTCGGAATCAGAGGTTTAACCTTGAACTTAATAAAAAGCTATTTAGATAAAAGTAAACAATTAGTCAAATTAAATGAAGAAAGAAGTAACGAGGTTATAGTCAAAGCCGGTGTCCCGGGGGGGGGACCATTTTGGAACCTCTGTTTTTTATCATATACAGCGTGTAATCGAATAAGTTTCACATGTTAATACTGTAAGTTCTTAATCACATAAGGAATTGATTCTGCAAATATCAATGTTCTTGCTCGAAAATAAAAAACTGACCTACCACAAGAGCGCATCGCCTTTTGTTTGAAAACCTCTGCTCGTTCGTCAGTGCGTCTGCGATTTTTATAGACGCATCGTAAAACGATAAATTCCGCAAATGTCACGGTCACTGGGTTAGTGTCGCCCGCAATACAATTTGAAACGGAATCTTCGTTTCATTAAATAATTCACAATAATTACATCGTGATATTTCACACTTTGTAAACAAATAACACACTATGTGATATAATTTGTGAATTTCTTATGTTAAAATAATGAATGTAAGTAACGAGTGGTTTTTTAAATCCGACGTCAAGGCGATAAAAAAAGTTGGCTGTGAAACATTCATTGTGAATAGAACATTGAATGTTTCACAGCTAACTTGACGTCGGATTTAAAAAACCACTCATTACATTGATAAGAAACAAATTGGTGACAGGAGAATTTTGCGGATGCGAACATTTTTTTCGGTTCCGTCAAATAAATAAATGCATTTACTGCACTAAATACAAATGTTTAGTTTAACGCTTTCCCTAAGTTTTGAGAACATTCTTAAATCAATTATTGTAATAAAGTAATTAGGTGCGATTTTATCGCTCGAGTTTAACAGTACGATCGTTTATTGTTTAATTCACGTATAAATTACTATTTGCTTTCAGAATATTGAATGATAAAGAACGTCTAATAATAATTAAAAAGGCAAATTTCAACACAACACTTGCAACTATCGCAATCAGCTGACACTGTGAACGGGCGTACACGCAGTACCTCCGCAATCTTTCGGATTTTTTTTTGCTTAGTCTGAACGTAATAAAGAATCATAAATTAAGTGATGGTAAATTCGTCGCTTTTTGTTCCAATAATACTTTTAATGTGACCTTTATTGAATTAATTGGTACCTATTTTTTTACTTATTGTTAGATAGGATTCATGATTACTGTTTTATTTTTAATTAAGGAAATAAAATTATTATGTAAACATTATTTTGTGAAAAATATGCATATCGATTACTTAAATATTAATTTAAAAATCAGCTGGGAATAGGTAGGCATACACCAGCATTCAATCATGCCATTCTTTCCTTCGACAATCTTTCCCTTCAAGAAATTGAAACGAAACAAATCCTGTTCTAACCCACTAATACAAACTGAATCTTGGAAATAGTGGAGGTATAAACAAGCCTACACATTAAGCATTTATCGTGTCGGTCAAGAACATTGGAACATCCCTAATATGAATCCCGAAGGAAGTAAGAATGTTGGCTAGTCATCTCGTACTTCACTAACACACGTTCTTTCCTTCACGATTGCACTTTCCTGCGGGATTGAACGCTCGTGTATGCTTAGCTAATAGGTGACCATACACCAGCATTCATTCATGTCATTCTTTCCTTCGACACTCTTTCCCTTCAAGAAATTGAAACGAAACAAATCCTGTATTATTGTATTAGTGGGTTAGAACAGGATTTGTTTCGTTCAATCGAAAAACGTGTTATAATGCTGGTGTATCTCACCATCTCCGTATTCTTTCGTACGAAAGTATTAAATGACCTGCCTCAACGTTTATTGTATCGCATCTGCGGGTTTACTGTTCTCATTTATTGCGTATAATAGTAAATTTCGCTCAGCCGTTCGGGCCGTCCGGGGCTTTAAATCAAAGCTAGCGGTTCTCAAACGTTTTATGCAAAAACTAAACATATATTTCTCCGTAGTTATTATTGACATTTTTTTCAAACGTATGTCGTAACTTCGCTTCTTTTCTTTTGTATTAGTTGTGGTTACAGTATGTGAAACTTATTCGATTACACGCTGTATATGAATGATGTGTTAGAATTAAACGTTCCAGGATGCAATTTTATCCTATGCGGACGATACTATTATTATATGTATGTTCAGGCGATACTTGGGACAAAGTGCCCAATACACTAGAATTGCAACTTAAAATTATAAAATTCTGGCTTAACGAAAATTTGCTAGCGTTAAATGTTAACAAATCTGTTTGCATAACTTATGGTAACTACACTGATAGTGTTCCACTAAAGTTTGAGCTAAAAATTGATGATGAAATAATTAAGAGTTATTTCTACCAAATATTTAGGAATTGTGATTGATTGTCATCTGAGATGGGATAGTGAAATACTAAATAAGGTTAAAAGAACACAATATTTAATTTATGTTTTTATGAGATTAAGCAAAATACTTACACCTAAAACTTTACGTGCAATTTTTTATGGTTTATATTACAGCGTAGCAACTTACGGAATTATTGCTTGGGGAAGTGCAAATAAAACGACTGTCATGCTTTTAAACTCTGTACATAGTAAAATTGTTAATATACTGAAAAAAGTAGATAAAAAGGGAGCAAACCCACTAAGCCTGTATAAAAAATAAAGGGTCTCGCGACACGCAGTATAAGGATGAGAGGACAACTGTCTGTATCGTATTATCTGATCATGACGTCACATTCAAAAAATTGTATAAAATAAAATTTAACATTTTATGAATTGAAAATACACAGCGTCACAATTTGAAATCTGTTTAATTTAAATAATTCAATGCTGTCAGTGCTACAAACCTTTAGAAAGAGAAAGAACACATTGAAATCATAGCCTACTTTAATTAGGGTGCATCTTATACAACCACCACTTATAAAGGCAAGGTGGGACAGTGAAACGAGTCAATTTTTTTTAAATTCTTTACTCAGTCATTAATTTGTTTTTATTTTGTTGTCTACTGCAAATTAATTACATTTGCAAAATAAGCGATAATTAATCCGTCTGCCTGTAATTTCTTGATTGAAAGGCTTTCTTATTTTCACTTAAATCCTGATCTGAGTCTCGATTTCTTTTTAATAGGTAGATGTTTATTTACGATTTTTTTTTTAAGTTTTAAATTAGATATTTAATATCTACTTTTTTTTTAGATTTCAGGTTACAGGATTTTTGCATTCCTTACAAAGTTCCACGAATTTCGGCATAATAAACCTACTAGTTTTTACGACATTTTCTTTGAAAATTTACGTTTTAAAGCTCAGTTACTCGAAAGCTTCGGAAAATTGAGAGCGTCAAATTTTTAAGTTGAAACTTCTTTAAAAAAAGAATTCTCCTTGAGCGGTTTACTTTAGTTAACTTCCAGAACTATCCTCATATAAAAGGTGAGCAAGAAAAAAATCAGATTAGATTAGGCGGTGCAAAGAAAATGTATGTCTGTGATTGACTGAATTAATACATTCATGAACTGTCAAATTTATTGACTTTTTATTTAACCTTTTCTTTGCAGCGCCTACTCTAATCTGATTTTTATTTGCTCACCGTTTACACGTAGCTATTATGTAAAATCAAATTTAAAAATCAATTTAGTCTGTAAATTAACATATCGCACAAATTATCTAAGAAATGATTGAATCGACTTAATCTAAATATTTCAATCGCTTATGATGTAACGACTCTCGCATTTTACTGCGTATAGGCATAGGCTGTTGAGAGTCTTTCACTGAAGCATTTTGTATATTATTCAAATTAGAAATCAATTCTAGACTTGCGTTGAATGAGATTCTGGAAAAATTTGAATCAAGTCCACCCAGCAGCATCAAACATCCGCTTACGTAAGAAAGAAGTGTGACGAAAATGAGGTTGCCCGTTATACAACCGAAATCACTTTCTTCTCGCTTAAATATTGCGCCGATTTTCAGCAATTGTTTGTACGCACCGGCTTTCGTCACACCGACGATTTCACGTGCGTGCATACGCGTATTGTTACACGCTCGTCTGCGCAGAAATTCCTCTTCCAGCAACACAAAGAACCGACCAATTGGCCAACAACACTTTTAAGCAATCCTCGACAGATAAATTGCACTCTTGAATTAATTACTCGTGTTAGATTGTCAAGTGCACACAGGACGGAGCTTTCATTTCCATTTTTTTAAGTAGGCTCTTTTGAAAGAAAGCGAAAGCGAAACCTGAGTGACTTTTGATCTAACAAGAAATAATTACTTTTGGATAAGCGTAATCTGATTATTTTAAAGCAATGGCATACACATATGCAAATATTTTTGGCCTGGTCACTTCATGAGCTTACATAACAGCAAATTCTGATTGATAAGATTTAGATTAGGATTAATTTTTCAATTGCGTAATTAACGACGTTGTTACATAAAAGCAATTTTCTGCTAATAAATGGCCTTTTGTTGCCACAAATGAATTCTAAATTAATTTTTTTTTAGAATCTCAAACTACTCTCTGACTTTGATTCGTTTAATAATTATTATCTCCTGCATTTTTTCCTCTCCTACATATAAATTCAATAAATTATTTATAATTTCAGAAATGCATCGAGGATTTTATGAAAGCGTTTTGAAAATAAAGTAATTTCACGCCGTAATAGCCGACAAAGCGCATACAATGAGCGTAGAAAACGTGGAATTTTTGTATGGATTTACGAGAGCAACTTTTTTTCATTTGTTGCCCTAAACTCTCTAGTCTGTAGTTGGAGCGATTTGCTTTTAGAAACTTTTCGTTTTCCCATGAAATCGAGCGGGCGTTTTATATCTGCTAATTATAACATAGCTTAGACATTTTTGTTAACGGAAAAAATTAATTACTTTTCATTTTTTTCATGGTTTATTCTAGGCTTGGAATTGTTTTTCTGGGACGATTAAAATTCCAGACCTGTGTGCTTATTAGTTTATCTTTTATTTATCTCGTCTTTATTGTGATTCGTTTTAGTGACCCATCTTCCTCCATCAGTCTTATGTGGCCAAATCGGCCTAAAAGCCCGTTCACAATGACTTAACATAACAAAATTAATCACTTAATAAAAATTGGAAGCACTGTTAGAAATGTAAGCGTACTAATTGGCTAATTCTATTAATTTACGCTTCTTAAGTTGACATCTTCCATTTTTAGGATAACTCTGTTAAGTACAATCAATCAGTAGCGTTCTAAAACAGTTTAGTGAGTGTAGTCTTTGAGTCCTCGAGTTGAGCAAAATAATTTTGTCCTGTATTAACCTGAACAACCACTAACAGTTTGCAAATATTTGCGCATGCAAAGAACAAGAAATCCATTCATTGTAACCACATAAATTAACCCTCTAATTTCCTTAATTCAATTTTATTACGTTAAGTCATTGTGAACGGGCTTTAATTGTTTCGTGTGATTTTCGTATTTTAGCGTTTATCCTAATAGTTCAGTTCTGTTTCTGTCTAACCTCGACTTTTTTGTTATCCTTCTTAAATATCTCCACTCTTTTTTATTCACAATTATCCTTAACTTTATTCTTAAGCCAATGATATTTAGGTCATAAAGTATAACCCAAAAAGTTCCAAAAATCGTTCTGGATTTGTTGAACTTCTTTTGTAGCCTGTCCGTCACTATAAGAAAGAACCAAGACTATCCCCCTGTTTAATTAAAACCTTGACCCATCTCAAACTCAATTTGCTATTGTTAAGTATCACTTTTATTAGCTTGCTTATCATTCCTGATCTGCTGAGCACTCGTTCTCATGTTAATAAAAATTATATTTAGCATTTTGCCTTCTCTTTTGCGTCAAATTTCTAGGAACTTCTTTGCTTCATTTGTTGTTTCCTACCCGGGTTACGTACTTGTTCCCGTTCACTTTTTCTCTTTCTTACAAATTTCATCACATCGTCTACTTTGCTGTGTGATGTGTTTGTTTCTCGCTCTATCTCTTCTGGTCTTTCCTATGATTGTTGGTGCATTAATTTTTGTTTCTCGCGACTTGCTACCTACTTTTTTCGCCTAATCTGTTTGACCCTGTGTAATGTTGTGAATGCTGGGGGATAATCGGCAATGGTAAATAAAAAACTCTACTCGGAAATATGCCCAGCTCAGTCGAGATGGGGTGGGATACAAAAAGATTGTCGATTGCTTAAACCTGGATGTAAAGATAAGGTTACTGTATTTAGAAGGTACCGCCATTCATTTCCGCGGCTTCGTCCCCCAAATTAAAAAGAAAGCGATGAAACGCTAAAGAAGAAAAAGGATAGATACATAACAAGTTACTGTTGCTAAGGAGTTTATGAATGAATTTGATTAACCCCAAATTAGAAGAGAGAGAAAGTTGGCACTACCTTCTCGATACACTAACCTTATGTAAAGAGGGCGGCGGGCGCCACCTAGCGCCTAATTGTCCAAGTAAGCTAGTAAAACCATGGCCAGCTACATTAACATTCACTGACGTGTATGTATGGCCGTTTCAATTAAGGCCCTGTCACATCATTAGTCAGTTTGATCAAACTGGACTGACAAACTACATCAATGACGTCAAGACTTATCAAATTCGTTATTTCGTCAAACTGTGCTGTCACACTAGCACTAGAAATTTGACCAAACTTTGAGGTTAAGTTTTTTTTGAAATCGTCATTTTAAAAAAGTTACGCAAAGATGGATAAAAAAAAAGCAGTGGCAGTGTTAGCCTTATAGGTTAGGTTAGATGTTATACTTCCGTTTCGCGTCTCTTCCTGTGAGTTTAAATCTACCAATCATAAGGCAAGTTTGATCAAACTGACTGATGGATATAGAGGCGCCCCTAAAATTTAGAAAATTTGCTCAAACAGCTTCCATGACGTCATGTGATGTCATTAGTTCATTAGTTTAGTTTGTCAGTCCAGTTTGATCAAACTGACTAATGATGTGACAGGGGATTAAGACTATCAAAAATTTTGACGGGTACTCCCCTCAGCGCCTCTTGTGAGTTTTTAAGTAATTGCAGTTGTCATTAAGTTACTGTCAGTAGTTTTGTAGTATCTTTAACAGGGGCGTTGAGGGGAGTACTCCATGGCATGCTTTCTCGGAACCGAATTTTAGGCGAATTGAAACGGCCATACATACACGTCAGTGAATGTTAATGAAGCTGGCCATGGTAAAACTCGCTAGGCCTACTCACATGAAAACAAAACTCAGTAACGTTAACTCGGAAACAACTTTTCCTTAATATTAACTTTATGAATTGGGTTCGGAAGGAGCCAGAAGCCTTCGTCGAGCAATTACGTCTTACGAGGCACAGATAAGTATCCAAAATTAACGTGTACGAGAAACAACGCAAAACATTTTGACGATACCAACACGACCTCCATCTATGTATTCGCGTGTTCATCCACGGAATGGGTGCAGCTCTTGATGAGCGCTCTATGAGGTTCTGCATCTCCGAACAGAGGTCCTTCTCTGCGAACACGATGTCAAAATAGCCAGGTTCTCGAAATTTGATGGCATCAACAGCAAAACTCGTCCGGAAGGAATCAAACTGGCCCCAAAACTCGAACAAGGGGGAGGGGGGGTGATTCTAACAAATAAAACGTGCTCAGTCACACAACGTGCTAATGGAAGAAACATAAATAAAAGACAAATTCGATAACGAGAAAGAAGTTGATTCGAAAAAGACTTACTCGCCAGATCAATGGGCTAACTTACGGAACACGTGGTGTGTCGGTCCACGAGAAACGCGTAATTCATCCGCTACAAAAGCTTTGGAAACGGAATCTTCCAGGTACACTTCATAATCGACACTAATGTCCGTATTCATAGTGCTTCCTCGAGGCTTCCTTCAGTAAGGAAACCCTTAGAATGTGAGTTGTTATAGTGCAACTGCCGTAATCCCATTCTAAGGGGTTCCTCTTTCAAAGAAGCCTCGAGAAAGCACTATGAATACGGACATAAAACCCTATAAACTCGGGGCGGCCTTAACTCCAAACCAACAGCACAGAAAGCGTAAAAATATTCGATCGTCGTTTGCAATGCGTGCGCGTGAACTGCTCAGAAACACCAAGCTGGAAAAAGGGCTAGCCCCGCCTTCTTTTTCGTTTTCGAATTCGAACTTTTGGCACAGAATACCAGAAGCGACCCTCGTCTTCCCGCGCGGAACTAATTTTCTTTGCGCATGTGCAGGTTTTGGTGGATCCTCTGTCAACCTCAAAACTTCTTATGTGATTAATGTCATTGCTTGATGCAATTTGTCTAAGGTTTGTAAAGTGTTTACAATCATTTTGCAATTGCCACCTGCTTTTTATAACTTTCACAAATAATCACGTTTTCGATTTTTTCATTCTATGTTTACAAATTCATATTTCGCGCATTCTTTTCACGTCTAATCCACCGAAACAATGGCGTCAAGGACACAAAATCGGGATCCAAAAACATCAAAGGTTCCGACACAAGTGTTGCTTTTGATATTCTGTGCTTTTGGGGAAGACAGTGTTCCCAACTGTTATAAAAAGTTACCAAAAACAACTTAACAAAAGTAAAAGAGAAAAAAATCTTAGAGTATAAAACGAAAGAAGTCGAAAATAGACAAATAGTTTGAAATTTTGATGAATAAAATTTGAACCGTGACAGACTATTATAAATTGACGTAATTAGTTCAGAAAAAAATATGTTTTCAGGATTACGTTACAATTTTTCAATTGCTGCAAATTTTGAAGTTTGCCTGCAACTTGCACCAAAAGAACATCTTCCATTATTTATCCTTCTATATACATAATTAATTTGCAATACACGTCTGAATTGAAGAATTGAGTTTTTGATATTTGATTTCAAGAAGAAACTTCACTTAACAATATATCACTTACAAAGTTAATCCAATTTCGCATTAGTACGTTCACTTTCAATGAAAACCCGATGTTTTACTGTTCCGTAGTCATAGTTACACAACTTCTTAATTAAATTTCTTTTTTTCGAACGCGTGTAGCAGATTCCGTTTCGAGCATTCGAGTTAACAACTTCACCGGAAACGTGCCAGACACGCAGAAACCGGAGAAAGTCAGCCGATCGACCGGAGTTTATGCAGCAAGTTCCATTCTAAGCTAAGGAACTGACCGTGAAATTCGCTTACCGTTTCAAACTACATATGAATTAAATAAAAAATTAATTAAAATCGAACGCCCCCCGGTGCTTACAAGTAGCAGCTCGCCCAGATAAATCTCAACCAATTAAGGATTAGGCTACCCATAAATCAGAATCATATCAGAAGCCCACTCGATGACATCCTAAGATACTACCCAGGGCGGTATTTATTTTAAATGAAAATTTATTGGCGTTTCATAATAATTATTGGCCGAGTGAAATAATGTGTAATTATGTAACGCGCAGCGTTATAGAAATCGTTACAATGAAGCAGGCAGGCAGGTGTGATGATGTACGATCTTAATTAGCGCGTTGGGAAATAGGATTTAAAATGCCACAGTCCGTGTGCATACGTGATGGTGATGATGATGATGATAGAAAAAGAAGTACGTACACACGTTAATTATATGTACGCGTTCGGCCTGTCAAACATAAGTCAAGTTTTTAACGTATTAACAAACGATTAGTAATAAAGTTTACGGCAAACCAAATAAGGACGTTTTTGTTCCTTTCTACAAAAAAAAAAAATCCTTTCGGAATGGTCTTTTTCTTATCGTAAATTCAAATTATATAATAATTAGCACCTCGCTGTGAACTTCCAAAAGTTCGTGTGACATTAACTGCGTAATTAGTTTTTTTTTTCGTCATTGAAACAGTGCAAGGTGATGTTGACCTTAAGCCTTAAACCCACCACTCAGCTCCTACGTTCGCATTAAAAAAAAAATCATCAATTCCAAATGCAATTTTATTTTACGATAGCTGAAACTCGGCGGGGGGAGGGGGGTATTTTTGAGTCTCGTTTTCCATCGAAAGCACTTTCTAAAACAATTTGTGTGGCCTGGCTCTAAACGCGAGCAAAACAATCGGCGGAGGGTTACGTAACGTCCACGTTTTAGAGCACGGAATTAATTGCCGAAAAGCGACCACATGATCGATACTTAACAATAAATCTGCGATTTATTTTAAAAGCGCGGTCGGCTTTCGCAAGTTTGAAATGTTAATGCGGCCTGATATTTAGAGCTGATATTTTGCTCTGGCGGTGCTCATTTAGAGCACGTAAACTCTGTTATGATTAATACGTACAAATGGGCAATTTACGTTTGGATAATGTAGGTACTGCAAGTGTGGACTAATAATAATAAATCGTCTGTCTCGCAACGTCGACATGTCAGTTAGTTTAGTGTTTACGACTTTCCTTTTTGTTTATTTTTCGGACGTTAAAAAGTGTTCACCCTAGATGCGATCAAACAATAAAACACGATTTTATTTCCGTCGTGTTTCGATTAGATTAGGATCAACAAAATCGCCCTCGTATTTAACGCCTCTGTTGCATAACATTGTACAAATCACGTAACCCAAAGTCAAGACACGTCGTACCACTTGAAGAGAAAGAAAGCAACGACCATTTGAATTCAGGTATACAGTTTTAATTACTTTGCTCCGGGCGCGTTGTGAGCAGTGTCATTACGTGCTAGACGAATTAATAGCCGGTACCTGTTCCATAATACCATTTATAAATAGTCGCTCTCTAGCAGCATTTTTATTGTATGTATGTATGTACAAACGTGGACCGTATATGTGTATGTGTGGCCAGGAGTGATTTGTTGCTTGTGTCTTTCTATTTTCGTCTTGGGATTCCTTTGTCATTCACACCGAGGAGATCGATGTTAACAACCTCCGCCGAGTTTATATTAAAGTTCGTCATTAATTACAACTTTCGTTGTTCGCCAACTATCTTCCTGATAATTCTTAATATCATCCAGTCCTTAGTTAAAATTTAACTTAAATTGAACGAATTAACACAAGATTGTTTATTTGACCTCATTTCTCGTGTTAATCAGGTTCATGAGTTAAACTAATCAGGCCAATTAACCACATTTTATAAACAAAAAGTATTTTTGTGCTTTTTCCTTGAAATACTGTGTGAAGTGTGAACTAATAATTTGGTATACTTTTTGGGTAATGAATACATTCTGAAATCAATACATACATAGGTGCTCCTTAGGGTGTGGTTTTGGGCCCTATTTTTTTTCTTAATGTAATATAAATTAACTTGACAACTTAGTTGACCTTTTATCTGAGAGTGTAAAGCGTAAGTCACTTCTTTCTCCCTCTTTTCCGTCTTACATCAGGTTCTCAGCTTCTATCTTCACAATCTGATCACTTTCCTGAGCTTTTATTTGCGTTGTAGCTAACTTGGTTCTTTTTATTTTAATGAACGTGCTTAAAGTTTCACTTAAATTTTAATTGTGTCCACACATAATTCATTAAATATCAGTCAACATCGATATATTCAAAGCGATGCTGAAATCAATCTCAATTTTATATAACACGACCTTTGGGCTATTGTATTGTATTGTACTACGGGGTCGATAGGCTTTTAAGCCTTTCAGAACTGCGACCATGTTGATCTTTTGTTCAAACCCTCCAAGTAATTAATTTCCTAGGAACCCTACCTTATCAGCGAAGTGCAGAATGTTCCTAAGAGGCTTTGCTATCACCTAGTCAGGTGTCAGACTCACTCTTTCTAGGTGACTAAGCCGAAGTCTTGTTAATGTCTTACATTTGCAGAGTATATGCTCAGCCGTTTCTGTTTCCGATTCACATAATCTGCAAATTTCTCCTTCCACCAAGCCCATGTTCTTAAGGTGAGGTGATACCTCACAGGACAGTGGCCGGTGAAAAGACCTGAAACAGTCTTTATTTCGTTCTTTGACAGAAGTAGAAGCTTTTGAGCAATCTCAGGCGAATACTTGATAAATTTCTTCGCCTGTCTTTGCTCTGGAGCATTAATCCAGTAGGACATTTTCTTCCTATCCAGCCACCTTTCAGTCTCTTTCCTATACAGTGACTTGCTAAGGCCACAGAAAGGTTCAGGACCTACGGGGGAAACCCCAGAACCAGTTCGAGCAAGTTTATCGGCTCTTTCGTTCCCTTCTATACTCTCATGGCCGGGAATCCATTTTAGGGTAACTTTATTGCCCTTAGCCAGTTCCTTGAAAGATTGTTTACATTCCCCTATGGAAACAGACTTAATGCAGTATGCTTTGAGTGCCCTTATGGTTGCGTGACTGTCAGACAGAATATAAATCTTTTTACCCTTTGTGTTCCTTCTTTGGGCTATTTATTTTCCCTATGATACATAATTTACTGAAAGTATTTTATAATTTTTCAATTCAAACCCCTTTCAGTAACTTCTGAAATTGAATCCGGAAGAATTCTTCCTCTTTCTTTTTTTTTCGTGTTAAGTTCAATACGTTTTATTACGTATGAATATTGTCCAGTCATTAGGATAATAGGAAGTAAGATTGGTGAAAATGATTATTAAAAATTAGTATTGCGTTATGTCACTTGCAAATATTTGAGCACGTACGTAGGAAGTACATCTCAAAGTCGCACAAAACACAAAACTCAAGGAATACTAGACAAATACTTTCTCCGCCTGCTCGTCGTAAACATTACATCACCGAGCGGCACATTCCGCGAATGGTGTACCCGATTATTTTTGGATGCTGCTTTTTCCACTTTCACTCAATGCCGCAGGATTCGAAGGACCTTGGCGTCTCGTCTCTGCTCGCGGCTCGACGCGGGTTATGTGCTTTTCGCGTAGCAGGTCAGTTGTATAACCGATTTTTAATGGTACGTTTGCTACGGTTTAATTTTTATGGCGTAATGTTTATGGGGCATTGTTTACGAGTACGTTGCGATAATTGTGTGTCTATCGTATCTACTGCGAGGTTGCACAATTATTTATTATTATTTTTTTAAAGGTATTACCACACAAAAAAATTTAGCAATTTTTTAAACGTTACATAAATCACGTACTCAGAAGTGATAAATAATAATCATCTACCAGAAACCATGATGACGAACGATAATATTTTTAATTAATACAAGCGCTCCATTGTAAAAGTCGAAATTTTTTATTTCAAATTTACATTTTGTAAACTCGAACTCGACGTGTTAAATACCACCGGGTTGCATCACTTTCCTGTAATTCTACACATGTAACGTAATAATAATGGCCTTCGAAGGACGCTTTTAAGCAACCGCATCGCACCATTTAACCAGGCATTTCTTAACGCGCATTCCTTTAAAAATCGCAGATATGTATGTGAACAGCTTACTTAAACGGGCGCGCGTCTACTTGTAACGATGCGTTTTAAATTCTGCTTGGCTTCGAGAGTGTGAATTGTTTATTTTTATTCGTAAAACACGTGTCAATTACATTGATTAAATGATACTTGGATAAATAATTTTATGAATCTTAAAAACCACCCTTTCTGTAGATAGTAACTATGTAAATCAGGTTCATCGCTTATCGTCGCATTGAAATCTGCAGTGTATTTAAAGCTCTACATTGAATCGAGTTGTACCGGATCCATTTCTGAAGCAGTTTTTAAAACGTTCTACCCCTAAGAGTTGTATATTGCAAGTTGCATCCCGTTTCCATCATTCGATTAAATTCTGGAGCGATTTGATTGTATATCTTTTGCAACCGCGGGTGAACTCTTTAATTCAACTTAAAAACCCAGCATCTGATTTGTCGGGGAACACATAAAGCGAAAGAAGAATTTTATTTTCACTTTCAACGTTCGCCTGGCCCACTACCCTACATTGCTGCAAACCATCCACGCCAAACAAATTGGAAAGTGGCTCGGCGACGTAATAAACGCGACTCACGCACGTCGATATCGATTTCATCGATTTAACAAGATTGCATTCTTACATGCGCAGATTAATTGTAAACGATGCATCGATTTTTTGGAGTTTCGGCGATCTACTCGATAGATAATTTTCAGAATTCCCATTTGTCGATGAATGTTAATAGCGCCGACTTGGTTTTGATTATTATGACATTCTTGACACGTCGCATGTATTACGCGTATGCACCTTGACATAAAAAGTTTATCAAACGAAGAGGTTGCAAATAAGGACTAAAATTTCTCCGCGTTATTCCTTGAGAAGGAATGTCTTTTCTGAATATAGATTTATGTCGAGGTAATTCGAAGATCTTTTATTTTTAAATTTAACAAATCCTTAGGTGAACATTTCTGGCAAAATACACCTTTTCTAAAACCCCATCATGAAGGTAACTACCTTCCGGTTATGTCTGGCATTTAACTTAATAATAATTAATAAATTACATCGCGCAAGCACTGCCCTGTTAATATCATCGGGCGACGTTGCCAATACTTGTTATAGCAGTCCTAAATCTAATTGACCATTTTAATGGCTAATTGGTACAATTAAAAACCACTTCGTTTACTCCGGTGTAAATTTCTTGAAGTAGAAAGTTACTTCCGAAATAATAAAGTCGTATTTATTACGCGCATGGCATTAGCGTTTGCGTTAATTTAGCTTTTATGATTAGATGTAATTAGGAAACGGTTGCTTTGACTGATTTTATAATGGCGAAGCTAAAATGTTTTAAATCATCGGCGTGGCAGATGATTAAATGAGAATATTTCCGAGAATACTAAATAAAAACAAGAAACAGTAGAAATTAACTTTACTCGATTGTTATGGTGTTTTGAGGCAATCGCAAATTTACTTTAATTAAGCTAGCCCGTAACTCATTTTAAAATAAGTTGATTAACTAGAATTAAATTAGAATAAGGAAACCGTGGTCTCACATCAATGGTTTTCTCATTTGCATTGCATGATAGTTCTTAGAGAAATTTTGTCGTTCCAATCCCCCTCCCCCCAAACGAAAACACTATAAACTTGCGTTAATTAACTTCCGAGTTGATTACTGGTATGTGAGCAATTTGATTTACATTCTTCTTCGTTATTTTTGATTCCTGAGTTTAAGATAGTATACAGCAACTGCATTTGTATGTAGGTACGACGTAGTAACGTCGAACACGTAGTTAAATAAATGTCTCTTAAGGGTAGTCCCTTTTCTATGTCCCTGATAGTACTTCTGAGCTCATATTGAAAAAAAAAAAACAATCTTTTCTCTGAATATCATTGCATGTTTCTTATTGAAATCTTTGTGACAAAATGCAATTTTCTGTTTTTAATTCTTCTGGAATTAGTGCGTACATAGAATTATGAAGCAGCTGTTTTATTAAATGCCAACGACTGGAAGCTATCTGCAGAATATTTGCTAAAGTGGGAAAAGTTTGGGAATCGCAAACGAAGTTGATTCGATTCAAGTCAGTGAACTCAGCTAACAAAGATCAGAAAATAAAAGGGGAATTAAAATCACTTTTAGTTGTCGGATCTAATGCAGAGGCTATTCGTCATTGGTAGATATTAGCTTGTTTTGAATTGCTCTTGGTTGCGACCGTTACCGAACGACCTTTGCGTTCGATTTCGATTCCTGAAGGTAGTTCATCTATTCTGATTCTTAGGCAAAGTGATCCAGTTTTAACAATTCATTTTAACTTTCGATCGTGTGCCCTGTGTCCCGAACAGACCCAACAATAGAAGAAACTTTTATTTCTAAATTTACTAAAACGAATTGTTAAGTATAAAAGTTCTTGTGCTTGTCCTTGAACCACTAATTTTTAGATCATAATCTGAATATTATATTTCGTTACTGAAAAACATCAAATACAAAGAAATCGAAGTACAGGAGAAAAAAGTGATCAAAAAAAGATTGGATGGTTGCAATAGAAGAATATTTGAGAAGACTAAGCCTAAAACTTAACCACATCAGGAACTGGGAAGACATTATAAAATACAAGAAGCGGGGGTCATTCTAATCGGGGTTGCAAGTTACAACTTGTTATGATCCTACTTCCTAGCATTATCGAGACTGCACAACATTGTATCCTGTTACCACCGAACATTGCCGAGATTGCAGCTCCTTACCAGTTGCTAAGGGGGTACCACCGTTGCTAGGTTGCAAATTCGATTAGAATGATCCCCTTAGTTTCTTTAAAAAAAAAGTAAATCTTCCAAGGATTCGTCAAGAATAATCAAGAGGGAACAGGCAACTTTGTCACCTAGTGGAAAAATAAGAGAAAATTGAAGAAAAAACAATTCAGACTGGGGTTGGTTTTGGGGACATTTGACTTTGAATTTATAGAGGATTAAGATGGACAGTGGCTCAGTATTTTGAAATAGGGCGAGTATCTAGTTCAATCCCCAACGAATTCCAAGAATAAAAAGAAAAACATTATAAAGAAAGTTATGGAAGCCAAGAAGTAGTAAGAGAATTATAAAAAAAGAACAAACAAGGAACAAATGAAGTAGTCCTTCGATAACACTTTACAGTTAGAACATAAAGAATTATAAAAGATTACCGAAAAACAGAACTGAGCTACGAAAAGGTACGGAAGGAACACTAGGAAGAATAAGAAGAGGTAGATGATTGCAATAGAAGAAAACATTAAAAAGGTCAAACACATGGTGGACTAATAAAAAGTTCCAAGAAGTGGAAACAATGGCTAATCAAGTCTTCCAGGGCTTGCAAAGCTTTTAGAAGAGGGAATTAACATCTTTGCCAAGAAGATAGATAAACAAACTTGTAAAAAAATTGCACTGCTTTCAATTTAGACAAAAAATATAACAATTAATCCTGAAGATGACACGAGCTTCATCGTTTATCCTGGATCACAAAGAGGGTCTTAAAAACTCGTTGTTATATCGATGGGGGCAATGAACTCCTTTGGAATGAATCCAATATCCAATAACAATTAATCCTGAAGATGACACAAGCTTCATCGTTTATCCTGGATCCCAAAGAGGGTCTTAGAAACTCGTTGCTATATCGATGTGGACAATGAACCCCATTGGGATGAAGACCAAAGGTAACTTTCATCCAATACCGAACCCACCCCCTACTATAACACCTGCTATGACCTTAAACGACGAACTCAAATTTGCGTTTCTTACCTCAAACCTTCTCACTATTTTGACACGTAGTCAAAATCGGAATTCGTCACTGAAGATAATTTGATCCCATTCTTGACACCACTGAAGACTAGTGGCTTTATGAAATTGCGTTGACTCAGAGGAATGAAAGTGGATTGTTAATTTGAACCCATTCTTAGTGGGCAGAAAGACCCAAAATACTTTCACCAAAACCGTTTAATTCTTGTAAATTGTAAAAATAGTTTGCATGCTGCAACTTTGATCACCTGTAGAGAATAAGAATGAGTCACATAGCCATCGGTCCACGATACCTTCGAGCTACGAACCGTAAAGAGGCAGCTGCATTAGACTTGCCATTTCTGGTCCAGTTGTGATGGGCGTCCTTTATTTACTTAATACATAAGTACGAGTATACCTGTGTATAATTATTTCATAACCACCGCGCTAGTACTTCCTTTACTATTTGTTTGCGCTGTTAACCTACTTCTTCTGTAACTTCCTAAATTTACGACTCACCATCAAAACATGCAAATATTTAATCGCATCGAACATAAATTAATTTATCGACTACGATTAGGCAAGTTGGAATGAATTCTGGTTTTCGTCTCATGTATTGTTATTATAATTTCATTCTGAATGTCACACGAACACATCAACGTAAGGACAAGGCGACTGATTTTTATTAATTAGCATAATTTTAAAGGTCCCTCGGCGTGAGAGATGAGCGTCGCCCACTTCACTTATGAAGACGGTTTATTTAGTGCTCGCCATATTTGGTCGCGAGATTATTAGATATATCGTAAAATGTGATAGTGTATTTCTCATGTATTTGGGTCAGATTTGAAACGTGCACGTTTGCATCTACTTTTATTTCTTTACTCTACTTGCTACCGATTAAGGAAATTACAAGCTAAACTTTAAACCTACTATTTCATTCAACTGAAGAATAATAATGATTCCAAGACATTTCAAATTCTTCCATAAGTTTTCAGGAAATTGTAAATATTTTTGTAAGTTTAAATTAATTGTTGCAAAATGCAAAACTGATTATATAAAATCGACCCAAACGGGTACCCTAAATATTTCAAGAAAGGCGTGCCTGCTCTATTACATAATTTAATATATAATAACATATTAAATTCAATATAGTAAACAGCAACAACAAAGAAAGTGCCATTAAAAAAAAAATAAGTGGCGATGTAAAACCGACCTCCTTCCTTATTTATGGGCCTCGCTGTACAAATCAGAACGACTTAAATACATACGCGCATCAGCTTCATTAATACATATAATTACGTATCATAAATTATGTAAGGTACACGAGAGAAACTCACCACGCTGTAAGTATATGTATATGTTGTACGTAGGTAGGCGAGGTGCTGCTTTTGTGTTGTGGAATAAGAATAAGAAACGCGGCAGAAAAAAATTACGTTCGGTAGCGGTATAAATTAACTGTTGCATTATTCAACAAATACGTGAGGTGTAAGTTTCGACTTCCTATTAATATTAATAACAGAAATTACTCACTCGCTTTTTTTGTTGGTCTTAAAAAAAGCTTTTTTGGCAGCTATTTAAAATTCGTGCGACTTTCTCTGATTAATTTTTCATGAACAAAATAGCAAATTACTGAATTATTTTATTCAATAGCCAAACTGCAAAGTGTCATAAATACAGAATGTCACTTAGACTAGACGTGTCACAATCGATATACATAGTTGGCCTGGCCGCCACTGCCTATGCGTTTATCGTGAGTAAATGAAGGATAGAATAGTAGAAAGCGCATGAGTAAACGAAATAGTTACATCAATCGACGTTGCCGATTGATAACGCGGGCCTCGCTCCAGCCACAGCATACCTACCTTCGCATGCAACATTGTAATATTTGTATTTCATTTCCACACAAGTTTCAATGAGCCTCTCCTTCATTTACTCACAATAACCGTATACGTAGTCTTGGCCAGACCAACTGTGTATATGTATACAGGTTGCGAATGACTCCTAATGTCAGTAAGCGATTATTCGACCGCACTCGAACAATACATATATGTAGGTGTATGACCTTAGCAGCCGTTCACACACTCTTTATTAAAAGTAACTAATAACTATAATACTTTCAATTTAATTTGCAACCCACAAGAGTTTCCAAATGGGCAAGTTACTTTCTTTTTTCTTTACGAATTTCTTAGCTTCTATTTTTATAATCATAATATAATGGTAACGTACTGGCAGTCTGTAATAATGTGATTCAAACTATTCCTAAAACAATGTCTACTAATTACTGTTTCATTTCCACTTTTATTGTTGTTCTGTTCTGATTTCGGCTTATTCGGTCCTTTGAAAGTTATGGAAGCCGAAACGAGGCCATAAACAAGAATTCACCATGAAGACGTAACAAGGCTCATTGAAGATTCACAAATACTTATTATCACTGAAGTAGGTTTTTCTCTGTTGCAAAATCGTAAGCTCTCAACGTTTCGCTGTGTCACTTGACATCTTCTTTAACCAACCCAGCGAAAAATTGAGCAGTGAACAATTATAAAGAAATCTACTTTGTTTATGCCTTACGCTTTTATTCACATCAATATGATTAATTTCCAACAACTTCTTCATGTCTGATTGTGATTGTTGAACTTTTTCAGACCGAATCAACAATTCCAAACAATGGAAGATGTGTTAGTAAAATTAGGAAAACCCACATCTTCAATATTTGAGAACTCTTACAAGATGATGGATAGTTCAATATACACTATACAAAATGATTGCTAATTTGTTAGAACCACAGGGTACAATTTAAATAATTAACTCGCTTATCGACCAGACACATCATTGCAACAATTATTGCAAAATGAAACTCGGCGAACGTTGTTTAATAAAGCGAAAAGCTGTAGGGCGTGTAATTTATTTAATTTCCATAGATCTTGTATTATTAGTGCCTATCCGTTAACAGCGGCCGATCTTCCCGTCAATTTCTTTATTTACTTTAATTTATAATATTATAATTTACGTGATATTTGAGTTTGAGGCACGGCGTACATGCGTGCGTACGTTATTACTCGCGTTACATAAGCAGCCCTCATTATTACAACACCGTACGTGGATGATATCTAAAAGAAGCACTTTTACTTTTTATAAATTCCAGAACATTTTCAACTATTTAAACCTACTAATTTGCGTGTTAATACACGTGCACGTGCAAGATTATTTCTTGGACATTATCATAATCCCGCTGACTTATGCATGCTCGATGTGTTACATTCATCTTGATGAATGCAATTGAATAAACCTCCACGTTGCAATTGTTAGACCGCCCCCTGTGCTTAAGTTTTGAGAAAATTGTATTTAATTGTCGCCTTCTTTCTCATGGTTAGAAACAACGTTCTATTCAGCGCTTTCTCTGCCTGCAGTTTTTGGGCAATAATAAGTCAGTGTGAAACTTCCATCATCCCAAGACATGATTACCACACAGCACGTACGAAACACCTAATTAAATTTCCTGCGATTAACCAAATGTTGTAAGCTCTCCCATTCATTGTCTTGCTCACACGAAATCGCTTCCACGGTGATTTCAAGCAAAATCAAAGAAATACCAAAAAGTAAAAATAAACTGCATTGTATGTCAAGGTCGCGTGGTCACACCGATAAATAATTCATGGTGCCGCGCATTAAGCCGAGGAATTTAAAGTTCAAGCCGAGAAAAACAACGCCGGCGAAATTTTTAGACAAAGGATCTTCGAGAGGTGACCTCACGCACACGCCAATAGAGTCGATGAAATGGTAAGTTGTAGGAGCAACTTTCCTTCGCCTGGGACACTCGCTTTGAATATATTTAGAAATGTGTCACTGTTTAGAACTTGTCTAATTTAAGTAGCTTCTAAACTTGACCTGCAATAAACAACATCGCAGGAAAAGGACAGGCAATAATAATAATCAAATACATCTTCGCTTCTCGAGAATATACATTTTGGTTTTTGAAGCAAGATTCAAGAACGCAGTGATCGCATTATTCGACCTTGTTTACGACGATCGTTTATTGCTAAAGTATGATTGATTTTTCTTGTGAAGTTGTGGAAAAAGAAGAAGAAGTAGTAAAAGTGAAGACCTGTCGGTATTGTTAAAAAAGTAACTTAAAACAAATACAGGTGACAGTGGCAATCTTTAGAATCTATAGTTATGGTACATAAGTCATCATCATTTTAGTAATACCCACAAAAATCTCACTGTAACATCCTCTATTCTACTCAGGTTAGATTACAGATCATAGACTTCTGATATATGTAAAGAACTCTTGCTACTGGGGCTACAGCATTGTATAAATCCAACTTGAAACTGGAGTATAATTGCCGAAAAGCAGCGCTAAAAGTAAAGCTTGATTTATAGATTGCCCTAGCCACATGTCCCAACAATATCATGTAGTCTTCAAAAGCCATAATCTCCATTTCCTTTTTTTATCTGAATTTTCTTTCAAGCAATGCAATGATAAAAAAAATTGTGTTCTTTTCCTTTTTAATTGGGGTCGAGTGCTCTCATGTTTTCAATGGTTAATGACAAATATGGTATAAAAACAAAAAAAAAATTCTTACGAATATAGGTACATCCGTTGGTTTGGGGATGTAATTATCCTCCACCGCCGTCCCTTTCGGAATCGCATTGACACCATAATACTGCTCCCACACACTCGGCTTGCAGTCGTTCGCCGCCTGCAGCAAACTTTTCTTGGGTTGCACAGCACTCTTGTCCTTTTCGACTAGTTTCTCGTTGCCGCCCGCCTTCAAGTTCACCCGACAGAGCGTCCCGTAAATCATCGCGTTCCTGACACCGTTAGGGACACTGGATAGATCCTCGTGCACGAAAACCGGCAACTGACTGATGTCCGTGTGCTTAACGGAATCACTAAAGCCACTGCTGGAGGAACCCGACGGAATTTGGTAGATGTCTTCGGTTTCTGACGATAGAGTCCTTAACCTGGCGCTGCTTTGGCTGGAGTTTCCGCTGGTCGAGCAGTTGCTGAACGCCCTGATCACCGAGTTGATGTTCTTGGAGTTGCTGAGGTTGACGCAGAATTTACGCATCTCCTCCTCGGTTGCGTTCTTCAAGGCCTCCACGCTTAAAGCGATTTTGGCGTTGACGTACTTGAGCATTTCTTCGGCAGACATTCCCTTGCCTTCCATGGTTTCGTTTATGCTGTTCAATAGTTCGATAAGGACGTCTTTAAGTGTTTGCTCATCATCTTGCTCCTCGACGTTGCTGGATTTATTATTATATTTTGAGCTGGTGTAAAGCAAAACCTCCTCATCCACCAACGAATCGTAAACCTCCAGCTTCTTTGAGTCGCTGCCACTTCTGTCCAGCTTAGGCCAAATTGGTCGTGGTATGGTGAAGTCTATTCGACCTTCCGGGATTGTCGTGAGTGTACCCGCCGCAGATGAACCAGGCGATAGGAACGTGGTGCCCACTTTATTTTTTTTCTTGTGGGTGTCATGCACGGCGACTTTAATTGATTTGACGTAGTTGCCGTTCTGTTCTAAGATTGAGACGGCGTCATCGCGTAGCTTCACGTTTGCTTCCGTAACACTGTCACCGTGGCTTCCTCCGTAACCAGACGAAGTAGACTTTCCAGTAGATGGGGGCGTGCTTTGTCTCGAAGAGCTTCGTATTTTGGCGGCCGCACATTTTGATTGGTTGGTTTTCGGGGGCGAAAAATTCTCTTCGCTGTAGATTGGATTTATTCTGGAAGAAAGAACGAATTCTTTAGAAATTATGTGGCGGGCGTGCGCGAGCCCATCACCAGGATGAAATAAGCCATGCAAGTTAAATTTACTCACCCTCTCTCAGAGGGTATAGAAACACCCGCATCCCCAATATTCGTACTCTTGAGTGCGACCCTTGGCAAGTAGACTGACCTGCTGACAGAGTAGATCTGCTTCGTTTTCGTTTCGGGTTGGATGGCCGCTAGTGGATCATCGGTGACGTCTTGTTGGACAGCTGAGGAACCGCGGATCTTGCGAGGTCCTAACCATCTTAACATTTCTGTCTGCGGGCGCTAGCTTACGGTCATCTCACTGACTTGCGAAATCTACGGGCCAAAACAGAAACGATGCGTAATCTAATGAGCAACATGTAACCGAGCGCGCGCGCCAATTAGATCGGTTCAAGAGCGCTCGAGTGGAACGCACCTTTACGTAACCACAAAAGAAATCAGTGCTACATTAAAATCAGCGCAGCGTAAAGATTACTTGAAACTCTAGTTCTATATGTTGATTTCGCAAAAATTATATAAATCAAAGTAAGCCCAAATACCAAGACGTCCTGTGCAATCATTAAGTCTTCAGTACTCGACACACCAAAAAGAAAATCTATTCATTTTATGCGGTGAATAAGTATTCAACGGTGTGCTTAACATATTCCTTTCTTGTCTGGACTTCGACGAAACCAAAAGTTTCTAACATCTGTCTAGCTGAGACGTGAGATATTTGATATTCAAATTAGCGAATATGTTGGGAGTTTCTTACTTAATAAATTATGCATGCCGCGACGTATTGCAGCTTGGCGTAAATGCATCTTGAGACACTGTCCCAGAACTTGCGTCAAATTTATTACGAATGTATATTTTTAGAAAACGAAATTGCTTGTTGAAACTTTCTAGGCCCGTGGGCTTTCCTTGCTCATGAAAATTATAGCAGTTAAAACACCTTTAAATACTAGGTTTCTGCTTTTTAAGAATCAACCAAATATACTTTTTCTGTATTCAAAAGGCTATTTTTTGAACTGTATCGTTAAGGAAACTTCGTGACAGCCTGATGTATAGGCCACCCACATAACACAGGTGATGACTTGTCTAGAACTGTCTAAGCTTTTCCAAAAATTTTGCAGACTTTCTAATAGTAATGAGGACCGCGGAATTCAAACAGTTTCAGTTAATGAAACATAATGTTTTAAAAGCATCCAAATAAGACAGGAAGAGCCTTTTTGGAGAATAATTACATTAGAAATGATGTTCTAGGTCAAATAGGTATAATTTTAAAGCTGTGTGGTATAAAAACATAAACCTCACGTAATAGCAAAAGTTTTCAAGGTCTGTTAGATCACCTGCTTTTAAACTATTATTAGGATTTTTTAAAGTTTCTTGTCCAAGAAGCGAAACATAAATTTCTCCATTATCTCGCTAGCAAGCAAGCAAAAGAAATTATCGATGAAAAATCGCTAATGTTTTGAAAGTTCTTAAATATATTGCTGCTATCAGACCGCAACACTTACAGTTTCTAATACTTAAATTTTTCTTTTTCAATTGAGTAATAAAACTGAACAGAACTCATATACACAAGGGAATCGACGTGAGTTGCATAACCCACTCCTCAGGAAACGGCGTGCAAAATGTAAATCAGTGTAGAACCGTAAAATTTAATTAGGCCGCATAGTTCAATTTGCACAACTTTTGTCGGCGGACTTCTTTCTTAATGCTATTGCTGCTGCTGCACCGGATTGCAAAATCACCTTTTTATTTTTATTATCATATGGAACGTTAAGAAATCGAGCGATTTAACGCTATTTAAAAGTTTGTTTACAATCGCGACTTTTACTAATGGCATGCAAGTGGTTCAGCTTGTTGCTTGTTCTCTCAACTCTCGAGATGTAAATTCATCCGAATGTGTTGTAATTAATTTCTTAAGTAACGACTGTTATGAAAGAGTCCTGCTCGTACAGAAGCAAGCAAAATGTCAAAAGTTACAGTTTGATTTACTTCAATTTGTCTTTATGTACTAAATAGTTTTTCGTAGATATTGTAGATACGAGGTGTTACTCAATCTCAAGTAGACATGATGAATCAGCACGGTGCTCTTTCTAGATTTTAATCTTTGCCCATCATCACAAACAAGCAGCACACTATAAAAATACAGCACCACTGAGTACCTTCGACCACTGCGCGACTCAAATACAGTAACATCCTGTACATACACGTATGTGTTTGAGAAATATTTAAATTAAATAAAAAAGAAACTCTTGCATTAGGAATGGGATACCAACAAAATATGCCTAGAATTCTTCAATAGCATAGTAATTACCAACTTTTCGATGCACATAATTAAACGACGTGGCCCTAGTACTAATCGATGGGAATTTTCGAGTGTTATCGTTAACTAATTACCTGCTTCCTCGCTTTATAATGGATATGAAAGAATGAGGCTTGCGTGGATATTACATTATACAAGTTAAAAGGAGACGTTCGTTTCCTCTTCATTAACCATTTAAGTGAAATAATTTGAAGAATACTAATCAGATTCTTCACAATCTTGTACGGAATTTTCGATTTAGTTGAACTCGACTGTATAGTTATGTTTTCATTATATAATTAGCGCTGCCTCCAATTAATTACGCATGACATCAATCCAACTTTCCCCGTTACATATCGAAAACAAAAAAAAATGAAACGCGATATGTATGTAGGTATGTATAAACAAGGTATGCGTAAGCGCGCGTTACATCTTGCACATTGTACTTTTCAATAATGCGCCGTCGCCCCAAATTCTTCAAGGCGTAAACATCCATCCGCGTTTACTTTCTACGATCCAGATTCTACCTATTCGGATCACATTAGCCCAGCGAAAAAATGGACGGTTACGTAAACTGAGGTGTAATTTGCCTTTCTTCTACGAAAACCCATTTTTTTTTTTGCTTTGCTCTGCAGTCCGAAGTGGCCCAGATCGAGCCTAGAAACGTGGCGGTTATATAAACGAGCGCCAATTAATCTATTTTCCGAACGTAATTGCGTTAGATAATAATTAACATCTGCGTTGTCTCGTGAGCTCGATAAAGGAATTCGCAGTTCAAAATTTGTTTGGAGGACAATTTTGGAAATAAGCAAAGGTTTTCGAAAATCATTCGGAATCGACAGGTGCGAGGGGCTTGTCTAGAATTTTTTTCTTGCTAATTTAATAATGAATCAAAAATTTCTTGGTAGTTTTTATCTTGAGGGCCCTAACCCTCCTCTGCAACCTCCTTGAACGTTCCCCTTGGGATTCATTTTAATTTAAGGCAAACAATTAAAGAAGACCGGTTGAATACATACATAGAGTGCGCGCAACCACCAAGATATTGTTGGACCTCAGAGATTTCGTATACTGCATTTTCGTAATTTATTTAAGACTTACACTTACAGATGGGAGGCTATTAAGAGTTTGTGTTGAAACTACAGTTGCACAAACGTCATTTTTTATTATATGCCGATGTGATCAATCTGTGTTAAGAATACAACGCGACTTCCGACTACGAGAGGAAAAGCTGTTTCAGTAAAGCTAATATTTCATTTTAGCTTGTCTCACTATTCTTCCTTCACTCATCTGTTGCAGGTGTCCCCACCAGCTCAGTTGTCGTTTTTCTATGTATCCTGTCACAGAGCCTATTTCTAAGTCTTTATTAATTTTTGTACTTTTTCACTTCTGACGAAGCTGTCGAACGACGGTGAAACGTAAAGTGTTATAGTGCGCGATTTAGTGTCCGCTTAAAAGATTTTGTGATACAAATTTCATCGGACAAGAACCAACTGTAAATTTTTATGCGACCTTTTAATGTAACTCCTTTAACTTTCCCTAAGAATGTAATCTCCGTTGCCTCTAGTCGCTCTTTCATTCTGTTCGTCAATACCTTTGTCTGGCATCCATATATGTTAGAATTGGTCGGAAAATTCTTCTGTAAACATTAAGTTTTATTTTACGTGTCACTTCTCTTTTACTAATAAATGCCTTGTTCATCGCATAGTATAATCTGTTTGTTTTTTCTATTATTTTGTTAACGTCTGCTACTTGTCTCCTATTGTTACTCCTAAGTAAGTAATTAAATTTCTGCGCTTGCTCTATTTTGATGTTATTTATTTGTATGTCTATGTCCCGTGCTTCTTTAGCTACTTTAGTCTTGTCCGTGTTTATTTTCATTCCGTTTTCCGTCAAGGTTTTGTTCCATATATTTAGGTTCTTTTGTAAATTTTCTTCACCATCTGCCATTACCAATATATAATAAATTATAATAATAAATTTTGTTTTGGATCATCTAAAGTAAGAACAGGTAATAAAATTGAGATTATAACAGAAACAAAATACTAAGTAATAGGGATCCAATGGGATTGGTATCAATATAACTGCAAAAAAGCAGCTGACTGTTCTACCTACCAACCCTGCCTAAAGCTACGACTAAACTAAAAGGCTAGAGTATATAAGCAAAAAGAAAAGCAATACATGGCAGACATAAATACAAAGATTAAGGCAAACGGTTTGATATGAAAAGAAAAGAATAACAGTGCAAGTCAAATTACAAAAAAGATATAATAAAACTAAATACAAAACATCTCACCGCAAAGATCGTTCAGCCAGTAAGTGTTTCTTTAAGTGTGTCTTAAATTGAATAGGGGATAACTGTTTAAAGTTGTAATTTAAAGTATTCAAACAGTGTGCAACATTGTACGAGAAAGATCTTTTATATAAAGTTATCTTATGTTTAGGAATTTCAATCAAGTCTTTGCGTCTGATATTAACACTGAATATCTGAGCGGTACCTGATTTTAATAAGCAGGTAAGGAGGTGTTCCAAAAGTTAAAATCTTATGTGCAAAAGATGCGAAATGAAGGAATCGCCGGTTTTCCATGTTAAGCCAACGCGTTTCAGGAAGTTTAAAGGAGATGTGAGATTTCCTGGGGATACCATAAATGAATCTTAGACAGCTGTTTTGAACTGTTTGGATACAACAGCGGTCACTGTGATCCAAACATGGTCCATAAGTGACGTCGCAAAAGTTGAAATGTGACAAAACAAGTGATTCGCATAACGAAATTTTTGCAGCAGTTGTTAATAAATGTCTACTGGGATACAGCATTTTCAGATTGCAAAACGCCCTACGTATACATGAAGCGATATGTTCTTTAAAACGCAATTTTATGTCAATTATCAACCCTAAGTTCTTTATGGAATCACAATGATCCAGCGTTAAGTCGTTGAGAGTATCTCCGGTAGCGCTACTTTGCGAGTTGTTTCTCTACCAAACAAACAGTAGTACGATTTGTTAGGGTTAATATCTAAGCAGTGTTTGGAAGATATATCCACTAATTCTTTTAAATCAGAATTGATGTTGAAAACAGCAGAATCCAGATCACGAAGGGCAAATGAAGCATAAAGCTGTGTGCCGTCCGCGTACATGTGATAATGGGATTTAATATTGCCAAAAGAAAAGAAATTGGAAGTGTATATTGAATAGAGTAATGGGCCCAGAATTGATCCTTGCGGAACACCTGATTTAAGCAAAGCTGTTTCTGAAAATCGGTTGTTGATGATAACCTTTTGTGTTTTGTCAGAAAGATAATTGTGAAATAAAGACAAAGAGGTAATATCTAGACCAAAGAATTTTAATATAGCTAATAATAATTCATGGTTTAATCTATCAAGGGCCTTGGAGTAATCTAGAGTAATCAGAATACTAAGTTCGTTATTATCTGTCGCTTTAATGATATCATCAACTATATGAGATAACACCGAGGCGCAACTATAGCCAGGTCTAAACCCAGATTGCATTGCGGGAATCAAGTTATATATTGTCAAATAGTGTCTTAGTTGCTTGTCCATTATCTTTTCCAAGACTTTTGATAATGTAGCCAAAATACTAATCGGTCGCAGGTCCTTAAGGTTTTGTGCTTTACTATTTTTGGGTAGTGGCATAACTTTTGCTTACTTCCATTGATCCGGGAAGACACCTGTAGATAGACAAAAATTGAAAATATGTGTGAAGATAGAAACAAGATACGGACAGCAAAGATTAATCATTCTAATTGTAATTCCATCCATTCCGACCGATCCAGAGGTAAAACTGCTAATAAGTTTCCCAACCTCATGTTCAGACACTTCTTTGAACTGAAATGTGGAAGCCTTTGTACAAACATTATTGCTGTAGAAATTTAATAAAGTTGGATCTGGAGTTAGGAGAGCACCAGTTATGGAGTTAAGGTAATTATTAAAAGCATTAGCGTCCTGAAGGTGAGCAGGTATTACCGAACTAGGACGATTTACAATGTTAAAGTCTTTAAGCCTCCTCCAGAATGTTTTCTTGTTAGAACTCCGGAAGCTAAATTCTAAATATGCCTTTTTCTCAGATTTGATAGCATTGGATGTATAATTTCTTAGCTGCTTATAATAATCCCAGTGGGATTCCTGTTTGGTACGTTTAAACTTTTCCAGTGCTTCATCACGCAGTCTCATCATAAGTTTAATATTGTCGGTTAACCAAGCAGCTTTAGGCTTATTGAAACATGAAGTTATTAATGGAGCGTCATCTGCAAAAGCGCATTCTGAAATACGTATCGGTTGTAAATTCTTCTATCCTACTTGCACTTTTTTTAAAGTTCTAACTGGCATTTCCTCATGATTTCATCCATGAATAATAGTGGGCTCATTACTCCCCCTTGTCTTAGACCTTCACTTGTTGTAAACTCTTCAGATTTGTTGTTGTTGCTGATGACGTAATTCCTGGTACACTTATATAAACTCTTTGTCACCTTTCTTAACTTATAATTTACGTTTCTTTTGTATAAGATCTCCCATACTCTCTTGCGTTTTACTTTATCAAACGCTTTTTCCAGATCTATGAACGCAAAGAAAGTACTTTTATTCTATTTCTTTTATTGTAAATTTGTTATCTTGAACACTTCCTTTACGGAATCCCCTCTGTACTTCAAGCAATGTTGGTTCTACTATGTATTTTTTTTTAAATGCTGTGGAAAAGAAAATTCGTCTTAGCTCCATTCGTGTACTTTAAATGATCAGTTTTGGCATGTGTTAGATGTCAAGCTACGACGTGAGTTTTAATTTTCATGGCCAACCTTTATGGCATTTTAAAAAAATACACCGTATTACGTTACTCAGTTTCCTTTGTATTATTTGTTCATATATTTTGAAGGGTATACCCGGCAATGTTAAGCCTCTGTAATTATTACAGCATTTCTTATCTCTCTCTTTATAAATCGGAACTATTTGCCCTACTTGCCAGTCTTGTGATATCTTCTCTTCTTTCCATAACTTGTTATATGGGTCTAGTAAGAGTTTTTTTCCTTCGTTTCCCATTTTCTTGCTAATTTCTGCTGTTATCCCGGTGCTTTGCCATCCTTGATTTTTCTTAACGCTTCTTTGAGTTCTTCTTCAGTTATGTCATCCTCTATCTCTTCCTATTCTTCATTGTTATTCATTCTCTTCTTCATCCTCTTCCTCCTCATTGGTCATTTTTTCTTGTATCTCTGCTCCTAGTAGTTCTTGGAAATATTCTTTCCATCGGTCTATTATCTCTTTGATTCCCGTGATTATTTCTCCTTCCTTACTTTTCACTGACTTTGTTCGTTCTGTTTTTCCTTTTCTTAGGGATTTCAATATTCTGTAAAAAAAGTTTTCGGTTTTGGTTTCGAGTTTCTCTCCAAATTCATGCCAGGCTTTATTCTTTGCTTCTATCACCATGTTTTTCAGTCTTCTCCGTCGTTTCTTATAGTCGTTATGTTTATCTTCTGACTTATTTGCTAAATATTGTTTTCCATTTATTTTTCATCAACTGTATCTCTGTTTTTAATTCTCCGCACCATCATCTAGTTGTCCTCTTTTTTTTATTTATTCTGATTATAGTCGTCCCAGTTCTGTATCGGTTTAATCTGCAAAGAGACCGGCACTGCAATCTCTTTGTCGCCTGTCTGTCGCTTTTTTATAGCAAGACCATAAAACCGATACAAAACTGGGCCGACTATACCCCATATGTCTCTCTAGTCGAAGAAATAATAATATTTTTCAATTCTTGCCATAACTGGTCCGCTGTCTTCTTCTTTAAGTCTTTCGTTTTTGCTAAAATTTTACTATAGGTCATCCCAACCTTACGGTGCAGTACACAGTCAAATGGAGCACATGCCTTTCTTACTATCTTTAGTATTCGTGCATTAACCCCACCTCTTTCTAACGGTGCTGTGGTGCCAAGTTGATGTATACATTTTCGTATGCCATAACCTTATATTACCTTGCATTGTTTGAGCTGGTTTAAAAACGCAATGTTTTTACATCTTCACAATATTTTACTTTCAATCATATGTCAAAGCTACCAGCTTCTTGTAATCAATTATTATACTTCTGTATGCAATCTGGCAACTATGTCACCCATAAGCGCTGTACTGTACCGTAAGGTTGGGATGACCCACAGTTGGTATTTAAAAATGCCATATTTTAAAATATTAAAATATCAAGTGACATTTGTTAATTTTAAAGGAGAGCATTTTTGAAATTCCTCCATTCACTTCACTTAAACGTTTCTTTCTTATAAAAGTGCATTTTTCCTTAATGCTTCAAGGGAAAATATACGGAACATTATAATAAAGATAATAAGTTAAAGAGGAGTAAGCAGAGGAATTTCAAAAATGCTCTCCTTTAAAATTAACAAATGTGACTTGATACATTTTTCCCGTAAACCCTTCAATTATAAGTTAATGAAACCAAATGAATTGTATTTTTACATGCAGTTTAGTGATACTGGGAGTCTGTAACTTTTTCAATAAAAATAATATTGTTTGTTTCACTTAGAAAAGTTATTTGGTCTTATCCTTTTTAAGTCTTTCCCATTTTGCACACAACGCTGCCAACATTATATCTATCGTGCAAATTATATCTAGAAGGTTCTTTCTTGAATCACCAGCAAATTCTTCTCTATCTAGTCAGTTAACTTGTTATGTACAGGATGTCCCAGATTGGTTGGTATTCTAGAGGTACCTCAGCGAATAATGAAAGCAGAACAAAACTAAACAAGCATTAATGGGTCAACTTTTCAAGCTGGTTTCAATGGTTCAACCAAATTTTAGCTGACTGTTACCGTTTTCGTGGTACAGTTGAAAAAAAAAGAGCGGTAAATTTTTCAAATCAAAATAACTTTTTTGTTTTTGAAGTTACCAAAAAATGTTAAAATAATTTGAAAACTTTACATTTAGCCGAGCTGCAGACCAAACACACATTTTTTTTAAGCACAAGTCATAGTTGGCTCTGCCACTATTAAAAAGAGCGTTTTTTAGATTTTTGGCTGGACCATTCAAACCAGCTTGAAAAGTCGACTCAATTATGCTTATTTAGTTTTCTCCTATTTTCATTATTAACTAAGATACCATGGACGTAGAATACCCCCCATTTTGGGACACCCTGTACATTACCAAATTAGTCGACTGTAAGAAACAGCCTTTCATAATCGATTTCAACTTGACTTTCAAAATAAAAGAAGTTTGCTTGTTGCTTCGTACGTAAGGACGTTATGACAATTTTTAAAATGTTTGGTCTTCGCAAAGAAAAACATTCATCTTCAGTAGGAATCTTCTGGAAATTCAATTCGCAAGAGTTTCTCCCAAGTTTAAAATTGAGCTCCGTCCAACATTAAATGCACCGAATTACGTAACGCCTGTTGGTAAGCAAATGCAAAAGTTCGCGAATTTTTTGGACAGGACTTATCGTCCCTAGCACGAAAGGCAACTTCAATCACTGAGTACCATGTCATGGACCATATCGCCATTTTCTTCAATCACTGCTCCCGCACTTGGTGCATAGTCGCCAAGGCTCTTCCGAATTTAAAATCCCGAGACCAATTTTTTAATTACTAGATATGAAGGGACCGAATCAATTAATGCATCGGTCATGTCATTATGACTTTCTTGTCACCATAAATTCTCTTTGCAGATTTACTTTATGATGGGTCTCATTTCAATTTTCCTCGCAGATTAAAATTAATAAATCTTGAACGAATCAAGACAGACGCTTGAATCTTTATGTGCAATAACGGTGAATAAATGAAAAGTCCTTTTCATTTTCGGTCAAAGACTACTACGTCGGGAACAATAATTGGAATTGTACTTTTGTTAACTGTGAATGTTCACATAAAAGCGCACTTTTAATTATTTAGGAGCCCAGTTTTATTTTTTAATTGTCTACCTCACAGGTGCGTTAGTTACTAATTGGTTTGGTAACTTCACGTTTTGTCCTCGCCAAAATTGCGACACCTGACATAGTTCTCATGACATCATCCTGCTCCACGTTCTCAAACCGAACTCTTTTAACTCACACGTGAATTACATTAACATTACGAAAATGAAACTCTAAGGATAATACCCTTTCGATGAGAGTTGGCGAGGAAGGATTACAGTGTTGTCAAAACCCGCCCAGCTTCTTCGTATAAGGCAGCCGGAATTATGTTGATACGATTACACGTTGATACGACGAATGAGTAATGCTTGCGTTAAAACATGTTTCAGTTTCATGTACCCGCATGTTGATTTATGGTTGCGCTAAGCTGACTGACTTTCTAACTCGCACAATGGCGATAAAATCTTCACAAATCAAACAGATCATTCCAATTAGTATCTGTGAAATGTTATGTAATGTATTTTATTGTCTTCACTTTGAGAAGTGATTGTTTGATTTTAAGAAGACAATTTCTTATTTATTTTGTCTAAAAAAAAGAAGGATTCTAAAAGGATTCGAAAATAATTTGAAAATTCGAGGCGCCCACTGAAAATTCGTCGACAGTACTGGTAATAGTAATAGATGATTAATTCATCGATTAAATTCCAGCGAAGCAGATTTATTTACTTCTGTCAAGGAAAGGGAAATGAACACATGCCGCAACTGCAACTCGAACATCTGCATCTCGTTAAATCATTTCACAGACGATAAACTAAGCAAACGACGGATTTTTAATCGCAAAGAATGACTCACTTCCCTTTTTTGGTTTCTACACGCGAGTGTTCGTTCCAATTTGTGATTTCGAAGAAGTCTTACTTCATCTTCCTATTTGCGTCTGGCTTGCATGTGATTGTTCAAGGCAAAAGTTTCAAATTTGTAATTTATCATACTTATCGACCCCCCCCCCATATCCTGGAAACGCAGATAATTTCGTTCAAAGAAGGTCATTGACATAATTTATCTCTCGCCTTTGTTGTAATTCATGAGATGCAAAATAAAACGTCAGGGGGGAAAAGGATCGGCACGTATGTATCAAAATTCCTCCCGGCATTTGTGACTTATGACGAACGAAATGCAAATTGGACCATTGTTGGAATCTAATCGGGTGTTTTGCATGTATCAAATCGCAAAGTCTTACACTTACGTGTGACGATTGATACTCGAAATAGATTCGACCTAATTTATTCTTCGAAAGAGCTTACGCAACTGTCTCAGTATTTTAAACTTTTATTTCGACTTTTGTACTTAAACAATAAAAAAAGAATTCAAGGTTGTGGTCAATGAACGACGAATTATTTTTAGCAGTCGTGTGTTAATTAATCACAAGTCAAAAATTACTGTGTATGAAATTATTTGGGTATTGTAGTTCTAGGCGGTGTTATTTACTTTCTACTGTTAGCTTTTTTTTTCTGAATACGTTTACTTTTTTTGCCTGCCTCATCTTTATTTTTTGTTCGTCCTTTG
Organism: Dorcus hopei; assembly: GCA_033060865.1. Classification (NCBI taxonomy): domain Eukaryota; kingdom Metazoa; phylum Arthropoda; class Insecta; order Coleoptera; family Lucanidae; genus Dorcus; species Dorcus hopei. Next base: position 39,916,859 of record CM065426.1, read on the forward strand.
TCTTTGTACTGATGATAACATCTTATACTCTGTGTCTCCTATAGTAGACTGTTTTATACAAAAATGTCACTTTTCGTACCATATAAAATTCCGTATTTCTTGAGTTAGTTCGCTTTTGCTGTGCTAGTAATTTAATTGGTTGCCTTCAATTTCTCATTATCATGTATGTACTTGGTTTTGATTTAATTTATTTTTAGCCTTTTTTATTTTTTCTATTCGTTTGAGCGGGGTGAATCCAAAACGAAAGTTTCTTGAAAGAACAATTGTTCAAAAGAAACATTCACGTAATTTTGAATTGGCACACTAATTTGCATAATTAAAATGCCGTCGCAATCAAGATTATGAATTCCTTTTTTGTTTAATCCATAGGTTCCCAAAGTGGGCGGTGGTCCCAAAAAGTTTAGGAGGAACCTATGGTTTAGTCAATGGTAATTTCATAAATAATTTGAAACAGATTTTGCAACTCTTCTTTAAATCTCATGTTCTTGCTTCTTGTTTACCTTTGTCTTAGAAATGCAACGGCCTTTAACATAACGAGTGGTTCAAAAATAACGCCCAGTTCAGGAAACTGAATCAAATCGAAATGAAAGAATGATGAAAGTTAAATATAGCTTATAACTCGACAAATATGATACCGCTTTGCGACATAGTATCTTTAATGATTTGGGAAACATTCGCCATTAATAAAATGTCCAAACTGGAAGTTTGCCTCAATAATAAAAGTGTTTTTGTATAATTTACTATTACTATTACTATTGGTTAGTTCAAGAGAATTGAGCAAAGAGCAGCACTTAAAAAATTTACTTGTAATCAAATTCCAAGACCAACTAAATGAAATTCATATTAAACTACTCTGTTCTGTAAGTATTAGTATTACTTTTTTTAATAACTTTTGGTATTTAAATACCTACTACTACGTCTGGTAGTAGCAAATCATGGCTTTTTACATTCTGCGTAGCTTTATCAAGAATAATAATTGTTAAAAGACGACTGCTAAGAGTGTTCAAAATTTTCTTCAAAGTTATCATAAAATAAAATCATTTATTCGGATAATTTATATAACACTTTGTTAATCGACGTTTTACTGTCCATTGACGGCTTTCACCAAAATAATTTCGACGATTTTGAGGGAGGGGACAACGTCTGTTAAAAAAAGTTGCAAAAGATGTTGATAATTATAACTATGACAATTATAATTCTAATACAAAGACTTTTCCTTAGTTCGTTTAGGACTACTAAATATTGAATCTAATTCTTTTGCTATTTTTCTATTTATTTTTACATATACATATTAATAATAATAAAACACAGTTTCATTTATCACGTGAAACTTTATCAAGAACAATTGACACTTAACAATTTTAAAATTTTTGATCGTTATCATAGGTAGATCTCAGTGTCGCTGTGCACGTACGTTAACAACTTATCCATAAAATAATTTAGACCAGCGATTCTCAAACTGTGGAGCTGCACATCGAATAAATGAATAAGACATCAAAATTAAATTTTTACATTTTTATTATCCAATTCCAGTCATTCAATTTAATGTCTTCATCTGCGGAAAAGTATTTGCTGAAAGTAAAGTTCAAGTTTTCTAAAAAACCCTCGACTGTCTTTATATTATGCAGGAGGGCACAGAATTATTCAAGGTAAAAAAGGGGGGGCGCGAAATTCGAAAGTTTGAGAACCGCTGATTTAGACGATCATGATGAAGTTATTAAAGTATAGCGAAACGTTGTTACATTTGACATACATACATTTAAATAAATACTTATATGTCGACAACACGTCAACGTCAGAAAAATCAGTCTAGGGAAAAATACATACATTAACACAACATTAAAATTTGTAGTTCAGGTATTCCTCAACATTATAAAAGCTCTCGCTAATCAAAAATCGCTTCACATCCCTTTTGAATTTATTTATACTTAAACGCATAAAATTCAAAGGAAGTTTATTATACAATTTACCACGAATATCATTCAGTTTGGTTTTTAAAAATTTGTGAAATGGTTCAACAAGTTTATGTTTCATACGGGTGTTATAAGAATGTATGTCACTATATTTTTGCATACCAATTTTATGTTTGTGTACTAAAGTATACGAAAGCACAAGGAAACGTCAACAATCGATGTAATTTAAAGATTTCCTTACATGAATCTCGCGACTATAGATTGAATATTGACCTGATAGCTCGTTTTTGCAGTATAAAGATTCTGTTGGACGATTTTGCATTACCCCAGACCAAAATTGCATAAGTCTCATAATTGAAATAAATAGCTAATAATATATGTACTACAAATGCTGCATCATTACCAGCTATCGGTAAACATTTTCTTATGGCATGTATGGCACTTCCAAGTTTGGGACACAAATTCTTAAAATGGGATTCCCAAGAAATTGCGGTGTCGATGTTTTTGGAATCCGCAAATATGAACATATATCCCACAAACTTACAAACTTGAGATGGCTTAACATGAAGAATCGACGATTTTTACAAACTGCTTGCCTCTATCACAAAGTCATTTTGTTAAAAGAACCCAGTTATTTACATAGGAGACTAACTTTTCTAACTGATGTCCATAACATTAATGTCCGGAATAAAGGAACATCAACACCACCTCTTTCTTCATCGTACTGCACTTTTTGAACGTTCGTTTAGTTATAATGTCACAAAAATTTACAACAGTCTACCTGCGTCTATAAAAGAACTCAATGTTGCTCGATTTAAAAGTCATCTAAGGAATCTATTATTTTTGCAACAGTCAGATGGTAATTGTAATCTCGCAAGTTCATAGCTGCTGTATTTTCTTTTTTTTTCTCTCTTTTTCTAATGTTACATTAGAAAGTTATTGGTTTTGTTCTGTTTTTTTTGCATGCTTGCACTATCATAGAATTTTAAGTTAAGTTAGATTAGTATTTATGTCTAAATCAAGACTTTTAAATTCCTTTGTGTAAGGTTTGGGTAGAAGACCACATTTTGTGAACCCCGCCTTAGGGTTTCCCTATTCATTTGTATTGCCTACATTGTACTAAACTTACTGTATTGCACTTTACGCGGAAATAAAGAAGTTATTATTATTATTATGTAAATACCCAAAAACTTTGTTGAATTTAGCTTTAATTTATTTGTTGAAAACCAGCATAATGCTTGTTGCTCAGTGTCTACAGTTTTTGTTTTTAATTCTTCTTCGTTTCTATCCCAGACAACAAAGCTAGTATCATCAGCGAATAGCATCATAAATGTGTTTATATTATATGGCATGCCGTTAATATACTTATATAATGAATAGTAGAGGCCCTAATACGGACCCCTGAAGAACTCCTTTCTTCACATCTACTTTGCTCACTTATTTTATTATAGTAAGTTACAATTTGTCTTCTGTCACTAAGGGCCGTGTGCTAGAACCAATTTGCGGCGTAACTGTATGCTACGTAAATGTATGGTATAGGCAAAATACATAACATGAGTAACATTCAGGTACCGGTACGGAAGTAGGTAACATGCTGTTACCAGTGTTTCGAACACGCGGACCTAAGATATGATTTGAATACTTTAAATACACAACCTCTAAGATCATACATCTGTAACTTTTCCAAAAGTATCTCATGATGTACGCAATCAAAGGCTTTCGAAATATCACAAAACAAGTCAGTAATTTTTTGCGATCCTTCGAAAGCTGTTATTTTCCTTCCGACGAAGCTCAGTATAGCCTCTGCTGTGGATTTGTTTTTAACAAAGCCAAACAGAGTCATTGAAATATTGGTTTTTAGTGAAGTATTCTAAGGTTCTATTGGTTAAGCAGAATGTTTTCAAAAATTATTGAGATCACAGGGCTATTGGTCTGTAATTATTGCAGATATCTCCAGACTTTAACACGGGAATTATTCTGGCTATTTTGAGCTTCGACGGAAATATTCCCTCCGCAATACAACTGTTAAAAATATTACGTAATGGTGTGGATATTTCTGCTATAATCTCCTTGAGCATCCAGGCGTCCATATCAAAAATATCTTTTGACTTTTTTTTGATTTTAAACTAACAACACAGTCAATTATTTCTTCCTCCGTAATACCACGCGATCGTTGAAATTTATAATTAGAGTAGGCTATGAATTTTGAATTAGATTGGCAACACTAACTGTTGACAGCTTAATTTGAGTTTGAATTGCCAAAGTGACGCTTCAGAATGTTTAATTAATTGCCGGGAGCGAACATTTTGAACATTTGCTATGGTTGTCACTAAAACTGTTTCACTTCCTTTAAATTAGAACGATTGAACCCCATGAGAATCCTATAAACGTCAAAATATTTACATAACCTCTAATCTACACAGCGAGTCGATTGGCAAGGTGCACAACCGTATAAAAAAAAATCCCGCCTACTTTAATTATAATTGATATGTTTTTGAAAGTAATACCCGAATCGACAGGATTGCTATGAGTATCCGGAATATTATTGGTAACCGATTAGCAAAATATTCATTAAATTCAGAAGCAGATATTTTTGATATGGTCTGAGTTTGTTGTCCTTTAATTTTCCTCCCACACTCACTGTTTATAATGTTCCAGAGCGCTCTTATTATATGCACTTCTTAGCCGGTCTACTTCATTAATATAATGCTTCTTGTTTTGCTTACCTATATAAGGTTTTCAAGTGTCGATCGGGGCTTGTTTTCATTATCTCTTAGTTCTACTTCAAATTCAATTAACTGTGCTTCATAATCTGCTATGTGAGGATGAATGACGTATGAGTTAATTATACTAGAGTAATTTGAAAAAACATTATTAATGCATGTTGCTTTACCATTTTGATAGCGTGTAGGATCATGAATCTATTTTTTTTATTGTAACAATGCAGTAGATCTGTTAAGATATTACAATTTTTTGATAATTCTGAAAAATTTATGTTAAAATCGCCTGCTATGAATATAAACTTTCCTAAACTACTCAAGTTATCTAATACATCTGTTAAAATATTCAAAAATACATTGAAATCGCTATCCGGCGATCGGTACAAACATACATTAAAACTATTAAAGTAAAAAAAAAGTATAAGGAAAATTACTTGGATTATTATCATTATACAGTTTCATTACAATTGTAAAATCAATATTATTGAAATAACGACAATAAGACGGTCGCAGCCGCAATCGGCAATATGAATTACTAGCCGTCACACCTCCCCGACAAGCTTTAACAAAGCTTGGGGGTAGTATGGATGTTAAAAAAATTAATTCTTACACATTCAACGTAGTTAAATTAGTTTACTATGCTTTGCAATCATTAAATACGTATACTATTTTTTATTTCACTTAAGAATATGTCAAATGGGCAATGAAACATTGATTGTCGATAATATACTTTCCAACTGTGTTCAATAAAATGTTTTTTAAGCCAATTGTGTTATCTGAACTATAATTTTCGTTCTAGAGCTGCAAATGGTCTATTTGCTACAAATTTCTTATACCGTGTGTTTCATTTTAAGTCGAAAATCGAATTTTGTTTGTGGAATATACAATGAAGTAGACTTGGCACAGTGATCAAGCGAACAGCTTCACTTTTACATCTTTTATTTTGTAAATATCTCTGCTGTTTTTCAAATTTTAGCGAAGCAATCGGTATATATTTTTCTTTTTTTGTTCTTTTTTTAAACAATAATTTTGCAAAATAAGAGCGGTTATCAAAATGTAAGTCGTCAGACTTTGAGCTAGTTTTCTCTTACTTTTTCATAATTTTATTTTTTGTAATTGAAGCAGAACCCTTATAAACAACTTAATGATAATCTAAACTTTGAGTGTTATTCAAGACAGTCTTATTAATTTAGAATAATCAACTTCTTCCTCCTCTTGAAAGTTCTTTCCTTGTTATTTAATGTACTTACATTTTTTCAACTTAAAACCGTTTGCACAATAATTTTTTGTCTTTATTTTTCGCTCAAGTACAAAATTTTATGTTATTCAAAATTTGTGTAACGAATTCTTTTTCATCTTTCAACGAGCACTTCAACAATCGCTCAGCGTTTCACTATCAGGAAACGTCAGTGAAACGTTGAACGATCGTGCGATTGTTAAAGCGTCCGTTAAAAAAAGAAAAAGGATTTGTATTACGGACGAGAGTCTACTTTAGTTATTCAAAATATATTGTTGTTGTTAATTCACTGAAAATTCATGCAGGGTGTCTACTACATACAATATGAAACAGTCAAAACAACTCATTGGTAAAACACATGCACTCAAGTTTTTTTTTTTTTTTTACTAGAATGAAATTAAATACAACTGTTTCGACGAGTGTGCCTTGAATAATCGATTAATTTTATTTATTTATAACTAAATCAGAGTTTTAATTCAATGTTGTCGTCGACGTGTGCGATTGGTATTCTGGCCCCGGTCAAGTCTCATTGCCGTCCACCATTGAGTCTTGCTTTTTTAAACGAATTTAAAGAATCTCACGTTAAAATATTCTTAAAGAATTTGGCATGATATTAAAATATTTAGAAAGTTATAAACGAAAAGAGCACCGCATTATCTAATTCACGCAAATTTTGACTTTATACAAAATCGAAAGCGTTCGCATTCTGAACCGCAAAGCAAATTCAGCCTCCGGCGCCTCAAATCGATAACATTGATTGTTATTTCTTGAGTGCGTCGTAAAAACAATGAAATTTCCGCGAGGCAGATTAAAAAACAATACCTTAAACGCTTTCCTCCTCATGAGCAGGAAACTCATTCACCTTTTACCGGCGCATAAACCTCGCAACTTTCGAGTTTCGAATCGCGGTCGATCAGCGAACGAACGAAGCGCGGCGCATTCAGCTAGTTTCTTTCAACCCGCCAACGAAACTGAAAGTGGTACCCGGAGTGGTCACTAACCTACCAGTCCGGGCACCCAACGGGAGTGGGGATCTTCAATAAAGTCTTCAAGTGGGATAACGCTAGAATCGCGTAAAAACTCACTGTGCGAGCTTTCTCAAGGTCGTCGGATCCTTATGAGATACATAGCGGAGATTGTTTTTAGTGGGAGACGGAGATTCGATTATTGTTCTATCTAATTAGTTGAAGTTTAGAAAAAAAAGTAGCAATATTCATTTAGTTTTATAAATGACCGAAGTTGACGTAAAAGCTCATATAAGTGAGCTTTCACGGAATGTGATTTTCAAGAAATGTGGATGTGGAGGAAAGTGTCTTTGATAGTGATGATGTAAATGTAAACAACTCTTTTGAGAGGGATGCATTCTATTATAGTTCTATCTAATTTTAACGTAACGGTAGTTCTGCGTTTGTAAACAGTAAAAGTATTAAATAAGAGAGTTCATCTCCCTCTTAATATGTAACATGTCACACGCATGGCTTTGAATTTAAAAACGCTGATAACAGTAGAATAAATAGAAAGCGTTAAACTTACGCAATTTTACGCGACGACAAGGAAGACGCTAAGATTTCTTCTGATTTAAGTAAATTAAGTCATCCTTTAAACACGAGAGAAAACCGAATGTCGAAATCGCGCCTAAAATAATAAATAATAAAATGCCAAACGGTTTTATGTAACATGAAAAATTACTCGGATTGTTAACATGACCGGGCGATCAAAATTAATCAATTAATCCTTCCCCCGCTCCCGCGCCGCGCCGTCGATTAGGAAATTTAAAAGGCACGTCGACATTTCACATTCGCAATTAATTATTATTAGATGAAATAATTTCGAGTCCGTTGTGGTGGTAAGTGAAGGTAAATACCAGGGTCAAGTTTCCTTGCGTCCGAATCACGTAAATTAAAATCGGTTGATGTAATCGTCTGTTGTATTGTTGGTCCGCTCGTGCGGGCGATTTATTTTAATTAATTGCATAAGCCCGCTTGATGCTAATTTAAATGTTTTGGTGCGTTTTTTAGAAAGCAGCGCGCTTTTTAGTACGGCCTATCGTGTTTCCGTTCGTTGTTATAATGAGGTTGGGCGCGCGTTATTGCGAAAACTTTGGGAAAGTCTCACATATAAAAAGAGAGCTACCTAATCTTCAATCAAAAGTTCTACAAACTAGATAAATTTTGTTACATAAAATTTAAAATATATTTGAAAAGTTGAGTTTCTAAAACACATCGTATGTACATAAACTCCATTAAAACATTTAATTGATGTTTATTGTCGGAGCAGGAATTTCAAGATGATTTATGTGATCCTCTGCAGCTCACGCCTAATGTGGCAATAGTCATAGGCGAGTGCCATTTAAAAAGGAAAGAAAAAAGATCCCCTGCCATCACTTGTACCAACGCAGACTTTAATTGCAGAAACGTAATGTTTTAATTAAAGCGTACACATAAATTTCAGAACGCTTATGCGAGCGAGCTAGCGCCGTAAAAGGATGCGGGGATCTTAATGGAGTAATAACAGTCCTCAATAATACAACGCAAGCAGGATTCCGATGGTCTCTCGAGAAGAGATCATCAATTTCTCGGTGTGTGCCTTGCGACCTTTTGCAATACGCTTTTTGAAAAATTACGGATGTACTACTAGTTATTAGTTGGTGTAAATGGGTGTCCTTGAGCGTTCGGGATTGCGATTGGAGGTTCACACGCGAACCATCGTCCTCAACAGAGTTGACAATCAGACCGTAACGAAGAACCCACGTTTTAATGAGCCGTTACTTTACATACTTGAGTACTATTTTTTTCAGCTTCGAATGAAGTAAGCAGCCAGTTTTATGTCATGTGCGTTTGCTTTATCGTTAAGATCGTTAATCTCTCATGGTGATAAAAAGTGAACTTCGTACTTGGAATTCTTTCGCCTCCACCCTCTTTTGAAGAAGTCCTTACCTAGAACGAAGTTCTTGGCGTTAGCTTCTTCATTATATCCTTATTTCTTTGTTCCAAATTGAAAACTTTTTTATATTTGGTTTTAGTATTCCTTCTTCTCACTTCGTCTTTTTTTTCGAGATATCATCTCTTTTTTCTTTCATTTTTTGATGCTTTTAGTTAGAAATAACATTGCTCTTGTTCTTGAAATCCTTTCTAGTTTTCTTAGTGCATTTTAGCACCACACTGCCTGCAATAAAGCTAAATATTTATTCTAAATTTGTGTTCTAATCCTTGATTGACTTTTTCATTTGGTTTGTCGAGGATTCTCGTGTTTCGTTTGGCATATGTATTTACCTTGAAACGTTCCGCTAAATTGTTTTATAAATAAAAAAAGCGATTATTGCATGTTTGATTTCAATAAACACACGTCCGCTTCTCGGAGTTGCAGCATTAACTTGGGGGGGCGTGTAGGCGCCACGTTGACCGACTGGGTGATTTTTGGCCACACAAGAACACGCTAAAAAGATCATCATAACATGGGGTTGAGTGCTTTCTAAATTTGAAGTACGCGTCCGAGATCGTAAAGAATCAAAGTGCAGGCATTTTGAAACATGTCTCGCTTGTCTGTTCTGTATTGAAACTGGCGACATTCGCAGCGACAGTCACGCAGACACCATAAATAAATCCATTTGACGTTTTAAAATTGTTTTTCTAAATCTTTCTGTATACATTGCCGCGTCAAAATTGCAGACGTGCGGGCCGAGTGGGCTAAGTTATTGAGTTGCATGACACGCTGGAGTCTGTTTTCGTTTCAGTCCGATAACGGGTGCTTTAAAAATGTCAACTGCCACACTTGAATAGTAAAATTTATAGGTGTTCGTTTAAGACATACGAACAGCAAACATTCCGGGGGGGGTTAATAGAATGTCTCTTGGTTTTTCTTGGCATCTGTGGAGGCGGGCGTGTGAAACAAATACCACGACCGGGATTGGCCGAAGCGGTTTTTGAATTTCGCTGCAAGTCCGAGGGGCGGTTTTCGATTGTTTTCGTGGTAAGGAAAAAACGCGGAGGAAGGCAGATAACATTTACGCCTAGACGAAAACGGTCGAATTGAAATTTTTAGTTGGATTCCGCAGTTTTTTCTTAAGCGCTTGTAGTCTTTATTCAAATTTGTATTCTTATATAAATTCTGTTGTTTGTTAAATCATTCATCCCGGTACGGTTTCCAAATTAAAATAAAACACGGGCGTCGCGCGCCGCGGGTGATTAAATCAGAGTGATAAGTGCGCGCGTGATTTCACGGAATACGAGAATAGGTAATTTGCATTTATTTGTATTTTCCATCGCACCTTTGGTGGCACAAAGTAGGTAAGAATAAATTAAATTGCATTAATTAGTGTCGAAAGAGTCAGTAAAGTTCATTAGTATCATTGCATTTGGGGAACTTTAATTAAACTATTTTATTTACCTTTGAAGCGAGTATTAAAGCTCATTGGCTGCTTCCATATTTAAAATCTTTGATTGGTCAGCGTTCGTAATTAGTGGCTGAATTCGATAATTTAATTAATCAACGGCAATTTGCGATTCCTTACATCTACTTGGGACTTTCCATACAGTGTACTTTAGAAACCACCACACTCTAGGGGGAATTCTTTCAAGCAAATCATGAGCCAACAATTTGCAATACATTCCTGGCCATTTTTCTTGACCAAGGTTTTCACACCCTGTATATGTGGGAGGGTCAAACTGTTGTGATGGCTGTGAGATCTGTCGGTTAATGAGAAGCAATTACCCCGAGACTGAAAGGCCATAAACACCCATAGTGTAATTGCCAAAAAAACAGTCGATCTGGAATCTTGCGCTTTAATTTGATTTAGCTAGTTGTCGGCGGACGAGCAATATACAGAGAGTCCTGACAGGCAAGGCATCGGGCAGAGGCGCCGTTCTCAAATAACATAAAGCTCGGGGCGTCGTAGCGGAAGTAGTACGGCTCACCGCATGCGTCCAGTAATTAGGTTAATTAGAGATAGGTAACCCAACACCTCCCAAAAGGGAGTCCGTGAAAAACGGATGATTGCTACTGGTTTACCTGCAGATTTATCGCTGAAGGCGGCAGGAATCACATACTTCGCCCCAAAACATCTGATTAATTCATTAATTAATTCCATTAATTAAGTACACTGTCGTCCCACTGAGACACTTTGTGCGTTGGTTTATTAAATCGAACAAGTCTTTGAATAACAGCAGAGTTACAGACGCTGTACTAAGACTCGAACTTGAAACTCAGTTAATTATTGATAAGTCAGGAGTTGCATTCTCCAATAAAACATCTGTGTAACATTATACCACCAACGGTGTGAATCGGAAGTAAAGAGATCGCGCTGATACCCGCAGTCGAAAACTGCTACGTGAATCACACTGTATTTTCTGAAAATCGTAAATTTTTGATTAATTGTCTTGATTTTAAACACCAGGGTTTTTTACGCTCACGTTCTGTTTCCACAGAAGCGGAGAGCAGGAGTTTTTTGCCCTATAAATTTTTTATTACAATAAATAATTATATAAATTTAATTGTTGCGTTTCGTTATCAACTTGCCAATTTCCTTGCTAGAAGTCATTATTGTACTGTCGCACCAAAACAAAAGAATCTGGAAATCACAACGTAAGGGCCATTTACATCCGATAGTTGGATCATAATTAAATAATATTAAAATTAACTTCAGCACGGAGCAAATCACGTAAAAGCCACAACCGATAACAACAGCTGGAGAGTCAGACCGTTAGGGCGACGAACCCCGCACGCAGGTAGAGACTAGACAGGCATCCTCTAGCAATAAATCTTAATCGGCATTTCGATTGACCCATATTTACTATTTACTTATATAAATTATTTGTCTGTTTAATTAATAGCCCGTAATTTAGTAGGGCGCGTTACAACCTTGATATTCATCTGTGATTCTTCCACCATTTTTCTCTGTTCTTGAAGCTTTTGCTGATTCCGTTCCAGCACAGGACTTCATTTATTGCTTGTCCCCCTCTTTAGTTCCCATTTTCCAGTCTAAACACTTAGCACCATGACTTCCTAGTTCCTAGAACTTCTTTCCTTGTTCTTTTATATTTTTATTCATCGGCGCACGTAGCAGTTCTTTCGTACTTGAAACTTCCTTACTACCTTCCTGACTGCAAAATATTGAGAGTGCAAATTAAGGTCGTCCCAAAGACCGGCTAATCCAATGGGGCGGGTCGAGGTCAAATATAATCCCAAGCAAAGGGCAGAAATTGAAACAAAATAGATAAAAGTCACCAGATTTTGCACACTTGTCTTTATTTGTGTAATGTGTGAACTTATACCAATATGAAATCAACGAAGGTCTTAGTTTGATGAATGATAAACATCAACAGGTTAAGTAAAATTGAAAATACGAAACACGTATCCGCTTTTCGTTCACAAACGAAAATTAAAGTAAACATGTAAATGTATAAATCTACAGACACACCTCAACAGGCGTTAGGTTGCGCCATGATAACAAAAGAAAACATTAACTACATGTCAAAGTTTATAAAATCCGGCAAATAAAGTAACAGATCCAACCGCGAATTGTTCCAACGTTCGTCAAGTCAGATAACAGCTGTGCGGTTGTAACGGCCAGAAAGGGGAATGGACGACTACGCTTCGTCCAACGTCCCCGTGCGAACTCGCTTTAACTAAAGCTAGGCGTTCACTTATCCGCATCGTACGCATCGCACAAATCGGATTTTATCCTGCTTTAAGTTAGGCGTTTACTTGTCCGCATCGTACGCATCGCACGCAGCGAACGGATCATAAAAACTTATTCCTTTCATTTTAAATGTATCTGCGTTCACTGTTTCGCATCGGACGGATCGCCTCTCGGCATTCTCTAGAAAGCAACTGCCATCCGTTGGATAAAATCTGATTCGTGCGATGCGTATGATGCGGACAAGTGAACGCCTAGCCTTACACGCCAAACCTTGGAATTGGTTGGCTGGGCTACGTCAGGTCCGCTGAAATCAAACTCACTTTCGGATATAGCATCGAAATATGCCAATAGGGAAAGCTCCAAATGACATGTAAAGGCATCCGGTGAACACCTAATTAAAATAACGAAAAACCATGTTACGACCTGAACTGCGCGCAAAGTTTGCTTGTTAAACCTACCCAACTTGTATACAGAAATCAGGCTTCGATAAGCATAGAAGAATGCCTTTAGTTGGTCTAGCATGCACTTATCAAATCTCGTAATAATATCTTCCGTTTAAACTTCGATCAAAACAAAGCAGATTGATCAAACAAAAAAAAAATGACGATCTGCACGCTAAGCACGGTGCAACAAAACTAGCGCGGTCGTACGCGTTTAAGTATTGACGAACAAAGACACTGCAACGGGGATTGTTAAAAGATTACAGTCGAATTACGCAGGGGAGTGAGTGAAATAGTGCATTTCCGTATAGCGTAAGTTATGGCTTTTGTTTGGTTAGGCAATATTTTGAAACCTGATACAACGAAGCCAATAACACAATACAGGGTGACCCGAAGTACTAGAAATAATTATAACGAATGTCCCAACCATTTTCCCTTTCTCTCCTTGACATCTGTTACCTTGCTGAGAACCTCTGCCTTTCGTGTGGTAGTTTCTCCTTTTAAAGTTTTTCTTTGTTCTTGAAATTCTTACTGTTCTTCTTAGTACGTTACTGCACTAGAGATTTTTTTATTGCTTATTTCTTTCTGTTAACTCCCATGTTTTCGGCTTGGGCAATTCATATCATCACTTCGTTGCTCTCTTAGTTTTGCTTCTGTCGCCTAGAATAGACTCTTAGGCCCGATTTTACAATAATCAGAGTGACACACTATTCTGGGAATAACGTGCCGTAGATGTGGAAGAATGTTAAAGGATATTCGGTGAATGATATTATTCGGCGAATAGTCCTTATTCCACCATTGTAAAACTGGGCCTTACTTGAGTTTTTTCAGCTAATTAACATCTAGTATTTTTTTACCTTTCGGCCAATTCGTCCATGGTTTCGTCTTCCGTTCGGAACATTCTCCTCGGTGTTCTTTCAAATGTCATTTTTCTTGATGTTCCTCTGTTTCCTTTTTCTCTTCTGTCAGTGTTTCCCATTCTTTCTATAGTTCTTCAATTTTCCCTGCTTTCTAGATGACCTGGATCCTAGGACTTTCGTCACAGCAGTTGTGACAACTCCACTCTTGATTTCGTTAGGGTTATTTGGCTTTTGCATTTTGTTTTTATGAGTTTTACTAAACTTCTATTTACATATTGTTATAAAGTCTTTAGTTGTTGTTTATCGTGTATGCCTTGGTCAGATCAATAAAGTCCAAACGTAGACTCATAGCTCCATTTCTCTCTCTGTCTCTCGACCATTCCGACCTTCTTGCTTCATCTACTGCTGATTCGCTGTAAAGTTCCATTTTTTTTTTTTTGTTGGTGTGTGCCTTTTCCACTCTCCATTTGTTTTCTTTACGCCGCAATTGATTTAAAGATTTTTTCTTTCCTGCGTTTTGATATTGATTTGCTCTTGAAGATTCAGCAAGCACGATTCAATTTCGGAACATATTATGAGAATGTCGTATCTATTTTTATTTGCTGAGACAGTCCTTTTGATTTTTCACTAATCTTAAGTCTATTTCAACTTCTTCTATCTTCTTCAACTGTTCCTTTCTAGATTAATATCTCCTGGAACTAATTTTAGTAATATGCCATTTCTGCCATTTCATTTTCTATTTATTTATTCCTCCGTTTCTGTCACTCCTCTGTACTGTGGCTGTTCTTTATTATTCTCCGTTTTTTTTTCTTTCTTTCAGTCCTCTTTTAGCCTTTATTCTCGGTTGGAACCTTCATGACCTAGTGCATCGGTAATTATTTGTTACAGTTTGGAAGATCCTGTACTTTTGTGACCCTGTTGCTTTTTCCCCATTGTTTGTACGTTTTATCGATTCGACTGCTTCTATTTTTAATTTATTTCTTCCACCTTTCTGTTCTCTGCCAAAATTCCGTCCTTCGTTCTGCTCCTTCTTGCAAAAACTGTTTCTGTTTATGCAACATTCTGCAATTTCCTTCTCTATTCTCTATTCCTTCTCTATTCTACTGTTTCTTTGTCTTTTTCACATCTTTGTTATAAAAACTTTTCTTGAACCTTTCTTCCTTGTATCGCTTGTTAACCAACTTTCCTTGTTTCGGATATTTTTTATCGTTCTGTAAGTATTTCTCACTTAATTGCTTCTTTCTTTCTTTCTTCATTATTTTCATTGACCAACGGTCATTGTTGACCCTAATAAACTCTTCCACAGGTTTTTTCTCTACCTTCTTGTATTTTTTATTATTATTATTATGTCAGTCAGCATAGACAGCAGAGCTGATAAGAGCTGACATTAGTCTTAATCACACAGAAAGCTGCGAGTGCATGAAACATTGGATACTTTAAGTTATTTAGTAAAGCTTTTTGGGTAGCTACAAATTTGTCCAATTCGCGTTTAAATTCACTCAATGTGTCCGAGGTAGCAACGCTGGAAGGTAATTTGTTCCATTCCGTTACAACTCGATTTGTGAAGAAGTGTTTTCTGGGATTGGATGACCATCTCTCTTGCGTAAGCTTGAACTCGTGGCCTCTTAGGTGGGTGTTAAAGTTTTTTAATAGTAGTTGGTCCAAATTACAAGTGTAAAACCCAGAGAGGATTTTGTATACTTCAATCAAGTCTCCTCCTAAGTCTTCTTTCATATGATGACGTAAGTTGCAAACGGATGAGGCGTTCATGGTACGGAGAATTGCGAAGCGTTGCTGACAATTTAGTTGCCCTACGCTGCACCTTTTCAAGGAGTTCAATATCCTTGGAAAAGTAAGGATTCCAGATACTGTGACCATACTCCAATATAACTCGTGTCTAAATAAAAACCTGGTCAAGTAGGCAATGGATAAATTCTCGATCACAACCCACTTGACCAGGTTTTTATTTAGACGCTCGTTAGGTCTAATAGATGTTTTATAGATGGCGAGAAAAACGGTTTCAGATAAATTCTAGGAAATGCTTTTCTTATCATAAAGATTAGCTTATTAGCTCTCTTCGCAATTTCTGCTATATGGGTATCCCACTTTAGTGCTTCAGTCACTGTAACTCCAAGGTTCTTTTGGAAGTCCACATCTTTCACCAGAATTTCATTGATGTAGTATTGGATTTTGGAATTATTCTTCCCTATGTGCAGCACGGTACACTTGTCAAGATTGAGCGGGACCATCCATTTCTCGGTCCAGGAGAAAATACGCTCGAGGTCATCATGAATGTTGCAGGAGAAAGCCCGTTAGCTTAGTATCATCGGCGAATAATGTACCTGGAAGGTCATTTATATACAGCAAGAATAGGAGAGGTCCAAGAACTGAGCCTTGCGGAACTCCACTAAGAACATCATAAGTGTTGGAATAGTTGTTCAAGATTCTCACTCTATAGGTTCTGCATGTCAGGAAATTCTTGATCCAACTGAGAAGATTGCCCCTTATTCCGACACTTTCAAGTTTGAATAATAAACGCCGAATGGGTACTTTGTCAAATGCTTTTTGAAAGTCCAGGTAGACAACATTGACAGGATCACCCACATCGAAGCTAGAGGTCCAAAAGGCAAGTGCCAGAAGAAGGTTAATGAAAGTGGATCGGCCTGGAGTAAACCCGTGTTGTAAAGGTGTTAGAATATTGTTTTGATTGAGAAATGCCCTATTTCTGTCAGCAATGATTCTCTCCATACCCTTACAAATGGATGAAGTCAAACTAATTGGTCTGTAATTAGCCACATCCGTCCTATCGCCTTTTTTGAAGATAGGTATGACAATAGCGGATTTCCACTGTTCGGGCACTTCACCAGCATCCATGGTTGACTGCATAATTTTCGTCAGTGGACCAGCAAGTGCTTTAGCGCAGCTTTTAAGAAAGACAAAAGGTATGTCATCAGGTCCTTTGCTCGAAGTATCTTTGAGACTCGTTAGATAATCGGTAACATCTTTTACAGAAAAGTCGATTGTTTTTAAAATATTCTTACACTGGGATGTCTTTGTGATCTTCGGTATGTCAGTAATAGGTTCCCTGACAAAAACTTTATTGAAATGGGCGGCGAATTCCTCAGCAATTTGCAAGGGGTCATTAATAAGGTCACCTTTAATATTCATCGTAAAGGTGAGCTGCTTGGTAACATAATTAAAAAATTTATTCCTTGATTGGAGAATGATTTTCTCATACTGAGCTTACCTCGCTCTGATAAAAACAGTGCATTGGTTAGACCATTTGGACCATATTGGATATAGTCTACATCGCTAAGTGTACTTACCCCACAGTTGACGTTTCTTGTTAAGGAATCTGGCTAGTTCATCGTTCATCCAAGGACAATTGAAGTTTTTACATCTGGACACAGTTGGTATGTTGTGGTCTATTATGTCATATAACGTTTTATAGAGGTCATCCACCCCGTTCAATGTGTCTAGCTTTAGGTCCAAGATGTTGTTTATCTCGGCAAAGTTAGCTCTTTTGTAATTCTTAGCCCTTGACATCAACACTTTTCTGGGTAAAGATATTTGTACTTTGCCAGCCAAGCAGCAGTGGTCGCTCTTGCCTATGGGCGGATCCACTTTTATGTCTGCGAAAATGTGCTCATCGTTAGTAATGATTAGATCTAGGAGGTTTGGTTTATTATTCCATCTGAATCTAGTTGGTGAGTTTACAAGTTGAGAGAGATTGGATTTCAAATATTGTTCGAGAAAGTAACCAGCTTCAGTGTTCCCACCTGGTCCCTCGATCTTCAATGAAGCCCAGTTTATCGACGGATAATTAAAATCTCCCGTTAGTATCAAATTCTTGGTTTCGGCTAAGGCCATCGTGCTATCAGTTAGCTTGTTGCTGGTCAGGGTGTTGCAAGATGGGGCCCTGTATATACAACCTATGGTCAGTTGACATCTGCTGTAGGATATGTTGGCTATAAGTCCTTCGGCTCCATCTTCAGTTATTGATAAAGTATTGATGAGTTGAAGCCGATGTCCATTGTCTGCCGTGTTTGTTTCCTCTACATCAAATTCTTTTTTTCTTTTTTCATCGTAAGGTTTGGTTTATTTCTTCCCACTTTCTATTCTGTGCCATAATTCCATCCTTCGTTCTACACCTTCATACAATAACTATTTCTATTTGTGCAACATTCTGCAATTTTCTTCTCTGTTCTTCTTGGTTGATACCTTTTCTTTGTCTTTTTCACACCAGCTTTAAAAGCTTTTCATGACTTAGTTCTTGAACCTTTCTTCCTTTTTTCCCTTTCGCCTCTTTCCCACATTGTTTTTTAATCAATTTTCCTTGTTTCGTGCATTTTTTATTCTTGACACTCCAATTTTGTAACTTTATATATCTCACTTAATTGCTTTTTTCTGTTATTTCTTCAATTATTCTAATTAATCTCTTCCGTTGCTACTTTTTAGCTACGGTTTTTTGCTTCGTCGATCTCTACCTTCTTGTGTTGCCTCTTCTTGTGTGTGATTACAATTTTGTTTCTCGTTATTTTTCATTCTGAAAATTGTCTAAGTTATTCGTTTCTTCTTTATCAAGTTCTCCTTGCTTTCTTCACCGCAAGGTTTGATCTATTTCTTTGCCTTTTTAGGTATATATGTTCTTTTCATTTCATTTTCTTTTCTTTATTTTTATTCATTATGATGTTCTAGATTGGATACCCCTTCTTCATCTTTGCGGTTTTTCCTCTTTTTTATATTTCTTCCTTTCCTCTAAATTTGTTTGTATCCTTTTCTCTCCTTACATAATTTTAACTATTTTGCTTTGATCGTCGTATTCTTTTTCAACCCAATTAACCCCAATTGTTGGGATTTCTTCTTTAATTGTTCCTTTCTATTTATTTCTGCGTTATCTGTGCTCTCAAGCTATTCTTTAATTTTGTAGTCTCTTTGCCATAGTTGCTTACTCTATATTTGTCAATGAGTTAATAGTCTCATTTCTTTTTTTTTTGTTCAAATATTTCATTTCTTCTATAAATAGATTCTGCAAACTTTCTTGCCTCTTCTAACGCTTGCAGTTTTGTCATTTCTTTTCCATTATTATTTCAAATTCTTTTGCTTTCATCTAGGCGATTGTTAGGAATCTACATTGTTTATTAGTTTTGTGTATTTTTGTCTTTTTTTATCCGATACGGATTTTTGTATGTATACGCTTGTATTGTCAAAGTTAGAAGTAATGTCACCCCAATAAAATGTAAATGCGTAGTCATATCTATTCTGATCACCATTCCTCTACACTTAACTTGTTCGTCCTTCATCCATCTCTATCTGTTTAATAGTAATAGTAGTTTTTTGTATAAATTTCTCAAATTTCTTTCTTGTCATACTACATTTTTTTGTTTTCTTGAAAATAATGCTAACAGAGTTGAATACATTTACCCTCGTGTTGCAATGAAAACGGCCTTCCCTTTTTCACAATTGAAAGTATCCCGTTCTAGACGCAGCCTGAACGAATACATTAGCAAAAAAAATATCTTGTTTTTTTTTTGTTTGTGCCCCACGGGTGAAGGACGAACGCCAATAAAAACGACAGGTAATTATGTCAAAAATATATTGCACGGCAATTTTCTATTACGGCTTGCACAATCACGTGACATTGAGGATAGCGAAATGCAAAAGAATTTAAATCGCCCATTAAACAGTTTCGTTTGCATTAATGCGCCGCTAACACGTTAAATTTAAATATAAAAGATCCTAGCGAACCTAGGCAGCAAGGTCGGATTGACTTCTTCTCGTGGGATGCAAACGCACGCATTTATTAATTTAATTAATTATTAAAAAGCGCCAACTAATGATACATCATCAAACGATTTGCCATTAACTTTGACATGTTTACTGGCTTTAATTCAATAGGCGTCTCGCGATAAAGAAAGAATTTATTTCAATTAGAGAAACAATTCATCCTGCTTGGGTTTGCAGGTATGTAACGCAATAGATTATTATTAATATTGCATTAGTGTCCTGCGGCAATCGGGATTAATATTTTTCTGATTGGGGAATCTGAAAAGAACGCTTCTTTTTATGGGAGACGGCAGACGTTGATTGATTGCACGTTGGGAATGGCTAAAGTGATAAGGTCGAGAAAATTAGGTTCATGGAGAAGCAACAGGTACTTTGTGTAAAACCTTTGAAGTGAATCGAAAACTCTTGCAATTTAGAATAGATTGAATTTTTCATATTAATAACACAAACTATTTTGTAATAAAAACCTGTCCGACTGTTGACGATTGTTTTAAAAGACTTTAACTTTAACAGGTTGTTATCTGGTGCGATCTATCTAAAAAAAAAGAGACCCGCGCACAAAACCCGTCGCGATTTAAAATATGATATAGATAAACACAATGGGGTATTTAGCAACGCTCGGTTTCAAGCGGCGAGCTGAAGCAGGATAAGTTTCGACACGAAATTTTTTAACGATATCCTTAATGCATTCTGTGAACAAGTTTGAGCAACAACGAACGGATTGTCACGACACGACCGACAGGAACGAGAAAAATGTGCTTTCCTATTATTGCCGACTGACTGACTGACGTGGTATTTACGGTAAGGAGACCTCGATCGATGAAGAACACTTTTACTGGACAGGACGATCTAAATATTATATTTGGAATTAATTAAGTTTTGCAAGACGATTTGTAAAAAAAAAGGACAAGGTGAAATCTTCTGCGCTTATTTCTTGGTATCGTTCATTCTTCGCGGCTTAGACAGCTGAATATCTTCAGGCTAAGTTGAGTTAACTAATTCTAAAGTATTCTTCAAGCTGCACAACGCCACAAGGCGTTGAAACTGCTTAACACAGGGTGGCCTAAACTACCAGCTAATACATAAGGAACACAAAAATATTCAACCGACTCGTGATCTGTCTCATAATGGACGTCCAAGTTCGTCAAACGCGAACATCTCTAACGCACGGTAATTTGGCGAGAAGAATAACGGTCTTCCCAACTGTTATAAAAAGTTACCTACCAAAAACAACTTAACAAAATATAAAAGAGAATTCCTAGAGTATAAAGAGCGTATAAAGAGCGAACAACCGTAACCGAAAATAGACAAATAGTTTAATAGTTTGAAGATTAAAATGGCACTTAGAGTAGCACTTAAAGTAGCACTTAGCTCATCCTGAAGAAAACGAATGGTCTTCTGTTTCTTGTTTCAGTTCATTCTTCTAGCGAAGGTGTCGCTATCGAATGAACTCTAATTTATCGTTAAAATTCCTCTTCTTTTTTTCTTCCTTTTCTTATGCTTCTAATCCTACAGATTATCATTTTTTCTTATTTATTCTTTCTTATACAGTCGTGGCTCTGCTGTTCTGTTCTTAGCACTTGCCTTCATTTTCTCTCCCATTATGTTTCACCTCTGCAAATTCCTTTCTTCTTTCCTTAGTTCTACTAGCCTCGAGTATTTTCTGTGCCATCCTATCGTGGTCCATTGGTATTACGTGTTTAAACCAGTTTAATTTCGTTTCTGTATTTTCTAGTGGCCACGAATCTATTCTTGACTTCATTTTACGTTTCTTCTTCTTCTTCTCCTTCTTCTCCACACCTCTGCCTTCTTCTTTTTTTAATTCTGCTTACCTCAAATATTTTTTCCATCGTGATCCAATAGTATTATGTGTTCAAACCAGTTTAATCCTCGTCTCTCTATTTTCTTCAGCATTCGTTCTCGTACACTTTATTTATTACTTTATTATTTGAGCTGGTTTTGTAAAGAAACGATTTTTTACGACTTCGTCAAAGAAAGACTATAAATAGAAGGTGCGCGTCGCCGCTCGGCGAGAGGTACTCCGAAGTTGACCTGTTGACCTGTGGTCACCACAAGCGGCAGACCTTGTGCTGTCAGCCATTCAGGTCACTTGCGAAATGGAGACACGTTAGTTCTGCCCCGGGTCCCTAAATAAAATCTGCTTTTTGAAGACTTTGTCTTTGTCTCGATTGTATGAGCGAAACTATGTCGGAGATATCGCATGAAGAAGTTAATTTAAAATTTAATAGTTTTGACGTCTTTTCATTCTATTTTAAAGTGTGTTTATGATTTATACTTTTTACATTCTAGGCCTTTTAGATATTCTTTAGGTTTCAAAGATGTGTGTTGCGGTTATTAAAGTGGTTTCGAAATAAAAGGATACGTCCAGTTCCTGTTTGCAGAGGAAACGTGCAATTAGCTTAATTAAGTTACCCTTTCAATAATTTGGGAAATTTCAAAACACTTCGTTATTCCAGGACGTGCCGTAAAAGACTTCGCGTCCTTACGCGCGTTCGTTTTTATACCGTTGCACAACTTTTAACATAAAATACACACGCATTCCACCGTTTACTACGTAAACTTATTTAAATTTATGTTAAACACACACAAAGCGGGACATCGCTCAGTCAGTTAATGCCTTGCATTTATAACGGTGGACCACAAATGCAGAATGCGTCCTTCGGCGACGCCGCCGACGCACCTTGACACGGCGCGGCGTCGAAAAAAATTCGTCGGAGATTACAAAACGTCCTCTCTTTATTTTTAAACGCTGCGATACGCGCGTTGACCAACGCTTAATTAAACGATGCGTAAATTTTTTATTCTTTTCAATTCACCGCCGTAATCGGCGCAAATTCCACGGATATTAAGCTCGTAACGTTGTAGTTTTTGTCGCGAGTAATTAACATTGACAATAACTGTTAAACGACAGGGTTTTCAGAGCGTGACGATTTTGTAATCGAAAATAAGTTAAAACCCCGTTTATTTTATTTCAGTTACGATATCTCAATACTGTTGCAAATCTGAGAAAACAATGCTTAAAATTCACCTCAAATTTTTTTTTGCATGTATAATAAAGTTCAACTAAATCGATACCACTTGAAAAAATCGCAGGTGCTACACACAGAGATTAATTTTATAATTAACAATGTTCTTGCCAAACCTCCTATGTTTATCACACCCGTAACAACAGCGCAAATATTTGACATTTTCCCCCCTTTTAACGCCGCACTTATTGTGGGGGCTATTAGGTAAACATAGTGCCGCAATAATTTTTTTTTTTTTACAAAAGACGTGGTTAATGCCGAATCTAATCGAGCCGAGCAGCTTCAGGCCTTGATCCAAAACAACACAACAAATTGCGCTTTTTTCACGCGAAAATGTGAAAGGAACGCCATTTATCTTCTGCCGCGATTAATTCCGGCGCATAATGAATAGATTCGCCTGTTGTGAAACCCCAGTCTACAACAACAATGCAGCTCCTCTCCTCGGGATCCAGTCACCTGCTGTTATTACAAGATCGGAATTGAAGTCGATTTTCTTTTCTGAGTTGCGAAGTGAACGATCGCCGATGTAATTGTGTCTATTAAACGAATTACTTCTGTTTAAATCGCTTCGGGTTGATTTATTAGATTGCGCCAGAATAATAAGTGCGATAAAGAAAGGACTTTGTGAATGTAAATGAGTTGTTTTTTATATTTTCCAATAAAGCCTATAAGAGTATCAAATTTGACAACTTTAATTCAATAACGTCTAATGTGAAACTAATGGTCTATCTCAGATGCTTAATTTGTTGATACTGAAGATTCGAGATAGTTCGTATAACTACTTTCATTTTCATGTTCATCTTTGCCTTCATCTTCATCTCCATCTTCAAGGAGTAAAAGAGGAAAATGTGGAGAGGACGTATTCAATTTCATCTTCATCATAGCCTCTTCAATTTTGCTAGTCTTGTTAAGAATTCTTTGTAAAAATTATTTTCAACTTCCATTCAAACAGGACCATCACCTTTCAGCTTTCGTTCGAATAAAAGTCTTGATGATCATCTAAAGGTCTGCAGTTAAGGACAAGCTTTAGCTTTCCATGACCTTGGCGTACCTGCTGACATTTATCCACTCAGCAGGAAGTTGTAAAGGCTTGTTAGGCGTCTTTCAAAAAGTCCAAGGAGAAACCTAAAGATCGGGAGACTTAGGTACCAAAGGCGTAGGTTCAAGTAAAAATCATTTGAAACCATGCCATTCAAACAGGACCATCACCTTTCAGCTTTCGTTCGAGTAGAAGGCTTGATGATCATTTAAAGGTCTGCAGTTGAGCACAAACTTTAGCTTTCCATAACCTTCGCGTACCATTTATCAGCTCAGCAGGAAGTTGTAGAGGCTCGTTAGGTGACTTTCAGAAAATCCAAGGGGAAACCTAAAGATCGAGAGACTTAGGAACCACAGACGTAGGTGCAAATAAAACTCATTTGAAACTATTCCATTCAAACAGGACCATCACCTTTCAACTTTCGTTCGAGTAGAAGTCTTGATCATTTAAAGGCCCGTAGTTGAGAGCAAACTTTCCATGACGTTGCCGTACCTCATCTCAGCAGGAAGTTTTATTGCTCGTTAAGTGTTTTTCAGAAAATCTAAGGGAAAACCTAAAGATCGGTAGACTTAGGCCGCATGTCCACCACATCGGGCCGACCACAATCGGCTCGATTGGAATCGTGCGATAAAGATCGTGTAAATGTATTTCTATTGTAACCTGTCCACTGGTACGATTTCAGTCGCGACTAATCAACGTCGTAAACGACTAGTCGGGCAAGACGCTGCATGCACGACCATTATCGTTAGTTTAGTATGACAGATTCAAGTAATATCAGGGCGCAGTCGCAAATGTGATTTGAAAATATGGACGTACGAGGTCGAGTAAACGGCGAAAGGTGTCTTTGGACACGCGATACATAGTTTTAAATTTACTCTCATGGTTTGGGCACATATGAAAGCACCTCTATTTCCATTATTTCTTATGTATGGATGTACCCAAAACTTGTGACGACGTTTCTTTTTTCTCCTGTAGTACGCAAGCATGATGACAGCTTCTTCTTCACTTGACGACATATTATATACGACTGGATCAAATTCGCAAAACCGGTGGACATGAACAGACAACTTAGGTCGGAACGACTACTGGTCGGGCCGATTGTGATCAGCCCGATCTGGTGAACATGCGGCCTTAAAGAGCACAGACGTAGGTTGAAGTAGAAAAGGTGGAAACGAGATCCAGAAATCTTAAGGGCCAAAGACATTTATAAAATGAAGTTCTTTCAGAAAATCCCAAGGAGAAATCTAAAGATCGAGAAATCTTAGGATCTGCTTCATCAGAAAAGTTGCATTTTTTTAAATCTCGCAGAAAAACAAGTTCCAGGCATCCTAGGCACCAAATTTGTTTGTAAAGTGAAGTTCCCAAGAAAAAACCTGAAGATCAAAAGATCTGACGACAACATACTGGGTTGGCCTGACCACCACTGGCTATGCGTTTATCATGAGTAAATGAAGGATAGAATAGTAGAAAGCGCATGAGTAAACGAAATAGCTACATCAATCGACGTTGCCGATTGATAACGCGGGCCACGCTCCGGCCGCAGCATTCCTACCTTCGCACGCAACATTATAATATCTCTATTTCATTTCCACACAAGTTTCAATGAGCCTCTCCTTCATTTACTCACAATTAACCGTATACCTAGTCTTAGTCAGACCAACTGTGTATGTAGGTTCAAGGGGAATAGATCATATAGAGAAACAGGATCGGGAGATTTTAGGGATTTTTCAGAAAATCCTATGGAGAGACCTAAGAATAGAAAAATCTCTTTGATACTGTGGACGTAGGATCAAGCAGAAAGCTTGAAGATCGTTAAAAGAAATCTCACAGAGAAACAAAATTGGAAGATCTTAGAGACCTAAGACTTTATAAAGCGAAGATCTTCCAGAAAATTTCAAGGAAAAATCGAAAGATGTTAAGGGTCAAAGGATCTTTAAAAAAATCTCACAGAGAAACAAAATCGAGAGATCTCAGCGATCAAAGACGCAGCTTCAAGTAACAATTCTATTCTCGAAGAAAATTCAGGAACATTCCCATAAGTTTTTTGTTCAAATCAAGTCAAGTTGCCAAAGCTCTTCTTCTATCAATGCACAAGAGCTTTTTTGTTATCCAACTTTTGGCTTCATTGAAGTGGCTGCCGACGTTTCTCACTTCATTGCAAAAGAACTTCCTCAGGGATGTTGCTGCAGGTGGTGTTACTGCAGCTGTTGCTGTTGCTGTTCAAACTCAATCTCAACGACTAACGAGAAGTTAGGAAGTTCTTCTAGAATGAAGAGCAAAACGTCGGCAGTAGAAGAATCATCGTCACGCGGTTCCAACTGAAAGCCAATTCAATTACGGATGATGGCTGCGGAAGTCTTCAAGTCAAAGTACTTTTGCCTTATTTTGCAATTGTTTAGAAATTGGAAGCACAGCGTCTTTGCAACATAGAAAGATCTTTACCTTCGAATCTTAAAACTATTTCACTTTAAGAACGACAAAGCCATCAGTAATGACCAAATTAGGAGAACGAAAGCAACCTTTCAAAATCTAAGGCCAACGAGAGGGTTAAAACAAATTCACCTTAAATACTCTCCATTTTTGCAGAACTTGTGAGAGATTTTTTGATTGAATTGGAAGATCAGTTTATTTTCAGACCTAGTTCCCAATAACACCATCGCTGAAGATTTGAATAAGTTATGAAATGAGAAGTGCATGTCCTTGGCACTTTTCACGTAGCACGCCTTCATGGAGCATACCCAGAACTGAAAAGAAAAATCTGCCAAAGATCACAAAACTAAGTGCAACTTCCAAAGGTACGGAATCCGAAATGATGTCAGGATTTTCTGCGCTTTATACTGAGATTTCCAGAACTTTACTGAAGCAGGATACTCTATTTTCCTGGCAAAACCAACTACGCCACTTGAAGAAAACAACCTCAACAATTGCCTTATACCATCCAACGAAAGACTGGAGACTAATACTTACAATGGGGAGGTGAAAAAAAATGTGCAAAATCAAATTGGAAACATTTGCAGACGTCGAAGTATTGAGTCGATTGAAGACTTATTTATTAACAAAAGATTTGCAGAAGTTACCAATTGGAACCCACTCACTCATCGCTCATCGGTGGTTATTAAAACTAGACTTCTATCGTAAGCCAAAATATCGAACTGGTGATAAGTAAGGGTCCTGTATATGTTATGAAACTTTTCAAACTCTCACGGAGTGTACTGATTGAATCAAGATTTTGAATTTCATGGCTAAACGAATTCCAAAGTTCCAGGCTAATTGACCGAATTGTCACGCTCGCTGGTCACGCAATAATTCCCCCCGTTTAGTACCATTGGGCAACGCACTTTAATTCGCCAGTCAGGTCCATCATTAGCTTGGGTCACGACCAGGTCGGAACCACAACACGCCGCCGCCGACCGCGGCCAATGTCAGATTAGCAAATCGACATCGAAAAAGACAAGCAAACACACCGCCGTGCGGCGGATTAAGTGCGATTTGATGCGAATTCGCTGAACTTTTATGTTGCAACAACACAACGGCGCGATTTAATTAAGAAGGATTTATTTTTGTGTCACGCCTGAAAAGGTAATTACATACGGATTTTTTTTAAACGCGCGCAGGATTGGCTCTAGGATTTTTATGGTCTGAAACGTTGCTTAATTCGCAACGCCAGACGCAAATTACCTAATCGATGAAAAGTATTTGGTTACTCCAGTAAACTTGCACAATCATCATTAAAAAAAAATCAGAAACCCAACGTTCTTAAGACCTAAATCCCCTAAGCTCTAGAGGTCATGAGATAGATATTTTGCGTATTTTTCAGTTTCGAAAAAAAAAAATGCATCAATTCTGTTTAGACTGACGTGCTTGAATTGAATGTAAATTATCACACGGCTGAAGGATCTATCTCTCTTAACAAATCCGTATTGCCTCATGCATTTACGTTCACCTCTGGCCAACTGAAACACTCGTTTCTTCTGCACAATCCAATATTTACCAACTTTTTAACCTTCTTTCCAAAGAAGCGATCCGCTTTTACACGAGAGCGAGAAAGCATTCCGGTGATTACGCAACGGACAATAAAGTAAATAAATGCACATGTAAACGATAAATTTATTTCAGTGACGTGGTGGGCGGACGCCTAAAATAAAACGACCTTGCATGGTATTTGGGCGCCACAAACAGGTTGGCTGCCGCCGCCATTGCATCACCGCACGTGATAATCGATAATTATGCACCAGGTGAAATAATGTGCGCGTAAACTATCCGTGCGCTCTGTATTTATCTATTGCCCAAGAGGTTTTTGTTTTGCGTCTGTACGACATGTTGGTAAAGACAATTAAAATGTCTGGTGCTAATTTTGAAATTAAAATTAAAATTGGAAAAGAGAATAAAGTTAAAACCTTGTTGAAACGTAATTGCCTACTTCAACAAATTGAATTGTCATTATGATTATGATTTATGATTAACTTCACTAAGAAGAGTAAGTGGGAATCAAAGAAGGAGAGTAAAGAAATGTTATCGTAAACCAAATTCAGTTGACGGAGAACGTTTCGAAAAAGATTCTATAAATCGTGCAAGAATCGTGAGACGTGACCGGGTCAAGTGAAACACAAACGGGACGGCGTTTAAATAATATGGTGACAATTTGTTAACACGCGCTTAAATCACGATTTTGTAAGGTAACCTTCCAGCGACAACAATGACACTAAATATGGAAATTCTGCGCCGTAAACCTGAAAGAGCCATTGTAATGAAATTAACGCAGCCGCGGCCACAAAAGTTTCTTATTGTCATCATCAGGCTTGATTCGGCGCTGAATTTTACAAAGTCATTTGATTGGTATTAACCGAGTGTATGTAACTACTCATTATTATACATGAGTGTTAATAGTTGAGGTAATTCGTGTCAGATTAGTACTAACCTGGGTCAAGTCGATATTGATAGCCTGAATGCCTGGGTGAGGCTAGCTACTGAAGTGTAATTAATTTATCACGAATGTGTTGAAGTACGTCAGATTAAATTACTATCAACATTTTATAGTTTGCAAGAATTCTAGATTGTAGAAAATGTTGATGTAACTGAGACAACATCGTCTGTTGGTGTTTTCTTCTAATTTTCGTCACTTCGCTCCACAATTTCTTATTTATGACCATTTTACTGTAATAAATTATACCGTTTCTTGTTACTTTTGCTCTTCTTTAGTTTACAAGCACGAGTCTTCTTTAAAACACATTGATCTTCAGCATTTGCGTGTTACGACCGCAATTTATCCACTTAATTTATGACATTTTATTGCTATACGTGCAAGCATCTAGGCATCAAGCTCTCCCACGTACAGGATGCACCAGACATGCAACAGGTGATTAACAGCCAGGTCTAACAAAGCCCGAGGTGTTGTGTAAGCAATCCGTCGAAGCTGCCACCCGCATCAGGCCCGGACAATGAGCACAAGGGCGCGAGTGTCACTCGACGACGTTCCATTGCGAAATATCCCAGTCGTACTTATTTACTAAGTAAATAAATAGGCAGTGCGCGAATTAGCTCCTTGTTTGTTTGGGGCCATTGTCTTCTGGCTTGAAGGAAGCGGATGCGTTTTTATCTCTAATTATAAGCGACCTTAAAACATTTACGTTTGTTTGATAAAAAAACATAGGAGCATTATTTATCGTTATTAACGTTTTATTTGATTGCAAAACCCCCAAGTCCCCAGTCAATCAAGATTAATTAAAGTAACGATCGTAAAGCTCCAATTGTATTCTTTCATCACGATGAAGCAACTTCGGAATTATCAATTCACTGATAATTACATACCCATCGTCATAGTTCTTTGTTAAAAGAACCAAACGCCTCATTATCCCCCCGATACATTGTGATGCAAAGCCCAAGTTATTACCTTTTACTTATGAGCGCGATATGCTCTCGTAATTAGTACATTTATCCTCCCAGTATTGCACAGTTGCAAATGCAAAGCAAAAGTCGATGAAGAAATGCAGGTGTGCGAGTGTAATTGTAAATACCAACTTACTTTTTTCATCTTAAAAAGTGTGCGTCGCATTAACTTTGTGCATAGGAAAGAGAAGTAACCATTTTATAATGTAACACAGGAAGTAAAACTTGAAATGCCCTAAATATACTAATTAAAGTATCCTTTCACGTTTTCGCCTTTTTTTTTTTCGGCGTTTACGTTTGCGAATGATCTCACCTCCATCGATCACTTCCGCGCGTTCTGTTTACTTTGTTACTTACGAACACCTTTCTGTGTGCTGCAGCGGACAGGACCGGGCTAAGTAGGTCAGTTTCTGCAAGGCGCTTTCTAAAAACAAAAAAAAAGAACAAACTCGTACGAATTTCACACAACACCCTCGAGGTATATACACCTCACCCACATGCAAACACATCAGTTACAAAAATAAAACGATGAGCACCAAATAGAAAACGAAAATGATTACTTTCGTTTCCACGAATGTTCTTATTAGTTTTATTAAATTTATGTGGAGCAAAGCTTTACTAAAAGCTCGCAGAAGTACGAGCTGTTTAAGGTGAACGTAAACATTTCTTTTAAAAAACAACGATTTGCAAAATCTTCTCGCACCTATTTTACCTACGTTTCCGTGACTGTGTCTTATTATTATGGGTGTAGTATAAATCGACACACCCAGTCTACGGATATCAAAACGGTGGTTAACATAACTCGAAAGTCACGTCGCAAAGAATTGGGACGTTGATTTCATTAGTAATATTTAATTGCGTGAGTGTATTGTAATATTGGATTAATTTGTTTTGGATTCACTGGATTTCCCATTAAAATAGACCGAGGTAACGTGAGGTCGATTTCTGCTGAAGAATTCTAATCGGGTTTGTGTATCGGCGGAGGTAGGTGTATTGCAGCATCTGTGGCCGGTAATTGTGCATAAATTACGTTTGTTTTGAAATTAGTCGAACGTTCCCGTTATGAATTTATTCGAAGCGGCAGAACTTGAATAAATAAGCTCGGTTGCGATTACGCCTGAATTATGTACGAATCGTAATTTATGATCGGAGATAATTCCTCGACAGCTCCATTGTGGCTGGAGATTAACGATCCTAGAGTTTCGTTATAAAACACAAAGAAGTTGATTTTACATTAAAAAAACCTTAAAAATTTAGGAACAAAAAAGAACCATTTTGAGACATGTAACACGAGCACCTCCACCAAGAAAGCAAATAACAAAAAGCTTCACACTACGAATCTTCAAGGTGACTCCTCCACCAATAGTAATAAAGAAGTTTGCTTTACAAATTTTAACAGGCACCTCCACCAGAAGGTAAACAATACCACTCTTGAGTACATGACACTTGAGTATCTCCAGCGTCACTCTTAGACAGATGATGATCAGCAACATTACCAGAAAACAAAGAAAAATGATCTTCACTTTATCAGTCTTAAAAGGCAATGATTATCATCTCCGCCAAGAAGGAAGTTTAAATAGAAAGAAAGAGAGTATATTCCTTAAAAGTATGAAAGAAATCCTTTAGAATTGAAGGAATGTTAGTGAACCCCCGCTCTTCAGGCAATCTCTCCCCCTAAGATATCAAAGAATGGAGGATGAAAATGAACCTCAATCTTCAGGTAACCTCTCCTCATAAAATATCAAAGAATGGGGGATGAAATGGTAGTTACGATATAACTAATATTAAGATGAATTGTTGCTACTTACAGAAAAAGAAGATTTTATACCACGTGTAATTTTTTTGCCCATCCGATGTCAATACAAAAGAGTAAATATGGTAAAGACGACGACTACAATAACTATTTAGGTGTAGGGGTATGCACTCCCACTCTATTGCAGCCCTTGTCGTTAACCCACCCCCTTTGTACTGCTCATTATTAAATGCTATTGTTAAAGAAATCAAAACCACAGTTTCCTGATCTTCTCATTTCTTTCTTTTCCTTGCAGTCGCCTTCCGGTTTGGGATTATTTTCCTACTAATTCTTCAGCAACAGTATTTCTCCATTTCTTCCCTTTTTTTCTTTGCCTCTGATTGCTTTCTTCTGAAAAGACTCCAAATAGGGCCGAAACAGCCGTCCAGAGTATGCTCGAAGATTCCATTGCAACCAAAACTGACTTGCGATAATGTTTTTAATTTAAGTCGGTTGCTATTGGTCGTTTCTCAAACAATTGTAGGTCAAAAGTTGGCCTACCCTAACTGTTGTAACACTTTTAATTATAGTTAACATGCTGGATCGGTAAAAGATTTCTAACAAAAAAAAGATGCGCCAAGGAAGAAGAGACTATAAACGAGTATGCCAAAGCAAGATACAATTATAGTAGGGTAATGGTAAGCAAAGCAAATCTACGTAAACAAGAGGTGAAGGTAATAATGGTTAATATGATTTGCGATAGAGAATGAAATGAGAATAGACGTCAGAACATAATGGGGCGCAAATACAAATTTGAATCATTTCATTATTGAAGCAAAAGCGAAACAATCCAGTATGGAAACGCAAAGAACTGGCAAAAGAACAAAGACCAAATTTAACATGGAAGGTTTTCAAAGCAGGATTCAGACAAGTGCCAAACTTATAATTATAACCGAGAGGGAAAACACAACCAAGGAGGTTTGGAGCTAAAACAAAACACCATAACAGAGGCAACAAGTAAGATTCTAGCGGGAAAGAAAAATAATTGGATGGATGAGGAATGTAAAAGCCAAATTGAAAAAAGGCAACAGCGGGTGAATCAAATATGGAGGAAGACAAAAGGTCCTGACCAAAAAAAAAGTAAAACTCTTAATTTAACTTGAAGTCTCAACGATTAACGAGAAGCAGCAGCCCTGAGGAAGTCCTTCTGCATTGGAAAACGAAACGTCGGCGGTGGAAGAAGTCAACGTGACGCGGTTCCAACCGGAAGCCAATTCAAACAGTAAAACTCTTGTTGCAATTTGTCGAAACAGGAAATGAACGTAACAGGAAGCCAAAAAAAGAAAATTTATAAGATATGAGAATCAGGTTTAAAAGAACTGCAAACTACTACTTTGAAGAGTTATTGGAGTGCTGGAGGAGGTTCCACGTTTAACAGAAGAAGAAGTGAAACAAATGTTATGTGCAACAAAAATAAGGCAATAGTGAGTAAATCAAATACGAAAGAAGAAGGCAGAAGGTCCTTTTATGGCCAAAGAAAAAGAGTAAAACATTTGTTCCAATTCGTCGAAAAAGGCAAATGTATGGAAGGGGGAGTAAAAAATATGGAAAGTAAAAGAAACAAGTTCGAAATTCTGCAGAGATGTGTGAGACATGAGAAATGGTTATAAAAGAAGAGCAAACTACTTCGACAACGGAATGAAGTCAGAAATAAAATGGAGAAGAATGAAAAGATGGAAACAGTAGTTTAAAGAGTTATTGAATGAGAAAATGAAGTAGGTACTGGAAGAGGTTCCACGTTTAACAGAAGAAGAAGTGAACCAAACAACAAAAAGTAATAAAATTCTCGAGAACAATGGAACTAATGCAGAAAGAACGGAACCTAATGGAGGGAGTAGTTCTGTTAGATGTTGCTTACAAGAAGAACGTAGTAGATTCTTTTAATTAGTTATTAATTAATTGAAGTTAAAAACCAACTGAAATTGGTTACACATAATTATACTCACAATCAATCTTGTGTAAACACGAGGCCCATTAATTGCACCTATACAAATTATTCAAATTACGCTTAGATTTATGAACGCCGAAGCGAATTAACAACGACGAAGATGACCGTTAAATATTCACTACGAAAGCTATTTATTGCAAATTAGCCGCATTCTTAAGTAGTAAGTAGGCGTTCTGGCCGTATCGAAGCAATTTATACATTTCTGCCTCGTTGTAGGTTATTGAACAATGTCGGTGAACGTCGAGTGTAAATTGGCAATAAATTCATCAATAACATTGAGTCTATTTTGATCCAGATACTTTAAGATAATACTAAAGTTCGTAAGTAAAAAAAATGCTCTTTCGAAAGTATCTAGCTAGATAATCAATTGGAGATCAAATCATTTTGTTTCAACAAATAATTTAAGCTTCCCCCTAATTTAAACCGCCCCCTTTTACATTCTATTTTCTACTGGACTCATGTAACTTGCTAACAAAAGGGTACAGAGAAGGATACTGAGAAAGAACCAACATTTCAGGCTGTAGACTTTCAGTTGCCTTGGGAATGTAACGAATTTTCTCGTTGTGTTATCGATTGCAGTAGATTTGTAATTATTGCCTAGTTAATAGTCGATAGAAATCACAGTTATTACTCCGCGGTTATCTATAGATCACGTTGAAATTGTTTATTGTTTAATGAGCTAATATGCTTGAATCGATTATACAATTTACAAGAACCTACATACGGGGGTCTCACAAGTTAAGTCGCTCATTAAAAATTCATGGAGAAGGAAATGCAGGTGATTCTGAAAATTGATGCATTCTCTAAGAGGAGGTCGTCACTTATGATGTCGCCATTAACTTATTATTGCTTATAACTTATTTAATCCTTAACTCATTTTATCTTTCGCTGTTGGAATAGGGGTTAGGCCGTTTGAATAGTTTTTAACAGTTTTAAGTTACCCTCTTAACACATGTACGTATATAATTTTATTTAGTACAAATGCTTTAAAAGCAATAAACTTTGAATTGAACATGGATTGGAAAAAATAATTTAAAATTGCTTACAGCTTACTTGTGTAACATGTATGTGTGTTAACAGCGTTTCGCAGAACTGCATCTATTTTTCCAAACTGTGTAATTCAAGCCAACTCTGAAGCTAACGGAGAAAAAAAAAGAAATTAGGGTCTATTTGCAATTCGTGCGTTCTACTTTCTATACAATAAGAAACAATCACACCCACACACTTTCCTATTCCACCGCGACGACTTTGCTTATCTGGTTTTCCTAGCCAGATCGACCATGATGATAGACGCAAGCAATTCTTTAATCACCTTCGAGCGAAGCAATTGACAAACACGTGTGCAGATAACTCAACGATAAAATACGACTCTAGATGTTCCACTTAGGCAGTTTCTCTTTCATCTCGAGATGACATGACTAAAGACAGACCAAAGATAGATTACAACATGAATGCGGTAGTAACCTCCGATTATTGTCGATTAATTAATTATTTATTATGATACGTACGAATGTCGTCGTACACAACACGTAATTAAAAAAAAATCGAACGGGATTAGAATAATTAAAGAATAGTGAATTTTTTGTTTGTCTGACGCCCTCCTAACTCACCGAATAAAAAATGAAAGGTAATTGACACAACTGTTTTGAGTAAGTTTCAAGGAAATTGATCGAATTTTTTGAAAGAAAATGTGGAGGGATTGTTTGTAATAATAATTGGAGTGTGACTTACTCTCTTCAAATAATCATAAATCGCCGGCCAGTCATTTCCTAGAAGCCCCGCACCACATGCACACGGGCAAAGATTGGGTTTAATGAAGCGTGCCCACTTCCCTTCTAATCTAATCATTTTCGAATTCACTGCGAGGTTCCTCCAACGAACCAGCGCGGTTAATAATTATTTCAAGCAGTGTCGAAACTCAAAACTCAAGTGTTTCTTCTCACAGAAATAAATTTCATAAAGGTGCAATCGAGTGCGATTAACGTAATCAACTTGGTTGCTGCTTTCTATTCTTATAAAGGTCTGTTCCTACTACATCACTTTTTGATGGTTTCAAAACCGTCAAAATCATCAAAATTTTATACTTGGTAGAGTTGCCAAAACCGATCATTATTTCGGTGGGCAACTGATTTTGACGGTTTCGAAAAGGTCTGGGGCCCTATTCTCAACGCGTTCGAAAAGTTTCGTATGCGACAATGACGTCAAAATGACGTAGACTATACAAATCGTTCGGAAATTACGTCATTTTGACGTCATTTTCGCATACGAATCTTTTCGACTGGGTTGAGAATAGGGCCCCAAACAGACCTATAGAGTTTTGAAGCTCGGCTTTGATTATTGGAATTTGGTGTTAGATAACGATGATGTGGAGTTTTGATTTTCTTCTTATGACTTTTTGTTGCTATTTTGGATTAAGTATATTGAATTTAAAAAAGCTTTTGCATAATCGCTTCGTTTTGAGTAAAATATGCACATAATTTCACGTGCCTGAAAAACAATGCGCGCGCGTCTTTCTCCGAGGTCTTTCATAAAGAAAAAGGGCGGAAATATTTGCGACGTCCGCAAGATCGTTGACTTTCTCGCTTTGTCTCGTGCATCGTGCGCAGCACGCACGAAGAATTTTTAATAAATGTAACGGCGTGTGTTATGCTAATTTTGCTTTCTCGGAAAGCGCACGAGAAAAGCGAATTTTATTTTCACTATTTACTGTAACCAAATTATAAGAACAAAAACAAAGAAAAAGATTTTGAACCACAGATTTCTATAACCCAAAAGCTATCAGAATAAAATGTTTTGCAGAAAAATCCTCAACCTTAGAGTTTCTTATTATTATCATCGTTACCATTAGTTATTCATTGCTCGAGAGATGGCAGCGAAGCTCTTTTCTGGCGAATTACTTACTCTTGCTTTCCTTCTTACAAGTTTATGTGGCTTTGAGGAAGCCTCAAGATGGGGAGAGGGGATAAGATTCCTCGAGCTCGTGAACCCAAGGTTACCAGAGACTTTGCTTCAAGCATTCCTCCTACTCTTGCAAGTCTTCCTCGATCTCTTCATTACTAAGGATGTAATCTTTTAATCTTTTGAGCCTCCCATCATCTCTTGGATCTTCCCCTTGCTTCGCCAACCTTCCAAGCATGGAAAATATGGAGAGTCTCGTAATTCCGTGATGCTCGTGGAGCTATGATTTTTCTGTATTTCTTTCTATCCTTGAATATCATTATCAAATCCTTGATCCCAAAATGTGGAATTTTTTTCGATCTTTCGCCTACGTTTGACGTCGTAGATCATAAAATCTTGCTCAGAAAACTAGAATTATATGGTTTAGTTGGCCCGGTTGAAAAATGGTTCTCGTCATATATACCTTAAAAATCGGAAGCAATTTGTAGAAGTAAATGTTACAGGCAGAAACTTTAGATCACCGAATCTGATTTTATGTAGAAACATCCGTTCCCCAAGGCGGAATATTGTCTCCTCTCTTATTTTTGATTTATAGTAACGATTTAAACAGTTTCTGTAAGACAGAGGTGGGAGAAAATGTAAAAGTGTATCAATATGCCGACGATACCTCTATGATTACAACATCAAATAATTTAAGCAAATTAGAACAGACAAGTGCATGTTGTGCTGATACGATGAATACCTGGTGCAACAACAATCAACTCCTTTTAAATTTTGAAAAATCAGTTTCAATTCTCTTTCCAAAAAAATCTAAAAGTAATCCATCAGACAAAATTTCCATATTTTGCGGTAATTCTACAATTCCAGTTTTGCAGAGTACGAAATTTCTCGGAGTAATGTTGGACTGTCAGCTTGATTTTGATCAGCACGTATCATATGTAGCTGGAAAGCTAAATTCGGCACATTTTGCTTTATTATAGTTAAAAAAATGCGTGAGTCTGAAAGTTCTTCTAGTTTATTGTAATGCGAATGTTCGAAGTTACCTTGAATACGGTTTAATTTCTTGGGGATCATTCGTGCATGTGAATAGGCTTTTCATTATTCAAAAAATAATTATTAGGCTTATAGCTAATGCTCAGTGGAGAGACTCCTGTAAACCCTTATTTGAAAAACTTCAAGTAATGACGTTCTATTCTATGTACATGTACAATTTAGCAATGTTCGTTTTTGACCATCCTACTAAGTTCTCTACTAATAAGGACTTCAGTACCGGCTTTTGTACTAGACAAGCTCTCAGCCTATGTACTCCAAGACACAGTTCGGCCAATCTGGAGAGAGGTCCTTATTTTATGGGCATAAAAATCTTTAATAAGATCCCACAATCGATACCGAATATAACGAACAGGCGAATTTTTAAATTAGAAATTAAAAATATATTTAAAGTTCCCTATTATTCAGTAAATGAATACTTAAATGACGTTAGGATAAACTAGCTTCCTTTCAATTTGTTGTCACATCATTTACTGTTGATTCGGGGATTTTAATTTTAATAGGTATTAAGTCTTTTCTGTTACCGGTGAACACATCTTGTATATTCTGCTTTAATGTGTTTGTATATGTATTGTATAGTCCTAACTTTATTTCTTTTAATGATGGTACGATTTTGACGATGTTTTAGCAGATAGTTTATTATATTATACACAAGTTATTGACTCTGCCATGTTCTCTAAAGAATTTTAAGGCAATAAAAAAAATGTTATAGCTCTTAACACAGAGCTTCCATATTTCTCTTGCTTGGCATATACTTTAGGATTTAATAAGATTTTGCAGAAGTATCGAAAAACGGGAAAAAAAGTAGAATTATGTTACTTTGCAGAAATGTTGAAAAAATGGAGGCCCTCTTAATCCCATGTGCTCGTCATTGAAGCTAGGGGCCATGTTTCTCTATTCCTTTCTATGCATGCATGTCATCATTAAGTCCTTGATCACTAAAAATGTAGTATCTCTTAATGCTTAGAGCTCTCATCTTTATTTGGATTTTTCTCTTGCTTGCCATCAACATTAGGACTTCATAAGATTTTGCAGGAGTATCGAAAAAACAGAAGAGTGGGTAAGATTCCCCCGAACTCGTAATCCCAGGCTACTCGTGAATCATCGAAATTTCTGTGAAGCTATGATTTATAAAGACTTGAAATACTATTCTTCTCTATTTCTTTTTATCCTTGCATGTCATCATTAAGTCCTTGATCCCTAAAGCTGTAATATCTCTCTACACATAGAGCTGCCATCTTTCTTTTGACATTTCTCTTGCTTTGTTTTCGCTTGCCATCTACTTGAAAACTTCATAAGGTTTTGCAGGAATATCAAAAAATGGAAAAAGGGGGTAAGATTCCTCCGAACTCGTAATCCTCGGCAACTGGTGAAACATCGAGATGACAGAGGAAGAAAGTAAAATTCTTCAATTCCTGTGAAGCTATGATTTTTAAAGATTTTAAATGCCATTTTTCTGCATTCCTTTCTATCCTTGCATGTCATCATCAAGTTCTTCATTAATACAGGCCGGATTTTAGGTGAAATGCCTTTGTTTAGTTCTTAAGGTTTTAAATATTTTTTAAAGATATCTCTTCGTTTCGACTCTTTCGAATCATTTGACTCTACTTTTAATGGAACTAAGCGATATCTTTAAAAAAATCTTTAAAACCTTAAGAACTAAACAAAGGCATTTCACTTAAAATCCGGCCTCTATTAATCAATAAAGACATATCTCTTATCAAATATAGCTCTCATCTTTCTTTCGATCTTTCTCTTGCTTTGTCTGCGCTTGCCATCTACTTCAGGACTTCATAAGATTTTGCAGGACTATCGAGAAAACGGAAGAAAGGAGTAATTCCTGTGAAGCTGTGATTTCTAAAGACTAATACCATTTTTCTTCATTCATTTCTGACCTTGCATGTGTTTCTCAAGTCCTTAATCCCTAAGGGTGGGTTGCATAAAAGGATTATATTTAAGAAAGAAACAAATCTAAAGTTTCTTTCTTAAAACTTTTGGTTACTAATATCAATTATGGAGCAACTTACCAAAAAAAAAAAAAAGATTATATTTAAACCTAAGTTTAACGTACCTATAGCAATTAGGTACCTCACATTCTAACTTAAGGCTTAAATTTAATTCTGGTTTAAAACTTTTATGCAACCCACACTTAAGCTAGCCATACACGTACAAGAAATCCTCAAGGAAAAAGCCTTGAGGATTTTCTCTACCGAACCCTTGGCCACACACAGAGAGACATGACTGTTAAAATCCTCAAGGACGACTGAGCGTCCACCACACAGTTAGTCAAGAAGTCGGGAAAATCCGGCCTCAATGCCAAAAACAATTGAATTTCCTTCGGGATTTTTCGGCCTCTCGCGTCCTCCACGGCCTCAAGGAAACCGCCACATACGTAGAGAAATTCCTCAAGGCTTGGACTGTTCGGGCCAAACCTTGAGGAAATCCCTTTCGTGTATGGATGCCTTTAGTATGGCAGTGTCACTTATTACTTGGACTCCTCGTCTTTTCTTGGGCCTTCATCGCGCTCTGCTCGCCCTTGGCTTCCATCTAAGGACCTGTTTTAGTAAAATCTTTTTATGCCTTTTGCTCCATCCATCTGTAAATATACTTTAATGACTTTTAATGATGTTCTTTCCATCCAAGATTATTTTTATTTCTGTGTGTTTTCAGCTCGTGTCCTTCTCGGACCTTTTCGTTCTTTCTTCAACTTGGTGGTAACTGCTTTTATTGCTGGACTTTGTTTTCTTCTGTATTGAATTTTATCTTTTAATAGTTTTCAATATTTCCCTCATCTCTCATGACGCGTATTTTTCACTTTTATTATGAATTTATTTTCCTAATAAACGTTAAATTTACATTTAGGTTCTTTAAATCACAGATACCTAATAGAACTAGATTAGAATAGATAGATAACTCGAGGAAGAAACCGAAACGTTTTTTAGCTCTAAATTCTTATCGACCCCTTGGGGGTCGTTAGGAATTCGAAAATTAACAGAATAGGGATTTAAAACTTAAAACTTGTTAGGGGTCGATGAACCTTTAAGGTGCAGATAGACATGCGAGAAAACTTGCGCGAGTTCTGTCCAATATTAATGTCGCTAATGCAAATAGCACGTAAATAGGGTTGAGAGTCGACTCGCTGGAATGTCTGCAAGATCTCGCGCGAGATTCTTTCTTGTAAGTCTAAATAGGCATAATTGTAGCTTCGCGATTTATTACTTAACTTCCAGTTTGTTTCGATATTTCGGCAACAACAGTTATGCCTATTTAGACTTGCAAGAAAGAACCTCGCGCGAGATCTTGCAGACATTCCAGCGAGTCGACTGGCAACCCTATTTACGTGCTATTTGCATTAGCGACATTAGTGTCGGACAGAACTCGCGCAAGTTTTCTCGCATGTCTATCTGCACCTTTAGGGAGATAAACCTATGAGCGTACACGTTGTAAAGTGATGACTCATGACTTAAAAATGCTCCTAAATCCGTGCTTTAGTTATGACATAATGACCTGCTAGAACTAGTCAAATAATTATTATGAATCCACCTGTTATTTTTTTTAAATTAATTTTTATTCTTATATGTATGTTCGTAGGAAACTTAATTGACGTAAGTTACTTCTTTTACTCTGAGTCATAATTATATTTTTCATCTAAATTATTTTTATCAAAGATACGCAAGTCTTAAGCTGGGTACACAGTGGCCGCACCGCACCTGTATTGCAACGTTGCAATACAGGTTCGCTGAAAATAAAAGTTAATGCACCCGTCATGCACCTCGAACGCACCAATGGTTCGTTCGAGATGCGCATTGGTGCGTTCGAGGTGCATGACGGGTGCATTAACTTTTATTTTCAGCGAACCTGTATTGCAACGTTGCAATACAGATGCGGTGCGGCCAATGTGTACCCAGCTTTAACCTTTTGACATGGTTTAAAATTTAAAAAAAAAAATTTTGTTTCGTTTCATTTAACATGATTTAATTATGTAATTTATTGTACTTATTATAACAGTGTATGGTTTCTTTACTGTAAGCGCACACAGTAGAATAATTAACAATAATTAATGGAGTATTTCATTTATTTTGAATATTTTATTTAAGAATGTTTAATATAAATTAAATTAATGTGAGTTTACTTGAAACTCACATTAATTTAAACAATGGAAATTGTTTTTCTGTTCAGTCTAAAAAGCTTTTTTCAACAGTGTTTATGTGAATAAGAAGGGGTAGGTTTTTCCTTAAAAAAAAAACAGGACGAAGCAAACTCCCTACGTATTTTAATGCACAAATAGCTAATCGTTAAAAAAAAATATTTTCAAAGGAAACCGTGGTTAAAACACAATCATAAATCAATTTGTGATGTTTGTATTATGCAAATAACCCTGAACGGACACTGCCATTACTTATTTATTTTTGTACATTTCGAGCGGATTTAGAACGATCGCGATAAACATTATAAATGAATACTTATTAGCTAGTATACTTCGACCATTCACTGTTTTTCGAAGTTAATTTATGTGAGATTCTGTTATTTCTATAAATTCTTGTTTACGTAGCACTTTTTGATTAAAAAAAAATTGGTTTTTCCCCGAACTATTACTTTTAATAATACGCTAGGTTTATCGGAAAGCCATTCTCACTGTAAATATAATTAAAATGTGTTTACCATAACAATTATTCACCAAGTAAAACTGGTTCGTCGGAAAACCGGAAGTATCCTTTACACCGGAACTAGCATCTGAATTTTATAAAAATTGCACTTTCCTTTCCTGCACTTATGAGATAATGAGCAAAACGCAAATGAAACCAAACGGAAGTCTGAAAGTGAAACTGCTCGCACGTAAAAATTTCAGCACGGTTTTTCATGCTTGACCAAGATGATAGAACTTGTGCAAATTGGACGAAACGGACGCGAGTTCAAGGCCGCATCTTGTAGGGTTTTTGAGACGCGCTCTCCGGCAAAACTGATAAATATTGCGCGGAATCCTTCGAACTGGAGCTTTCTACTCTAATCCCACGCACACTCTCAATTTCTCTTCAGGATTGGACTCGTTACAATAAGTGATTTTTCGTGTACAGAAAAATTTTTCGTTATTATAGTATTTGATTCGCAAAATATTTGCTATTTACTTGCAAGGTCTTGTTATAATATTTCTAAAACGTGAACTCTCTCAAACATTTGCACTATATTTAATTGATTTTATAATTTCTGTTTGGTTACTTTAAGTCTGCAGCTTCATTGCTTCATTAGAGCTTAACATAAATTAACGATTAATAATAAGACA
This sequence comes from Dorcus hopei, assembly GCA_033060865.1. Classification (NCBI taxonomy): domain Eukaryota; kingdom Metazoa; phylum Arthropoda; class Insecta; order Coleoptera; family Lucanidae; genus Dorcus; species Dorcus hopei. The sequence continues at coordinate 39,959,394 of CM065426.1, forward strand.
AGTAAAAGACTTGAAATTCCACACAGTTTTATTAAAATACAAAAGTATGTATACAGTTTTAAAACAACATTTGTTGTAACGTGCACATTAGTTTGCAAACTCATAAATAAAAATGTGAGGGCTCGAAACAGAAAAATTTTGTACTACGAAAACAGCTTTGGTAAAAACTTAAAAATCAAAAGTGTTTAAACAAAAAAAGATTGAACTCGTGGTATTAGTCATCATCATCAGTCTCAAAGAAAAGCACAGAATTTTTTTTTTTTTAAATATATACATAAAAGTAAAAATCATTTAAAAAAGACATTAGTTCAAATTAACGATGTACAAAAAAAAAGTTTTAAAACAGGCAGTTCCTTAACAATTTCCTTTTATCTACACATCATGTACATATTTACATTTAATTAAAATTAAATTTAACTACGGTCGCTTGACGGCACCGGAACCGTGCAGTTCTATAAAAGACTCGAGAGCTTGCGGTACTTGACCCTGATAAGTTAATCTATGCGATTTCACAGCCATCGCTGCTATACACTTCAGACTTAATTTCGCTTGTGTCTTGAGAATTATTTCAGCTACGCCTGCAAATAAAAACGAATAAAGACTAGCATTGCAGTTACATTAAAAAAAAAATTCTAGCGAGCTGCAGGAATGTGTTTAACTGGCACAAGCAATTGGAACACTAACTTACTACCTGTAGCAGATGAATCCAGGGGCGTTTCACCTCGGTTATTAACACAGTCTACATGAGCGCCTGCTTCCGTAAGATCCATTATAATCGAATGTAGTGTCATGAAATCCGAAATGGGCTTGTGGTAATTGACTATCATGTGAAGCGGAGTATTTCTGTCATGATCCATGGCGTTTACGTCGGCACCACACTGTATCAACAACCGTGCCGTCTCTGCGCATGGAAACCTTCAACAATAAACACAAATTGTTTCCCATTTAAGCAAAAATCGAAAATGCAAGCACTTACTTGCAAACATCGTTGGTATGAAAGTCATCGACGGGTGTCTCCGCGTTGCAAGCCAAATGCAACAGCGTTTGCCCATCGCGTAACCTCACTTGCAGGTGATTCAACATGAACACCATTCTGTTAACGTTGAATCTCTCTTCTTCGTTACTCTTTTTAAGTAACCTCGTTAAGATGGTCAGTAAATACAGGGTTGTTACGATGTTGCTTTCCATTTCCTCCTATGAAACGATCATCTAATATTAAATAAACGAGAAGTGTGCTTGAGGGTTACATACAATTATTGATTTTGGATCATCTTTCGGGCCTGGACTGGCAATCTTCGACTTGTTCTGTTCCAGCTCAACGATGGCGGCGGCTAAGACTTGCACTACGCTATCGTAAGTCACTTCCACCCCGACGTGTATCATCTGTGAAAATACTTGAGCAAATCTCAGCAGGTCCTTAACGACTGAGATCTTGTTGAGCTGCCTTAAATGCAGGGCATGCGACCATAATTCTATGCATCGGTCGAAGCGGGCGTTGTCTGCAAATACGGCGCCCCTAAATATCACAGGGTGAGGAACTTCTGGGTTGCGCTTGCCCAGGATTCTTTCACGGATCGTGAGGGCTTCCATGTGTAGCCCGTTCGGGTTACGTTTTAGAGCTTCGAGCTCCAATAGGTTCTGAGATTCAATCCAGTTTTCATATGCGGAGATCGGTTTTATTAGTTTCTTTTCTATTATGTTATCAGGATCACTATACCTATATAAATATAAACAAATTAATTTAACATTCAATTAATTATAATTAATAATTTGGAGAATTTTTACTGACCTCATCTTCATAGTCCGATGTAAATATTCGTACGCTTTCTCGATACAATAATTATCTTTGTCATTCGCGTATGATGCTCCAAGTAATTCTAGGGCTTCAATCTTTTCTTCCTTGGTAATTTCTGGCCTACTAACTAAAAACTCTACGACTTCCCTGCGCGTTCTTTCAGCTGCAGCTTTAATCGGGGTCATCCCTGTATCGTTAACAGAAAAAATCGCATTATAGTTCAACAGCTCCTTCACGATGGGTGTGTGACCACATTCGGCTGCGAAATGCAACGCTGTTGCCCCACAGTTGGCCTTCTCGTTGGGATTTGCATTGTTCTCCAAGAGGAAACTCACCTGAAACGATGGCCTTATGAGAATGAAACTTGAGGTTAGCGTCAGTAAATTTACCACATCTAAGTGGCCTTTGTATGCTGCGATCATCAAGCAAGTGTTATTGTATTTGTTAGCGATGTGTATGTCAGCGTAATGGTCTGTGAGGTATTTAACAATGTCTAAGCGTCCATCGAAACAAGCCGCTCGCAACGGCGTTGAATTCGTTCTTGTTGGGTGATTGACGTCGGCTCCGGCTTTCACCAGCAACTTCACCACGTTGAGGTGTCCACCCCCTGCAGCGCACCATAAGGCACTCGCACCTTCGATGACGTACCCATCGAATTTAACGGTGCCTTCCTTTTCGAGGTCCGGATTAAATTCCGAAAGCAATATTTTGACGACCTTTTCGTGACCACATCTCGCAGCGACTATCAGTGGGGTGCACTGTTGTCCGTCTTCTTCGTATACAGTCTGGAATTGTTAAATGTATTCTGTGTTTTTAAATAGTCGGTGATTGACACGTTTGAAACAAAGAACAAAGGCGTGTGAGACGCACTTACGCAAAAATGCAATAAAATTACCTCATTAATTATTTTGTTAACTTCTGCACTGCACACATCGCTGAGGAAGGTATATAAAGCCATTGCCATGCCATCTTTGGCGGCGTAGTACACGCGATTTTTCAACGAGTCCTCGTTCATTTTGCAAAGCACATCGTTTGCGAATTCTATTTTCAAACTGTTAACTTATTGAGCAGCGTTGATTCCCAAATTATCCTGACGTAAAATCAGGAGTGAACATATGATTTGAGAATGAGAAAAATTCGCACAAGTCACGTCACGTGACTTATTTACCGCCACATTTAAACGAAACACACTCTATACACTCACAGAAGTTCCTGCACAAACAATTTCATTACTTATTAAAAACGGTTACAAAATTAAGTTAAATATTTACTCAGTATTGCTTATATTTATTAAGCATTTGAGATTGTGAATTTTTTTAATTAATCAGTGTTTTCGCTTAATCAAAGGTAAATTCCAAAGTACTTCAAAATTAAACAAAAATATGGTGCATTTCCCATCTTTTCTCCTCTTTCAGTAAATAGACTTGTGCTTAAACGTATAAAATAAAACCTTAAGTATTTAAAATATTTAAATCATTAAATAATTCATCACGAAAATAGCTTTGTGATATAATACATCGGTTTACGTCTGACACGTGGTGTAAACGTCAAATTGACGTTTGGCTTGACATGTCCGTTACAGTTTTCTGTAATATTACAATCACCTACGCCTTTAATCAAAAGGAAACTTGTAATAAACTTAACTGTAACAATAAAGTTGACTGCTTACGTACAAGTAACGAGGGATTTTTATTTCTTTTCCATTTAAGGGCCGTTTGACACTGATACTTCTTGTGCAAGATTTGTTATAAAGTGAGCGAGAAGTGCCAATTCAACCAATCAAAATTCACTGTGGTAGCTCATCTCTCTCACTTTGTAACAAATCTTGCACAAGAAATATCATAGTAGGCATTTACGAAAATTAACCCGGTGGATGCACCGTACTCTATTTTTCTCACTCTTACATGCACTAAGTCTCTTAATGTTCTCTCTCACACTTCTAACCCGGTTATCAACCGGGTGAATTTTCGTAAACGCCTAGAGCGTGTTCGTAAACTCTCTTGGGTGTTCCTGAGTAATATTCTTTCTCTCTCGTGTAAATGATTTTGTAAATTTTGCTTTTCGTTTTACTCACTTCCAGCGTTACCCATGGAGACTTTACGAACTCAGCCTTAGTGTCAAACAGGCCTAAGATTCAATTTTACATTTTACACTTTTATTTTTGTCCGAGTTCAAGCGTCCTACCGTGGCGCCATCTATTGAGCTTTAAACTTGCTTCCGGCTAATGTACAGCTGAATTCAAAAAAAACGGGAAATGATTTTTTTCCAGTTGTAAATTTGGTTCCATTTGTCAGTTGATTGTCTATTTGACAATACATACATATCTTTAAAAAAATTAACCTATTTACCTATGAACTGACATACCGTCAAATAATTCTAACCTATTTTTAATAAATCCATTTTCACACTATGAAAATATTGAAAAAAACGTGTCGATTTATTTTGACATTTCCCGATTTTTTTGAATTCAGCTGTATTTTCTTTTAAATTATCAAATTTCCTAGAATAAAGAAAATAATCAAATTTAAAATAATTAATTTAATTTAGAATGTGATACATTACCAGTTTTTCACTTCTCTTATAGCGTTTTCGATTGACTACACTAATGGGCACTCAGAATATCTTCATCTCGTTTTATTACATGAGGTTAAAAGAAGATCCAAATACACTGAGTGCAACCGATGCACATGAATCGCAAACGCTATAAGTGGCAATCAAAACAAAATATAGCTTTAAAACGTTTAAATTATTGAACAGTTTCGCAAATAACTATAAAATAGTTTTGATGTACGTCTAATTCGTGTTTGCAGTCGTCAAATTGATGTTTAATTTGACATATTTAACAGTTACAGTTTTCTGTAATATTACGATCACCTGATTAAAAAGAGAACTTGTATATAACAATGGTAGAATACAATTGACATTACTCGCATCTTAATTGAGTTAATTTAACGTACAGTAGCGGACAATAAAATCCGGGCAAGAATTTGATATGTCGTGCGTATTTCTACAAATTTGGTAAATCAGGCTTTATTGAGGTTATATTTCTGTCAAAATAAATAAGTAAAATTTGAATTTAACGTCAGAATTACTAGTGACATGCATTAAACGTCAAAAATATTAAAGTAAGGTTTACATTGTGCAAATGACGTGCCCGGATTTTATTGTCCGCTACTGTACAAAGAGCCGGTACTTTAGTCACAATGTTAAAGTTAATGACGAAGCAGTCGAACGACTGCGAAACGTAAAGTGTATAGTTGCGCGATTTAGTGTCCGCTTAGAAGATTTTGTGATACAAATTTCATCGGACAAGAACCAACTGTAAATTAAAAGTTAAAGTTAATCGGTGACTAAAGTACCGTCCGTAAGTGTGTTATAAACAATGATGAGCTGCTGGTATGTGGAAGTTCCAGAATTTTGTAAAATGATGTCTGCGCCTATGATAACATACTCTTGCTATCATAAAAAAATAGGACAAGACTTTTTAAGCTGTATAAAACCACGTAAAACTGCTACCGACCATAAATTTAAAATTATTTGAAATGGTCACTCATTGTCAATCATACCTACAGTAAATATTGTTTAGAAAGCTAGGATAGCTGTTTGCATAGAAAAGAGTGTCACAGTTAGATAAATTGCTCAGAATTTCAGCGTTAACAAAAATACAGTTACTGACTTGACAACAAAGTGAGATTCAATATAATAAAATAATGGAAACACATGGCTACTGGATTTAAAAGTTGCCCTAGTTTTTTACAATATCGATAGTACATCGGCCATATTTAGTAACCAGTTTGGACGAGAAACTTTTGTTGGTATGACTCTCTCCTGATATTTTTAACTCGTTGGTTGAAGCACTCAAACGTCGCGCCATCTGACGGACTTTAAACTTACTTCCTGCAAAAGAATTTTGAAAAACATCATTTTTTTTAAATAATCAAATAAATATCTAATCATTTGAATTAATTTAATAAAATGTACAATTAATTATAGTCTAAGTAAACAATCTTATAGCTAATCAAAGAATTAAGTTTTTCTTACAGCTCTTCACCTGCAGTTCAATTTTTTTTTAGCTGTAGGGGTGTGAGGGTTGAGGGTGATAACACTGATAACTGAAATTGTAAAAATAACATTTCGAGTCAATAACTTTAAACATTAACAGTGTTATCTTGCAAGTTGTTATATTTCTTGCATTACTTACAGTCTTTGTCAAATTAATTTATACCAACTTTTGATAATAAATTGTCTTTATTACAGATGAAAACATCAAGCAACTATCGTTTGGTATTATTCATCGAACTGGTCATTAATTGCTCATAACAAGAAATATAAAAAGATAACTGTAAATAAATTTATTTTCAGTTTATATAATACATAAAAAAAAACACCTTAAAAATCTATAAAAAACAAGAAAAATAAATTATTACTATTTAGTCCTCCTCCTCGATGCAGTTTTCGACCATCTCCTTCAGATTAGGATTCTCCATGGCAGCTGCTATCCTCTCCTTATCATTAATTTGTTTATTTACTGAAACAAGTCGGTATTTACATAACTCTTAAAGCAGCTGGTAAAAATTATCAAAAGCAAAACATTGCATCACTTACTCTCATGTTCAGTGGTGTGCGCACCCTTTTTAATGTAAATATCCAGTTTCATTTGATAGGGCATACTTCGCTCCAGCTTGATTCTTATGCAGAGGCCTATCAAAGTGGCCAGCGAACAATGGGGTACTGTCGGATTGAACTCAACTCGGACCACACTTATTTGACCGGCAGTCGGTTCCTTGATCTATGAATGAATTACTTGCGAAATTAATTTAATTAATTTAATCTAACTCACAATGACACCGTCTTCATAAACGACGTTTAACTCTTCTAGGGTGTTGGGTTTCTCAGGGTCCTTAATTGTTCTTATGAGATCTGCAATGCATAATCAAAATACAAGGTGAAGAGGTTATGTGCAACTCACCATAGACTGTATATTTTAGTTCCTCATTGTTCTTTGAGATTTCTTTGCCCTGGAGTTTGTCACTCTCCTTGTCTGCTGATTTTTTGCGAAAGAAAGATAAAAACATTTTTAGTTTAATACTAATTTATGTTAATACTGTAAAAACATGCAATACTAAAAGCAAGGTGGGTAATCTAACCTTCGTTGTTAAAATCGTCGGTGTCGCTCATTATGATGTTTGCTTTCGACTGAAATCAATCGAAATCACAGGCATTGCACGAATTAAACGAAAAAACAGATTAGTTTCGTTGCTGCGATTGGGTTTACTTTTTTTGGATTTAATCGCCCAATCCAATGCGAATGCATTACAAGCTGATTAAAAACAGATTATCAGTTCGAAAGGTTTTTTTTTCATTGACGGAGGAAGGTGGTTCGTTTAACACTGCGAAATATTCTCAAAATAGATTTTTGCATAACAAGAATATTTATACCTAAGGAAGTTTTGCCCAAAAATGTCGGTAAACATAATTCCTGCCTTTTGTAACTTGCCAATTTTTGTAACGCAATTAATTTTTTTATTATTCATAAAGAAACGCCCTCCAATATTTAAATAATTTCTAATTTAAAAATGAAGCAATTCTGAAATTGACGTTTTAGTTGACAGCGCCACCAACCGAGTTACGCCAGTGTGTGATGGGTTGCCTATCATTCACTAATCTTATCACTTTAATTTATTAATTCAATTAAATTGTCAGTAATTACCCTATTTGTCTACGCAGATTATGAAGAGCGGGGTCTTAGTAATTCGGCAAAATAATTCCAAGTCTTACTCTGCAACTGTCAGACTCTAACCTCAATTTTTTTTTAAATCAATTTTCTCTTGCGTTTAAACCGTCGAGTCGTTAAATACCTGCGGGTCATGGCATCTAAATCAGCAATAACAACAGCAGCAGGTTTTATAATATTTCGAAAAGAAGCTAACAACATCCAATACCTTCTCCTTCAAACTTCGTATGGAATACGACATTGGACGCCACCTAAAGGTTAGTTTATAATTTCACTTAAGTATGTAGTTAATACGTGTAATTTTTAGGGCATGTAGATCCAGGGGAAACGGAGCTTGAAACGGCCTTCCGCGAAACCGAAGAGGAAACCGGATTAGTTAAAACTGACTTCAAGGTGTACGAGGATTCAAAGAAGACGCTGGAGTACGAGGTGAAGGGGGCCCCCAAAGTTGTGCATTACTGGTTGGCCGAGCTAACGAATTCAAGGGCCAAAGTGAGGCTGAGCGAGGAACATCAAGATTTTAAATGGCTCGATTTAGAATCGGCTTACCCGTACGCTAAGTTTGAAGACATGAAAGAATTATTGAAATATTGTGATAATTACCTGAAAGAACTTTGTCCTTGTAAAAATAATTAAATTAGTAAACAGATTTTTATAATTTCGGTTATAAATAATTCTAATTTGTTGCCAACCTAACAAAAATGAAGTCACTTTTCGTTTCCGGGATTTTATGTTAGGTGTCAGCGTTCTATTGAATGAATTAGTAATATTTCTCGTTTCCGGGATTTTATGTTAGGTGTCACCGTTCTATTGAATGAATTAGTAATATTTCTATCTTATTACTACTATAGAATGCGGAATTTTATTATTTTATTAAAGAGAAAGATTATAATCAAGGCTTTTTGATTATCTGAAAGCGTCGATGAGTCATTCTAGTGTGGCAACGTCGCCTTCGTCAGTGAACGTCATTGTCAAATCTTAAAAGTCAAAGTGAAAATTCTAGGTTCATGAGTAATTGCGTGTTTTATTAATTATTTAAGTAGCAATTTCTAGCGTTATAGTGTAGTGTACGTAATTAAACATTCGGAAAAATGAGTTTCCTCAAAGATCTGTTCGGGGGCAAAAAGGAGGACAAGGGACCGACAACCGGGGAGGCTATACAAAAATTAAGGGAAACGGAGGATATGTTAATAAAAAAGCAGGAATTCCTTGAAAAAAAGATAGAGCAGGAGATACTTCTAGCCAAGAAAAATGCTTCCAAAAATAAACGAGGTAAAAACCAGTAGAATTTGACAAACCACCTGTTTAACATCCGTTCGATTTCACAGCGGCCATACAAGCCCTTAAAAGGAAGAAACGGTACGAAAAGCAGTTGCAGCAAATCGATGGCACCCTCAGCACGATTGAAATGCAACGTGAGGCCTTGGAGGGAGCCAACACTAACACCGCTGTTTTGACTACGATGAAACAAGCAGCGGACGCGCTTAAGTTCGCACACAAGCACATGTACGCCTTTCTAACTTTAGTACTTTCAAACAGTAATGAATGAATTTGTAGGGATGTTGATCAAGTACACGATATGATGGATGATATCGCTGAACAACAGGACGTTGCGAAGGAAATTTCAGATGCAATTAGCAACCCTGTTGCTTTCGGACAGGATGTGGACGACGACGAACTCGAGAAGGAACTAGAAGAATTAGAACAGGAAGCTCTCGAGGACGAGTTGCTCAAAGTCGGGCCTTCAGCTGCTGAAGACTTACCGGCTGTGCCTAAAGGAGAAATCGTCAAACCCAAACCAGCCAGTAAGACAGTCACTAGAGCCGCGCTTAAGATGCATTCATGGCTTTATGTTTCAGAAAAAGTCGAGGATGACGACGATATGAAAGAGTTGGAAGCTTGGGCTTCATAAGTATGCAAATTTACATATACTTAGAGTAAGCAGTATGATTTTGCAACAACGCAAGCAAGATACGTCAACGTAGGTGCACCCAAGCTATTTGTAAAAAAAAGTAAAAGTATGTAATATCTTCTTGTATAATGTTACTAATTACGTATATATGCTTTTAATGCAAGCAAACATGTTTTATGTTTAAATAAATTATGATTAATATTTTTAAATAAATTTAATTTCTTTGGAGTGGATTAAAAAATGTATCTCCTGGTTTAATTTTTTTATTACATCTCCGCATACATTGTTAATTGTAGAGGTATCTATCAAAACAAAAGCATCTTTTTTCATAAATAAATTAAATAATACACTTGTAACATTGGTGGGAATGAAGCATAGCAGTGATTTTTCTTATGTTTTTTTTTTTTAAAACACGTCTTCAGTGCAGCTGTAATTATCTCTAAGGATGGTGAATTTTTCAATTAAACCTTCCACAGAGATTTCTCCGTGAACTACATTGTCCCTGGTGCGTACGTTCACGGTCTGACTACTTCTTTCCTTTTCCCCAACGACTAAAACAATCGGAAACTAATTTCCACCAACTTTCTTCATATTGAAGTACTTACCTAATATGAAATTAAATTGTGAAAGCTGCGCATTTCGAATCTTCTTGTTCATTGTATCTCCGGGATCGGTATCGACTTCGCACATAAATCCGGCTTCATACACCTTCTTTCGGACCTCCTGTGCATAATCGTCAAAAGCCGGTCCGACAGGAATGACCATAGCTTGCCTGGGCGAGAGCCAGAAAGGCCATTTTCCTGCGTAAGACTCAGTCAGAATCGCAATCATTCTTTCCACGGATCCCAAGATTGCTCTATGTATAATAACCGGCCGCTTCTTTTCCCCAGATTCACTAAAAAAAAATTTTGATCAACATGCTTTCACTCAAAACGATATTACCTTATGTATGACAGATTAAACCTAATGGGTAACTGAAAATCTAATTGAATCGTAGCGCACTGGTGAGCCCGTTTCAAAGCGTCGGTGATGGTTATGTCAATCTTTGGTCCGTAGAAAGCGCCGTCTTCCGGATTTAGCTTCCAAGGATCCCCAAACTCGTCTAAACTTTCGGCTAACGCCTGCAAGATAATATTGAATTTTTTTAGTGAGTGATTTCGATCATACCTTCTCCGCATTGTTCCAGTCTTCTATGTCTCCCATGAACTTTTCCGGCCTCGTCGATAAAATCAAGTTGAAAGTGAATCCGAAAACTTCGTAGACGTGCCTTAAAAAGTATAGGCCGCCCTTTATTTCATCTTTGATTTGCTCGACGGTGCAGAAGATGTGCGCGTCGTCCTGTTGAAACCGTCGCACTCTAGTCAAGCCGGTCAAAGCACCCGATAACTCATTTCTGTGCAGAACTCCGAAGTCCGCCAGTCTTAAGGGCAACTCCCTCCAGGAACGAGTACGGTTATCAAATATTAAACTAAAAAATTACATCATACATTTATAAATAAATTAATAATAACGGGTTGGTTGTGACGCACCAATGTCCTGGGCAATTCATGGGCTTCAAAGCGAAAGTGTCTTTTTCGACGTCAAAAGAGAACATGTTGTCCTGCAACGGCAATATTTTCTGTTTTGAGTTTAACTTTGAAATACGAACTTACGGCGTAGTGAGCCCAATGGCCGGAAGTCTGCCATAATTTCGCGTTAAAGATATTGGGCGAAACGACTTCTTGAAAGCCGCGCTTTCTATATTCTTTCTTGATGAAGTTTATCAGAGTATTGTAAATGTGTGCACCTCGGGGTTGGAAAAAACACGAACCCGGCGAAAGCTCGTGGAAGAAAAATAATTCTTGCTCCTTTCCGATTTTACGGTGGTCCCTCCTTGCGGCTTCCTCTTGAAACTTCTCCCACTCTTTGAGTTGCTTTGGGTCCGGGAAACTAATGCCGTAAACTCTCTGTAAAGTCTCAGCGTCGGCTTTTCCTTCCCAATAAGTAGATGAATTCTGCAATGAATGCGATGTTGTTTCATTAAAACACGCAACAGATTTATCTACCTTAGTAACTTTAAGTGCCTTCACTTTCCCTGTGTGTCTTACATGCGGTCCACGACACAGATCAATGAGTGGGCCACAACGGTATACTGTGGTGGTCGGTGTATCGACCTTCTCATTTAAAATGCGTACTTTAAAATGATTATACTTAAACATCTCCAGCAGATCCTCCTTCTTCATTACAAGCCTCTCAAACGGCTGCTTTTCCTTGACTATACTCTTTGCTAGTTGCTCAAGTTGTGGAAAATCTAAAGTCGATATCTGTAAAGTGTCGTTAACAATGAAATGGTGGGATTAATTTGAATAGCTTCACGTACACCTTTATCTTCGAGGTGCATGTCATAGTAAAAACCTGATTCAATCGGAGGACCATAGCATAAATGTCCTCCGTAAATCCGTTCCATGGCTTCGCCTAAAATATGTGCGGATGAATGCCAGAAAACGGCTTGGGCTTCCGGGTCATCAAACTTAAGAAGCTCTAGCTTACAATCGGCTTCTAGAGGTCTATCTAAGTCCCATAGAACCCCGTTTACTTTGGAAATAACCGCATTATCCGCCAGGCCTTGACTGAAAATCGAAATTTAATTATTAGAGGCAAGTGATACTTTTGTAATAGTGTTAGACCTTATGCCTTTTGCGACATCATACGCAGTTGTTTTCCACGCAAAGGCTTCAACTTCCTTCCCGTCAGGCAAAGTGACTTTGATAGGAGTGTTTGCTTTGGATTTTTCTGCAAGTTCTTCTTCGTACTGCGCCTTCAGTTTGTCCCACAGGGACATCCTCTCTTGAATGAAGGATGGCAAAGGTTTCAACTCGCTCACAGACGACTTATCACCGGCGTTTTTCTTGTCCTTTGCGCTCATTTTCGTGACCTAAACACCAAAAATAAACCGTTCATTTGAGATACCGGTGAAAGGTAGCAACGTAATGAATTGAAAAAATTGCATCATTCACAGATTAACCTCAGACACCTAACAAAACCTGTGCAAGGTATTTTTACAAACCGCTGTCGCATACGTTTGGCGGAACGCCGGCACTACGATTTTGTAACAACTTAAAATGCGCAACATTATTGAAAATAATGTGACGTTATTAAATAAGGGTCAAGTCATGCCTTTTCCTTTCCGCTTGGATTCGTTTTTGCAGCACTTCTTAACCACGTTGTCACACTCGTATACAATACAACCTCAACGAGGTGTCAAAATGTCATTTGTCAAAAACAATGTTGCCAATAGTCTTTCATTGGAAATATGAGTATTTAACTTAAAAAATCACTAAGTAGCCACTAAACGCACTAAACTGAACATATTAAATTATTTGAAAAATGAACGTAGATGGTAATAGATAATAGGAACTGAGGAAGTTTTCGCAATTTGTACGTTATGGATAGCGTTTACGCTAAATGCTACAAAACTATTAATGCGCGTGCTCACAAACAGGTGAGCAAGCGCATTACCATTTTTATAGCATTTAGCGTAAACGTTATTCATAATGTGCAAATTGCGAAGAGTAATAGCGAGTTATCGCAACCATCACGTTAACTTACGGTAAACGTTAAAATTACATGGCCCCATTCATTTTCCATTGGATCACATGATCCTAACGTTTACCGTAAGTTAACGTGATGGTTGCGATAACTCGCTAATAATTAGAGAGTTTCAGCCATTTTTACGGTATGGATAACGTTTACGCTAAATGCTACAAAACTATTGCGTGCTCACAAACAGGTGAGTAAGCGCATTACCATTTTTACACCATTTAGCGTAAACGTTATCCATACCGTAAAAATGGCTAAAACTCTCCAATAAACACAAACTTCTTTCATGGAAATACATATTATCGTTGTTAAAACTATAATAAATTAAAAAAATTATGTATGAATCGTTTTTCCGATAAATTAAAAAGTGTCTGTTTTGAAAATTAACATAAAAGTAAAATGTTCTATTTTTGTAAAATATAATCAATGTAAAATTAACAAAAATATTTTGGTAGCTGGTAATCTCGATGTAGAAATTATATAGAGCGTTCAAAAATGATTGAAAGGTATTTGATAATCCCGCTCAGTAAATTATTTTTAACAGTTGGTATTAAATACCGTATTTTTGTAAGCGGCACTTGGGAAAATGTATAAAAGATAATTTAATGATTTCTTATTAACAACTGTTTAAAATTAGGATTATTTTTATTAAAAGAATAGATCTAACATCTTAATATTTTGAATAAAAATAATTCAGTAAAAGTAATTATCAACTCGATGAGAATATATACATAAATCAAAACCTTTTAAGCGGACACTAAATCGCGCACTATACATTTAACCACAAAATCTTCTAAGCGGACACTAAATCGCGCAACTATACACTTTACGTTTCGCAGTCGTTCGACTGCTTCGTCAGAAGTCGAACGACTGCGAAACGTAAAGTGTATAGTTGCGCGATTTAGTGTCCGCTTAGAAGATTTTGTGATACACATTTCATCGGACAAGAACCAACTGTAAATATACATTTAACGTTTCGCAGTCGTTCTACAGCTTCATCAGGACAAGAACCAACTGTAAATATAAATCAAAACGTAAACAACTACATAGACTACGTAGCTGCCACTGGTGAACAGATGAACGATTTATGTCGACAGAAATACCAACGTCTTAAGACGAAAATTATTGTCATGACTGCACCTTGAATTAAAACGGCTTTCAATCATTAATGAACGCTCTGTTTAAAATTGTAGCTAATCTACTGTCCCTTCTTTTTCGGGTGTGGACTTGTGTTGAATTTTTTTTCTTAATTTTATGTTACCTTGAAAGTTTCGAATTTTGTAATTGCTCTTTCAATGTAATATAGACCAGCGCCATCTATTATACAGCGGAGGAATGATTCCATCACAATCACAGATTTTTAATTTCCTGCCACTTTTAGTTTAAAAAAATGTTTTAGTTTTCTAGATACTTTTACTGATTAAGAATGGCAATTTTTTTTCCTAGAGTCATTTTTGTTTGATTGTGCAAAGTTTTTATTTTTACATTGCTTTCCACCATTTAATCACCCCAATTCTGTAACTCATAACAATATTGCTAAGTTAACAATATTGTTAAGTGAGATATTTTGACCAATCAGGGCTTAGATACAAAGGATTTCTATGTACTGATTGGTCAAAATATCTCACTTAACAATATTGTTAACTTAGCAATGTTGTTATGAGTTACAGAATTGGGGTAAATAATCCATCTTAAAAGATTGGAATTTTGTAGCTCCTCTAAGGAATTATATCAGCGCCATCTATTGTGTAGTTTGGAAAAAATTTACGTGCTTAATAATGTTTCTTATCTGTGAAATTTTGAAATGAAACAAAAATTATTTTCCATCGCAAAGAAGAACACAAGGGGTGTTCTAAATTAAAATTAATCCCAAGCTTTTTCATGTTATTTTCTGAAAGCTCAGATTTTATTTTTTCTAGACTTTATGAACCTGTGGTCACAGTATAAGTAAATACCCAGTAGCGTCACTTAAACGTCAGTGTCAAAAAAAGGGGCCATTCTGTTTGATACCCTTATGGAAATGCAATATAATTTACAGCTGGGTAGGTATCAAACAAAAGAGCAAATGTGACAGTTATACTCGAGTGACGCTACTGTGTGATTCTTATACTGTGCTGTGGTCACAGCTGGATTTCAGAAAAGTCAAATTACCTGTTGCAATAAGGAACTAATTAACACTGTCATCTGTTAAGAGGTAGGAGAAGTACTTCAACAGAATAATTAATTTTGTATTAATTTCTATCTATTTTCAAATTTCAAACCGACAATTGAATCAATGTTTTTGTTCAAATTTGTATGCGTACGGTCATAATTTTATCGCCACTTGTGGAATAGTAACGAAATTAATTCTCCACAGTTAACTTTTATTTCCTTAAAGTTCTACATTCAACGATTTATTTTGAAAGTTTTCCGGTTACGGTAAAGAATAGCAGCGCCATCTGTGGTAGAGCAGGGCAACGTTTCCATCACAGTTCATTTTTTGCTATTTCAAATCGATCTAGCTTCTCCTTTAATATTTATTGTTTATTTCACAAAATGACAGAATTAACTGAATTAATTATTTTCAATTACAATTGTCTTGGCACTAAACCAGCCACGAAATCATTAAATTTTCAACTTGTCTGAACTCATCAAATTTTCAGAGAAAGTCACTATATTTAGTGATAAAATCACTATATTGGCAACACTTGTCAATATTGTGTACCGTGAATCCAAGATAGCCAATATGAAATACGGAATGCACTATACATTGGCCGCGTCTAGGTAAGCGCAGCGCTGCAGCGCTTTAATAAAGCATAAGGCAATTTATCATTCTTTTGCAGTGTTACAACTAATTTTTTGTTTGAACTCTACCACAGGTAGCCACTCAAAGATAGTGCTGCAAGAAAAGACATCGCAAGCATCTCGTGGAGGCTTACGCTTTATTAAAGCGTTGCAGCGCTGCAACTACCTGAACGCGACCATTGAGACTAAATTTTACGATAAAACAAGAAATATTATTATTTCCTTAAACTATGTGAATATTTTATTTACTCTAACTCTAAACGAATAATCATTTTTTTTATCAGTGTAGTAATAGAGTTGGTAAGTTGGTAACTTATGTTTTCTAATGTTTCGCAGTGAGTATTGACAGGATGCGAATTGTAAATTGTAACCTTGTTATTGAATGATAAAATATGTATTTTTCTTCAAATTTTGCTTATAAATAAAGAATACATTTCTTAAAACATGCATAGTTACAAGTTGGTTTATTTTAGTAACTTTCTTTTCTGACGTTTTCCCGGTCTGCGGTGATCGACCTGAAGTTAGTCTCAAATTTTGAATCTGTACGTTACGCGTGGGTTAGCTTTTCGGTTTCTCTCCAGCACAAACAATTTGTGCAAAAGCCATGAATCCCGAAGAAGAAAACACTAATACACACCCTCCAAGAGCCGTACAGGGTGAACAACAACCTAACCTCAACGGTACGCGGGATCTCCATAGGGTTTTCGGGCCATTCAGATCGCCCCCGCCTTACCTTTGGCTGTGTTACACGCCCGAACAGTTGCACAATCATTACAGAAGCATGTTTCAAGTGCCTCGAATTATGCAAGTTCAAACAGAAACCGCCATAGAGAGTAGCCGGCTCTATAAAATGCACCTTCAGCGAGAGGCAAATCTCAGAGGCTTACCGATTCCAACGTTTATGCAGTACGGAACAATGCCACCGAGCAACATGAAGACGTTGATCACATTAGCGGAGCATTTCAGGGCTTCCCCGCAGAGACGGTGGGTTTTTGAACAAGCCAAAACGATCGATTTGGATTCTCTGAATTTTCAAACATTCCGTGCATTGCTTAACGGCCTTTTCAATAATGTAAGTAAAAAAAAGGGTTATCATTGTAAGTAACAATGTAATGCATTGTAATTGAAATAAGTTAAGTATATGTGTAGACAAGGATGTTCGGTTTAGTAGCTATAGTTTTTCTTTTTAAGGAAATTGGAATCACTTGGGAACGCGTCTTGGTTTTGTTCTTCTTTTGTAGTGATATAACCCTCAGGGCATTGTGGGAGAAACTGGGCACTCATTTCAATCGTATTTACGATTGGAGCCTTTGCTATATGCACTTGATATTGTCTTTTTGGATTGAGCAACATGGCGGATGGGTAAGCACAAGAACTCAGGAGCCAGATTATGTTCTTCCTGATACTTTTTATTTTATTTTAGGAAGCAGTGTTGGCTCATACCATCAGAAGTACTTACTATAAAGCAGGATTGGTAGTTGCCACACTCAGCTGCTTGGGCATAATAGGTCTATTTGCTTTCGCCAGAAAGAATTAAAATGACTTGATTGAGGCATCAAATGTTGAAATAATCAATTATCAGAGTGCTGCCTGAGTAATGTTGTTTCTGTGACAATCAGTGTTGAATTTTGTAAAACAACCTTCAGTTATGGTCCCATAACCTATTAAGGTCCAGTATTTCAGTCACACATTAACTCTAATCTTCAATTTATTGCCATAGAAACATTTGTTTTTATAATTGTTACCATGGGAATAAACTGAAGATTGAAGTTAATCTATGATTGAAATACCGGGCTTAAATGACAAAGGTTTTTGTGGTGACTGCAGAAAAGAGCAAAGCATTTTTTTCAAAGCTATTTCCATGCAAGTGAAAAAAATTCTATGCTATTTTCTTCATCCTTTTACCACAGAATATCACTGGGCACATAACCTGATGAAGATTATGAGAATAAAAAAATCGAGACAGATTTGGTAAATGATTATTTCAATGCAAGGGATGTTTCTCAAGTTTCATTTAATTATAAGCATTATTTGTTTGCTATTGTTTTTGATTTTAAAGTGTTTCTTGTCAGTATTATCATTTGAAATGTGTTCTTTGCAATTTTTGCATGTTTGCTGCCGAGCACCTGATAAGACTGAACTTTTTATATTACTTAAAGTATTATGTATTGAATTTTTGTATAAAGGCCGTTTAGACTACCTCAAATTTTTTTGAGGTAGTCTAGAGATTTGGTTCCACTTGAACAGTTTAAACTGTGCAGTAAATTGTATCAAATTAAAATGAATCAAAAACTGTCTGAGAAAATAGCAGCCGATAAATTTCTTGTTTCATACCTATATTGTGGAAATTGAACCAAAATCTTGTAGATACATGAAATAGGGTAGTCTAAAGCGGCCTTGAAATTAAGATAAAACAAAGTATTTAAATTAAGCTCAACCTGTGAACAGATTAGTGATGATATGTACCTGATGATTCATTACTGAAAGATTTGAATCTAGTATTTATTTAAACAGTTGGTAATGTGGTTTCGTGATGTAAATGTTTAGTTTTGTTTGTCTGTTATTACGTACTTTTTTATATTCAGTCTCATGGTTGAATATTTTTCGAATATTTATGGTTATAACTAAGTACAAATGGAGTACAATTTGCTCAAAAATTCAACTTTTTGTATTAATATACGTTTCATAAATAAGACGAATGATAAGAATTTACACCCTTTACCCCTAAATAATTTACATCAAATTAAATCTCCCTTGATTTTCCTTAATTTTAATTTTGAATTCTCGATTCATCCAATGAAACAGCGCCGAAAAATTCGGGCGACTTCCCTTTTAAAACCGCCCTGCAAACACTCGGTAACAGGATTAAGAACAAAACACATTTTATTAGATTACCAAGTGTCTTCATCGGCGGCTCCGTAAACTTTTGGAACGGGAAAGCCATTAAATTTGGAAGCCAAACTCAGTGAATAATCGCCCAAGTCTTCGAATATCAACCAATCTCCGATCTCCAATTTGGGCAACATGACTTCACCACGAATCACATCCAGAGGATCGAGCGTAGGTCCAAACACCGCACTTTGTTGTAACTTATCGTCGGTCAACTTCGACGTCTTCTACAAAGCAAAGCATCAAGAACCCAAACGCTAATTTAGCCTTGACGTAGGTACCTTCAGAGGTATAGGCGTAACATCTTCGAACCGAACTATATGCATGGAGCCATACAGGCCATCATCAATGTAATAGACGTATTTCGCTTTGGTTTCGTCGCAAATAACTTTCCCATTCCCACTTTTAATTATCTTGGTAGCGAAGATGTTGGAGGCCAGCGTAAAGGCAGTGCGTGCGAAATAAGTGCCAGGTTCTGCGATCACCTGCACTTCCGGTTCCGGAAAGTGCTTATCTAAGGCCGAGTTGATTATTTCCGCGAACTGTAAATTAAATCAAGAAACAAGTTGGAAGCAAAAATCTCCGAAATTTTTTGATACCTCATCGAGAATAGCTTGCTTTATTCCGGGGAAACCCCCGCCGATGTCCAGGAGATTAAATTTCAGCCCCAGGGAAGCACCGTAGTCGAAAACACGTCGGGCTACCTCTATGGCCCTCAGAAACGCAGCGGATTCCTTGCACCCGCTTCCAACGTGGAAACACACTCCGACGACCTCCAAGTTTAAGAATTTGGCGAGGCGAAGCAAGAATGGGGCCTCGGTGATTGGATCGCAACCATATTTGTTTCCTAGTTTGAAATTTGCTTTGCGCGCTTCGCATTTAATGCGGATCAACAATCTAAAATTATCCGTTTCTTTAAATATACGCGACTGTTTACGATACTTACTTAACTCCCGGATATGATTTCTTGCACTTGAAGAGTTCGGATTCACAATCGAAAGTTGTATGCATCACGTCTTTAGACACAGCGTATTCGATATGGCCTGTTAGCTTCACGGGGTGGGCGTAGATGATGCGCTCCGGGGCAACGTTCAGGCTTAAGGTAGCCCTGAGCTCTTCCTTTGAGGCACAATCGAAACCTAATCCTAGTGCGGCGAGCGTTTTCAAAATTATCGGGTGGTCGTTGCACTTTACAGCTACAAAGACGATTTCGATTGACAGCTCTAGCTCTAGAGCACTCGCACAGTATTCTCATCTTATTTTAACTTCGTGCAATAATAAGAGATGAAGATATTCTGAGAGTGGTCGGTAGCAGTCAATCAAAAACGCTATTGGAGTTTAGTTTTAAATATAAATGTAAAACGCACACTTGTAGTGAAGTTGAATGACTTGTAATGAAGTTGAATATTTTAGGTGATCGTACCCAAGGTGAAATACTTAATAAAGTTTGGAGACTTGTAAAATTTTTGGCTGCAAGTCGGCTGGATTGCAATGGGGCCTCCGGGCATCCTCTCAGCAGAAGAGTAATTGTCCGCACTGGCCACCTCGTGCGTGGTAGCTTATTGACGCAGCAGTATCGTTGCGAATTTGCTACTCACAGCACAATTATAAGTCAGATAACAGTCGAGCGGTGTCGCGGCTCTATGTGGCATCCTTGCTTATAAAGTTGAAATAATCACCTAATTCAAAACACGTTTGATACATCATCTTCACCTTACAATCTTTTGAAATTAACATTTACAAAATTCTTTTTTACGTTCTTTTTTTTTAGTTTAGGGATTATTCAAAAGCTTAGGGGCTAAGTGTGGAGAATATTGGAAGAGACGAATGCGAAGACACGTTTTCATGTTGGCGGTTTTGCCACATCTCCGGTCTTCTGCGCTTCGTGGGTGCTTGTGAAAGCAACTGCAGCGTTTTTCCCCATTTCACCCTGGGTTTAATGTTGGTGGTTTGTTGTTCAATCGTTCCTTGCACTTTAAATTTTTTAAAAATAATTTTGCATTATTCCACTTCGCACAAACATTTTTCCCAAATCTTATCTTTTTTTCTACACAAACTTCTTCAGTTTCTTTGTATTTCTTACTTTTCTGCATTTACACTTTCGCTAATCGGTGTGTTTCGTCTCATTTTTTCTTATCATACTTTCACACCAGCTTAAGTTCTCTGTCAATGTCGGTTTTTGTATGTAATATTTATTTTTCTATTTTATTTTGATTCATCTATTATTTTCAATTTCTGCAGCTTTTGTATCGCGTGACTTTAATTTTTTTTTTATCGACTCTTGCCATGACGGCATGTCTTAGCTTGACTAAAAAAATAAGTTAATGCGCTCTTTCATGGCGTTTTCGACTGACTGCTGTTGAGCACTCTCAGAGTATCTCCATTTTATTTTAACTTCATGTAATAACAGGGGATGGAGACGCTCTCACAGTGTTCTGGAGCAGTCAGACGAAAACGCTAGAATTTATTTTACAGTGAAGCTAAGACATGCCGTCGAAAATTCAAGGAGAAAGTTGACAATTTTTTTTAAAAGAATCAACTCGGTTGAGTGTGTTATTTATTTTATATATTTTAAATAACATCTATCTTTGACTTGGTTTGAAGACTTCCGCGGCCGCGATCCATGCTTAAGGTTAGAGCCGAGTCTTCGTTCCTCAGACTTTGCCGACGTTTCGTCCAATTTTGTAAGGAACTTCTTCAGGGCTTCTCTGTAGCTGATCTTGTTGCTGCTTCTTGTGGTCGCTGTAGATGCGTAGACACTATGCCTGGGTCCGCCCTGAACAAGTCCCTCTTTATTATTTATTTTATTTTAATTTTCGCTTGATTTTAAATCTTGTTTCCTAGAATTTTATTTTACTCTATTTTTTCTTCACATTTTGCTTCTGTTTTCGTTCGATTTTTTTCTCTTAGCGTTCCTTCTTTATCTTGCTTTTTTAAAACAATTTTGATTTTTCTTTCATCGTCACTGTCTTCAGTTTGGTTAAGTTTAGTTTCATGTGTCTATTTATATTTTTAAATTAAAATCGCTTTGTTTATTACGTATACAGATTAATTATTATTTTATTGCTCTTGCAACTAATGTCCTAATTTATTGTCCACTCCGTCGTTAATTCTCATTGTTTTATGTTTTTCAATAATAATTTCCATCGACTTCTTTTTTATAACCAGCTGTTAGATTGTTATTTTCTTGAACCCTTTTGATATTTTTTTTAAACATCTTGTCAGCATTATTGAACGCCCCATTCAAATCTCAAATTAGTTTGTTCTTTATTATCGAAAGACTTCTAAACAAATTTAATTTTCAGTAGTCGATTATATTGAGAAAATATGAAAATTTGGCACTGCCAAGAAGTTAACAAACAGCTCGCTAATAAGCAAACAACTTTTTCTTTTTTAACTTTATATACGAATTCTAAAAGTGTTCCTTATGTATTTTCATCGCAGCAAAAATAATCAGGAAAGAGTTTCACCCATTTTACATTTTAGTAACAAATTTTCTTTTTAAATTTAATTTATATTTTCTGTTTTCGATTCGCTGATTTGAATCGATATCGGTTTAGAATCGATTTAAATCGATTCAAAGAGAATTTACGCGTGTAGGATTCACCATAAACGAAACGTGACGGAACTGATCCAAATCACTAATGCCCGGTCGCACCAACTTTTTAAGCAGAGCTTAAATTTAAGTGGTGTTTAGACTATGACATTATTGATAGATTTAATAAAACTTAGTCACATTCTAATTGATACTTAAGTTGAAGTTTAAATGTCAATCAGAATGTATTTGACATTACACTGACCATACGTAAATGTCACATTCTAAACATAACTTAAATTTAAGCTTTGCTTAAATAGTTGGTGCAACCGGGCATAAGTGATCTACTGATAAAATTGAATCGATTTCGACTGCGGATCGAATGCTACTTTTAACTTAAAAAAAAGTGGCTTACCATAGAACGGTTTAACGCGTGGCATTAAAGAAGTCCAGGTGAAATATCGCTCGACGACATCGTTCAGATCACAAACGTAAAACGCTTCTTCTTGATTTCGAGCATCTATGATGTAGTTAACAATTTTTCGAATATCAAATTCCTTTCTTCTTACGCAGACGTATTGATTGGCAGGCTTGTTTTCCATGACGAAATTTTAGACAAAACGGTGAGTGCCCAGAGCAGTGTTTCTCAGTGTACCTATTGATTAAAATGAAGTGTACCTATTGATTAAAATAACTAAATAAATTGAGGAAAACTCTAAAGCGAAGAACTTCGTGCTTTGGGGACTGAAGGATTGAAACACCGATAAAGCTATTTTATGGCGCAAGTCGTTACTATTTGTTCAAATACCACAGAGTCTTTTTGCAACAAATTATTTTAATTAGTTTGGATATTCGCTTGTTACCTTTTTCTGTTAAGAATGAAACTTATTCTCCAAAGTGATTAAGAATTTTTATTTAAAAAGTAAAATCTGATGATTTCGAAGACCTTCGGAAGACATAATAATGTGGAAGAGTTAACGGCCTCTCCGTGAACCTATTTGATAATTGATAGCGAAAACAAGTACGTTAAGTTGTTTGTAAATTAGCAAGTATTTGCTCAAAAATATTAATTTAAAATAGACTTGCGTTTATTTACTATAGATTTAAAATATTCAAAGCAAAAATAAATAGGAACATTTTGCTTAGTGGAGGGTCGTTCCAGATATGTTTAAATTCTACCATCTCATTAATAACAATCACTCATGGTTCGTAGCATATCTCAATTGAAACTATTTTTGCATTTTTTACTGAATATTTTGTTTGTTTATTTTTTTTTTTTTGTTGAACATTCTTGTCTTTCGTTCCAATATAAAGTAGGTCTTATCAGGTTTCACTATTTTAACGAACCTCTCTATTCATAAGTGACGCAAACTGATATTTCAAAGTAGGTGGTTTAAAAAACAACCGAAAATTTAAAAATACGTAGACATACAGGGTGACTGACAATTGTTCCGACCAAAAAAAAAAGAGCACAATAAGAAGCGATGTCCGAAAGTATGGGAAAAATGTTTAAAAAAATCTTTGTATTTTAGTTTTCGAAAAATAATTAATTAAAAATTAGCCCCAAAACGACGATGCGTCTCTGGTTAAAAATAGAGGAGCAGATGAACGAAATAAATGCTCTCATAACAGTTTCGTAGTAGGCACGGCGGCGTAGCATCGATCGTGAACTTGATCTTTAAGTGGAATTTCACGCCAACTCCGTTTTTAGGTCAACGCCCGACGCCGTAAAATACGAATTACAAAATATTTACTTGACAAATGCATACAAATCACCTGAAGCAGATTATTCCTTGTACAACAGTCCCACTTTTAACACATGCTTTGGCAGGTGGTAAACAAATAAATCACTAAAACGAAAAACAATTTAAATCTCTGTATTAAGAATTCCTAGTATTTTCTTTCATTTTAATTTAAATTGTATTGTAGATAAAGTTCATTTCCACAAGAAACGTGTACTTCACAAACATTTTTTGACAAACAGAATTTAAAACACTTGAATCAGTAAATACCTTCGTAATCTACTAACTATTATAACTTCGTTTCGTGTGTGACGAATTATCAACAGAAATTTATTAAAAGTTTAACAAATTCAAGACGCGTTTGCAACTCCATATCCTGTGTTTTTGGCGCACTGGTTGTACATCGTTCCACCGTACGCATCCTTTGAATTAAATTCTTAATTAATTATAAACTGTTCCGTAGAATTTTATGAAAATGATCCAGTGATCTGTTACATTCATTCACGTACGCGATTTGATTAAAAACTGTACGATATTACCAACGACATTTAAAACAGCTGTACGTAATAAAGTTTTTACAGCCTAATAAACATAAAAAAATGTCGGCGATGAATTTCAGATCTAGTAAATCGTTCCACATTTTCCAAACAACCTCAGCGCGACTTACACTTTCTCGTAATCTGTGATATGCATTCACGTACGCGATTTGATCAAAAATTCTAACAATAGTGACGATTGAAACAATTATGTCTCTGACAGCGATAGCTGGTGCAAGTGAAATTGGGGGCAGCTGGACATAACTCGCTGAGCGTTAGCTTTGTCTAACACACATAAACAGAGAACAAACAATTCGTAGCGCACATCGTGTGCCCTCGGACGTTACAGGCGTGCATTGACCCCCGCGATCATGAGATTTATATCCTTGCAATTTTTTTTTGTAGACGAAACAGCTGGTACATTCCGCTCTAGTAAATAATCCGCAAGAATTAACAAACAATTATTTACACAATTATTTGCGAATTTGTTATCCTTATTTAAACGCAATTCCAGTTATTTTGGAAATTACTAATACGTAATTACGTATCGCAAAAGAAACAACTCAGACTTCCGTTCCCAGCTGCTAAACGTGTAATAAAACGAATTGAGATGTGTCAAGGTCGCATAGTGTGCAAGCGAGTGTCCATAAAAAACTTTATTAGTCATATTATGCTGCCGCATTTATAGAACGTGGCGTCGTATTTCGTACGCAGTGCCGCAGCTTGATTTTGGGGTAATTTTTTAATTAATTATAAACTGTTTACAAGAATTTTTTTAAACATTTTTCCCCTAATCTGTGGCATCGATTCTCTTATGCGTTTTTTTTGTCGGAATTGTCATTCACCCTGTATAGAGGGCACTCAATAACGTTCGTGCGTTTTTTTTTTTTGTAAGTGTATTACAACATTGTTGTAATTATATATTTATTTTTTATGCAAAGTTAATTTAATTTAGACTCGTAGATGCCAGAAGGTCACAAAAAACAACGTCGGAAAACGATGTATATTGAAGTTGTTATTACAAGAAACTTGAAGCTGATGACACGTTTCGGTTAAAAATAAACCATTTTCAAATCTAATTGATTAAAACATTTTTTCTTATTTTTTTTATGAATTCAATTGCTTTTGTGATTCTTCGATTTAAGTCTTGAATTAGATTGTATCATTATACCGGTGCTTTCTACGGAATAAACCAAAATAACTTAGGACCCATTTTACAGTCGTTGGATAAGCATTATCCTTAGAATAACGTGACGTAGATATGGAGGAACATTAAAGGATATTCGGCAAACAGTTATTCCTTATTCCATGATTGTAAAACTGGTCCTTAGCAAAAAATAAGAATAAGTTTTGGGAAGAACTTGCTGACTTTTTTTTTTAGATAAAACCTTCATTAAATTAAATTAATTGGTCACTTTTTGCAGTTTCAAACGCAAGTCCGGGATGTGCGCAAAAACCGAAATACCTTTACGTGCTCCTTTTTTTAAAACAGAAAAAGCAATAAAAATAGGCGACACCTTGACTTCTTTGCCTGAACGGTTTCGCTCAAGGATGTTTGAAAATTTATATTATATCGCACAATAAAGTTGTCGGCGATGATTTGTTAAATTTGCAAGCTGGAATTTCAATCGCCAACAACAAATCGATCTTTTCTCGAAAAGTATCATACATATCCTCTCTCTCTGAAGTATCGAAAATAAATGTGTCATGCAAGGGGCATTACTAAAAAAAAAGAATTAGCAGCTGTTAATGTTTTAATTACGAGAGTTAAATTCTGCGTCGAGAAGGAAAGATTGTTAATTTGCGATCGCTTAAACGAATTATACACCTTTGGCTATTGTCCGGTCGGTGAACCTCGAAAATACAGCCCGAAGGAGTTGAATCCTTGATACACTATGAATGCCATTAATAGTTACTTTCAGTTTCATTAATGAACTTGACATTCAACGGCGACGTGTTTCGCTCAAATCATGTGTAAAAAAAAGCCACACACATACAACTTCATAACATTTGTTTAAAAGATTATGCAATTAAACATAAGTAATAATAATATACATACAATGGTGGCCATTAAAATCGTTATCTCTGCATGCTACCCTCGCCCTTATTGACCTATCGTTGTAATAGCAAACGCAATTGGTCTCTTTTAAGTCGGAACGATTTACTTGGCCGCTAGTGTACATGTGAACTTCAAAGGCTACAAATCTATGAAAAAAATTGTGTATTTAATTATTACTTAATTAAAAATGACAATAACAAAATAACTTTGTATCGATGATCTTTTCACTTCGTATCTGCGTAAAAGAGAAATTTCTAACGAACTTTTTTTTAAAAGGTCTTCAATGTCAGACTTTTTCTTTCATATATTACTACACTTAATTTTAAAAATTATTCTAGGCAATTATTTGTATGTAGAATTCAGGAAATCGTTTATCTCGTACTAATTAGAAGAGTTTTCATCATTCACTTGTTGCGAACAATTATTTTTAAGGCCTTCCGATGTAAAAGGTCAAAAGATACATGTAGTCAATTAATTTTTACGCGCGTTTCGTCCCAAAATTGCCAGCGAAGGTTATCAGATGGTATAAATATCGTCTTTTAACAAATAAAGTCATTTGTAAAGCACGCAATTAAGAGGACCATTGTTTTTTAGAAGGTCTAAAGGTCAAATCTTATCACTCCTTTATATAAAGAAGTATTTCTGAGTAGATTGTACTTTTCTCTTAGGAAACATTTTTCTGAATTTTTATTTCCATTTTTTTGAAAATGTCGCTTAACCGTCTAAAGCAGGGAATACACGATCCCACATGTCTTAACACATGTACGCGCGTACATGTTCGCCGAACATCAACGTGCGTGTGTTGGCCCGAAAAACGCTTCGAATATGTACGCATATACAAAAAGTCCGTCGAACTTGTTTTCTGGTTTTCCTGAAAACAAGTGCGTGCGTTGATGTTTGCACGTACATGTTCGACCGTGTGGTTGCCAAACGCACATGTTCGCCAAGGACTTATTCAGTGCAGTATTCGGCGTCGTGCATAAACTTTTCCACAGCACCTCAAAACAGCCAATTTATGATTTTTAATAAATAATTTTCCGGCAATGTATGGTGGCAGATCCTGCAATTGGAACTATTAAACTGGGGACTTATCACAGCTTTATCACTTTCATATTTTTTTGTATTTTTGTTTTACTGTAACAGCGCACACCACTGCCACCAAACATAACTCTTCAGACATCGTCTTGGTTGATAACTGGACTAGGATGTCTTAAGACATGTTCGATCGTGTGTAGTATGATACTATTTGACGTTGATGTTCGGCGAACATGTACGCGCGTACATGTGTTAAGACATGTTGGATCGTGTATTCCCTACTTAAAGGCCCGGTTTCTTCACCTCCAGTTAACTTTATCTGACGGTTTATTTCCTTAGTAATAATTGTGATCACAATCGTTACTATGGGAATTAATCGGTAGATAAAGTTAACTGGAGGTGAAAAAATCGGGCCTAAAAGATGAAATGAAATTTCATTATTGCTTAAATTTTAGGAACTTTTGAAAGAGTATGAGTAAATTAAAATGTTCTGAACGATTTCCAAGTCCTACATCTACATCTTTCGATTTCTTGTCGTTACTGTTCTACTTTATTCCACAGACCTTCCTCCTATTCTCTTTTTCTCTTATCTCTTGTCCAATTTAATCTTAAAGTAAGTATCTCTCTTTCTGCGAATTTATTTATTTTGAGTTTAACTTAATAAAAAATATAGATGGTGAATTGTTCGATCTTATTGAACCTGTTGGAGCCAAAGCTGTTGGTGGTCCAGGATTTGTTGGCTTTCGAATTGAAATTGTGTCAATCTTTCTACTATTAGATCTTCTTCTTTCTGCTTTTCTGGAGCAGCCCAGCCCCCGATGTAAGAAGTAGAGACGTCAGTTTTAAGTGAATATTTCACCGTCCTCCGTTCGCAGCATTAATTCGTACACTCGCCTTTTGAATAAACTGTTCAAGCTTCGCGCTCATTTCTGCTTTTATGGACGAAACCTTTTATCTTGATTTTTTGACAGCCGATTAAGAATTTACGAGAACACGCGCGTGTGGTTCTATTGATGGCCTATCGTTCGCAAAGAGTCTGAACATTTAATTTAAATAATCACTAAAAAGTCGCTAGAAGCAAGGAACATCCCTGCTTTCCTTTAAAATAAAATCAACCACCCATCTTGTCGGATCGCAACGTTGTGTGATTCCCCCCTTTAATTGGAAGGTATCAATAGCGCTCAATTACCATGCAAAATGGGATGCTGTGGTCAAGACAAACATATTGTTTACGAGTAATATAAATTTATTTTATTTTATTGTGTAATTCAGCACGTACACACATTCTCACGTTTGAACCCGCATTCACCTACGCATCGCCGTAAATCGGGATTTCCCGGTCAGTCTGCAACTTGATGGGCATGCTAATGACTGAGTATGTTGCAAGGTTCTGTTTATACAACAATTAAAAGGCTACTGGTAAACATATACCGTCCTTTTGAGAACTTCGAAGCCAGCCTGGAGATCTAGCCAGAGGCTACATATTTTTATAGACATTCCTCTATTCCACGAACAATGAGGATGACTGTAGATTTAAAATTAAATACGCCATGGCAATATAAACAAATCAAACGTGCACACGTTTGTACAGCTATTGAGAATGCGATGCATACCAAGTTGTTCGATAATTTTTTTTAATATCTAAATTGGCGGAATCATTTATGTTTCGATAGGAATTATTGCTAGCCAGTTTTGAATAATGCAGGTAGCTGATATTGCATAGAATTGCGATTTGGTGGTCATTCCAGGCACGTTATTGTTAAATTATAAAAATTGCTTTGTAAGAAATTTGAATGAAATGTGAAGGGAATTCCGGAAATTTAAATGTTTTGTTCGTTTTACCTAAATAAAATGGAACGGCTTAGAAATTTGGTTTACAGATTCGGATAACTCAAAAGTAAAACGTATATTTTCTTAAGTGGTTTGAGATGAGGATAAAACTTATTCCGTTAAGTAGGGTGAATGAAAATTGTACCGACAAAAAAAACGCATGAAGAGTCGATGTCACAGATTATAGAAAAAAAATATTTAAAGAATTCTTTTGAGCAGTTTATAATTAATTTAAAATTACCCCAAAATCAAGTTGCTGCGGTACTGCGTATGAAATACGACGCCACGTTCTATAAATGCGGCCGTATGATGGGACTATAAAGTTTTTTATTGACTACTCGCTTGCACACAATGCATCACACATCTCAATTCGTTTTATTACACGTTTAACAGCTGGGGAACCCAAGTTTCCTTTACGCGACGTAATTATTAGTAATTTCTAATTGCGTATGAAATAAGTGTAGCAAATTCGTAAATAATTGTTTGTTAATTCTTGTGGATTATTTACTAGAGCGGAATGTACCGGCTGCTTCATCACACAAAAAAAAATCGTAAGGATTTAATAATTATTTTCCGCACCTCTCTATCGTACCTATAGCCTGTTTTAGACGGTCATATTTTTGTATCAAATTTATTATGAAGTGAATGAGAAGTGCCAATTCAACCAATAAACTGTGGTAGCTTATCTCTCTCACTTCGTAACAAATGGTTACAAGAAATATGACCGTGTAAAACAGGCATATTAATTAACATCGCAAACTCTTATTAGTGTGACTATCGATTATGTATCGTAAACTCGACTGTGTTGATGTCCAAAGCGAACCTGTGCTGCCCGAAACTGTTTATTGTTTACATAATCTCAAGAGGACTCCAGCATACCACCAAGATCGTAACGCTAATAAAACTCGATGCATTGCAGACAAAACTTTAATTCTTAAATTATTTTAAACACGTTACATTTTTACTTAACAATAAATGTCTAACATTCGGCCAACCCGAAGACTCCACGTCCACGCGGTTTTTGTTATGGGCAGGGTACACCATCTTCTCCACTTTCACTTCCCGTCGAGTCTGACATACCTCCTATCATTATCCAAGGTTTCATGTTATCTACAGTTACAATGTTGTATGGTTTTCTTTTACTGCGCTCCGAAGCAGGCATATCCACTGCCTGATAGCGGTCGTTTGGCAGAACCTCTTTCACCAACATGGGGCCACTGTACTTGGTCAGTAATTTACGGCTTTTACCATCGTTACTCATGGCTTTAGCTATTAAAACAAGGTCTCCAGTTTTATATTTTCTGGGCTTCTTTCTCTTTTCGTCGAAGTAATCTTCTTGATTTTGTTGTTCTGTTTGTATACGTGATGCTACATCGACGTTAGGTGCCTTAGGTCCAGTGACAGTTCACTAGGCGTTTTATTTGTAGTTTTATTAATCGTATTGTTAGTGGCAAATTGCACTTCTTTAATCTTTTCATCCCACGCTTCATCTTCAGATGCTGATAGAGAAGCAAGTCAACCGTTCGACTAGTCCATTTGCTCTTGGAGTTGACATTGCATTTAAAGTTTGTCTAATGTCATGGTTTAAACAATAATGCCTGAATGCTTTTGAAATAAAAACTGTTCTTCTATCGGTTACAATGTGATGATGTTACGTAAACAAAATTAGGTAAATGTTTGGATTTTGTTGATTTTACTGCATTAGCTATTGTGTACTTTGTAAAGGCTTCAACAGCTACTTTTATGTGAAGTTTCAAACGGTCAAAGGTGGGCGATATGTAGAGTATAAAATGGAATTGGCTCTTTGGGAATTTAATGAAGATGACCTTCTTTTCTTTCAGATATAGCATCTTGCAACAATGGTGCTCCAGATATGCAGTAGCAACAATGGTGCCGAAACCTTGTTGATGAGCCTTTGGCTTAATACTCGTAATATCTAGTGGGGTCTATAAGGGATTCGTTTATTACTTAATAAACGGATGTTAATTTCCATTGATTTAGCTGTTTCCAATTCATCCATGGAGAGAAAAAAACACTTACGATATTTCGGAAAAAGTGCTAGTACCTAGTTGTTCTTTATGTTCAAGTGATAAAGTCCAGGTTGAGATATCCTCTGGTTGCAGCTCCCTAGTAACTGACATTCGGAAGACTTGTGATTCGGGCTCCAGAGGCTCCTGACCATGGTATGGTCTTTCTTGAGCAATGATATTTTTCCTATCCAGGATTAAATCGTGGTGAAAAGGTTTAATAATTGAAATTAGCGCTGTATCACCAATTTTACTGAGGATGATTGTTCGTGGAATTAAATGATCTTGACTTTGCTTCGATCATAGTTCACTTTCCACGAACAAATCCCCTTCAATGCTATCACAATGTTTTTTTTTAATGATAGTAAGTCTTTGAATTCTCTTGATATAAAAAAAGATGCTGGATTAAGATCTAGAAGACCCTGCAAATGGTCCATTATTAAACAGGGAATATTAAATGGAGTGGAAATATTTTAGCCGCTTTAATTGACACATATGATTAGGAACTACTCGTATTATAGTATTCCCTTCTGGTTTCAGTTTAAGGTGTAGGTAGGTAGGTAATTTGCCCCCAAATCAAAGGGCATCGTTACCCTTTTTACCAAACGTAATGTGTTAGAATCTTTGATAACGAGCACATCACGTGACTATGTAAAAGGATGTCCTACTAATAATCTTGGTTATAATCTGCCACGATGAGTGTCCGTATCAGTTTTCTAGTTCATCTATGGTTAATTGGAAAAAATGCTATGCCGATAGTTTCTGTAAAATTACCACCAAATCCCTTGATATCTGTTTTTCTATTTGTATCAATGGTGTGGAATCACTTTGACGTGTAATAATGCACATGCTTCCAAAGTCGACGTGAGTTGAGTTAGAATAGAATTTTTGTTTATTAGGCTATAAAAACTTTATTATGTACAGCTGTTTTAAACGTCGTTGCTGATATGCGTACAGTTTTTAATCAAGCTGCGTACGTGAATGAATGTAACAGATTACGGGATCATATTTAAAAAAGTCTATGCAACAGTTTATAATTAATTAAGAATTTAATTCAAAGTGAAAAGAATGCGTACGGTGCGGTGGGACAATGGAACGATTTACAACCAGTGCGCCAAAAACACAGGATTTGGAGTTGCAAACGCGTTTTGAATTTGTTAAATTTTTAATAGATTTTTGTTAATAATTGCTCGTCGCACACAAAACGAAGTTATAATAATTAACAGATTACGAAGGTAATAACTGATTAAAGTGTTTTAAATTCTGTTTGTCGAAAAATGTTTATGAAGTACACGTTTCTGTAATGGATTATCCATGATGTTAGTGACTATCGAAATAAGAAAAATTTGGAAAAGTATTTGCCTTAAGTCACTATTAAAAAACGTCGTCATGAAAAAGCTGTTTATTTTCTAATCATCAAAGAAGTTATTGCCCAGATGACATGTTTCGGTAAACTACCATTTTCAAATCTTTAACAGTATGAAAAGTCACGATGTGACTTTTAATTCATTGAATTAAAATGTCTTCCACATCGTGACGTTTCATACTGACATTTTAATTCAATGACTTTTCAGTGACTTTTCATACTGTTAAAGATTTGAAAATGGTAGTTTACCGAAACATGTCATCTGGGCAATAACTTCTTTGATGATTAGAAAATAAACAACTTTTACATGACGACGTTTTTTAATAGTGACTTAAGGTAAATACTTTTCCAAATTTTTCGTACACGTTTCTTGTGAAAATAAACTTTATTTACAGTACAATTTAATTCAAAATGAAAGAAAAATATGTACTAGAAATTCTTAACACGGAGATTTAAATTGTTTTTCGTTTTGGTGATTTATTTGTTTATCTGTCAAAGCAGCTGTTAAAAGTGGGCCCGCTCCTTTAGAGCAGTTGTTCCCAACCGGTGGGTCGCGACCCAAACGGGGGTCGCCTTGGGTTTTCTAGTGGGTCGCCACCGGTTTTAAAAGCAAAAATTTAATAGCCGGCGTATGCATACTATTAAATATTGCAAATGAGAAGCCGGGCCGCGAACATTTTTAAAAAATATAAAACGGCCGCGATTAAAAAAAGGTTGGGAACCACTGCTTTACAGGGAATAATCTGCTTCGGGTGATTTGCATGCATTTGTTTGCATTTTGTAGTTCGTATTTCACGGCATTGGGCGTTGACCTAAAACCGGAGTTGACGTGAAATTCCACTTAAAGGTTAAGTTCACGATCGATGCTACGCCGCGTGCCTGCCATAAAACTTTTATTTAGTTCATCTACTACTCTTTTTTTTTACCAGAAGCGCATCGTCGTTTTGGGGCTAGTTTTTGATTAATTATTATTTCTCGGAAACTAAAGTAGATATAATTTTTTTTACATTTTTCTCATACTTTCGGACATCGGTTCTTATCGTGTTTTTTTTTCTGTCGGAACAGTTGTCAGTCACCCTGTACATAATTAGTTGACTGACTTATCCTATAGATATAATAATTAACACTATGTGTTTCATCATGTCAATGTCGCGTACAGTTATAGAATAATTAGATGCCCAGTATTTTTTAATTTCAGGTTTAATTAAGCAAACTAATAAGAAATAATTATTATCTTACATAAATGAATATTGCGCGTTATTATAAAAGCAATAAAGATTTATGACGTTTCTAATTGCAGAAAGAAATAAGTATGGGTTTGTAATTTGCATAAAGAAACTTCGGTAAATAAATTTTATTTATTTGCTGAAGTTGCGAGCCATTTCTTCGTTCTCTGTGAAACATCACGTACTCCCTTTTTTGTTAAGTCTTCTTTCACAAAAAATCAAAGTTATTGAATTCTTTTTTGAATGAACACTTATGTATTTAATCCGTTAGTCTCTATACCACCTGGGGTCCATTTTCACTTTTCCTACTCTGCGTGCGCTACTTCATTTTCTTTTCTCTTTACATTTCCATTTGACATGTTTCTCGAAGCCTATCCTTTTGTGTTTTTTTTTGGAACTGTCACTTTATGAATAACGAAAAATATAATGAGAGTCAGTTGCAGGAGTTATGCGAAGTAGTAAAGGTGAGATTGTAAAGAAGTCACAGTGAATGAACAGTGAACAAGAAGCTGTTTCTTTTATTACAGGGCCGGCTACAGATTCATTTAGATGTATTCTATAGTTTAGTAAACTTCTTCCATTTCTTTCTATTTCCTAAAGCTACCTTCTAGTTTTGAACCCTGCTTTATTGATCTTTTTTTTTCTCTTTCCTTCTGGTTACTTCCATACGATACTTTTATTCTTCCCTTTTTAGAAAATTTCATGTAATATACTACCGCTGTTTTTGATGTTTATTTTCCTCATTTAACAACAAAATCTTTCATTCGTTTGCACAAATTTGTTTGTTAATAAATTCCATTACAAATATTTTAGGTATTTCTTATTGTAAATAAACTTTTCCAGAAACAAACGTATCAAGTATGATTTCGAATACCTAAAAATATTATAAAAGAGGCAGAATTTACATTTGTAAGGGAAGAGGCATGACGAGAATACTCTTGGACGACAAAAAAAAATTTCTGGGAACATCTTCGGCATTAAAATCCATTTAACATAAATAAACTATAATTCGTTACAAATTTAGCATGCGAACGACAAAACGAATGTTTACGCCAAATGGTAATGAACTGAGCGCCACTTTGTTCTCAAAATAAAATAAAAAAGTACGTTATGAAATATTTCATAATAAAAAGCGTTTGCCGAAATCATCTTGAGCTTGTGCTTTGAGTCACGGAATTATTTCTAATATTTTAAACGCGCAAACACAAAGGATCGTTAAAGAATTAGCATTTGCGAGCTATATCATTTTCTATAATAAATAAATAATTAGTCGCTGTCCACGCAGATGTTGCTATTTACATACTCCTTATAATTAAATTAGCTGGGAGTTTTTGCCCCATGTAAATAATTTACAACTTGCGTATTTGGCTCTGGTTTTAATTGATTTGTATTCTTAATCTGATTCTCCTTAAGATAAGTGGCCATTAAAATACGGTATAGTAAATAGTCAACGCTTAATCGGCTAATCGATCAAAATTGATTAATACTATCCTATAGAGTAAGCAAATGATCTCTTCAATTAAAAAGAGCTTCCCTAATTTGTTTGTTAAATTAGATATAATTTAGGTGACCTTGCCTGTAATTTATTGCAAAATTCTTCTTCTAAATTGTAAACAAAAATATGTCCTCTAATTATAATCGACGTCTTTCTTTCTACGCATTGATGACTCGTATAGCTGCGAGAGTAGTTACATAGGTAATAACAAGCAGACAAACAACACCTGAGAATGACAATGACTTCGAGGTTTAAGCGTTCACGTTTATCAAAAAAATCTTTAATTTCACACCTAATTAGCCGCGCGCTGTTTTGATCACGTACGTACGTACGGTTTTGAAAAAATTCGGTTCAATTTCACGAAAAATATCGAACGCAATCATCATCATCGACTGTCGTTAGTACGTTCGCGTGAATTTCATTGACCGTGTTTATTAATACGGCAAATGTTTGTCTTTTTGCAACGGTGATTAATGAGAAAGCGCTTCGAAATTTGCAAGTGCGCAAGATATTAGAAGCGAAATTTGAGAATTGTTTTGTCATTTTTCTCTCGAAGGAGGAGGAATTTGTGAATTGCGTCAGTTCATTCTCGGTAACACAATTAAAAGAAGATTAGGTCATTTTAGAGGAGAGACAGCGGGGAGGATGATGACTAAACTTTGTAAAAAAAGAGGATTTTCCGATGTGTCTTTTGCATAATACAAATTATTGTATTTTGACAAGCACTTAGGAGTTATTTATCAATTTAATTGCAAGCTTCAATATGTTAAGGATTTTAGAAAACAAAATATTTTACTTTTGTATTGAAAATAGTTTTTGGGGTCACCATTAGATGCAAAGCTTGAAAAGGCTTAGAAAATGGGGCTTCTTACATAAGACTTCAAAAAAGGAATAAAATATGGGCTGTTTACGACAATAGAGTCGTTGATAAGGTGTAGATCGTGAATGAAAATAAAAGAAGACACTGAAGGTTAGAACAGTGAAAAGTGAAAACAAAAGCAAAGGAAAATCGTGTGAAATCAAAGGGTAAGACGACTGGCAGTTACTATACCGGATAGCCAAAAAGCATTGACCACTGCTAAATTATTTGGAAGGAGGAAAAGAAGAAGAAGTATTAAAAAATATAAGATCACAAGGAAAAATCTGTTTGAAAGGGAAGAGCTGGCTAATAATTAAAAGGAACACCAAATTAATAGGAAAGGGGAGACTTAAAAGTGGAATCGGAAGATGTTTGTTTAATGCATTAGGATGAACAAAAGAATAATAAAAAATTGAAGGAAGGAGGACCCGAGGGTTAATAACTTTAGGACAATAAGAAAATTAATAATTAGGAAATAAAAAAATTTAAGAAGACCAAAAGGGATTTAGGTAGCACAGGTCTGATCACAAAAGTAGAACACGTAAACTGGGCGACCAAAAGGAGCTTGACAGATAGGAAAATACAAGGAAGGAATCGGAAATGAATGGGCCTAGTCAAGAGACACAGACATGAACATTGAACACGAGCAAAATAATTGAACGTTAGAGGATTGAACAGCAGGACAAAAATAACACAAAATGATTAGGAAATAAGAAACGAAGATGAGGGCAAAAGTGACCTAAAAAATTAATTGGCACTTTTGAATGAAAATCTGAATAAATGCAATGTAAATGCAAAAGTAAATGAAGTAAAGTAGGAAGCAGATGAAAACTGCAAAGTGGAAGTGGATGGAGGCCATGAAACGCAGGGATACACAATTGGACAAACGAAACAATCTATAAACTGAAAAATTAGACTAAAAAAAAGAAGTAGTTGAAGAAAGTGAGTGACAAAAGGGAAGCCAGGTTAGAGCACGAAAGTAAAATATCGCATTTTCTGAAGAGGAGAAACAAAGTAAACCAAGCGACCAAAAGGAGCTTCAAATTATTGGAAAACACGGAAGGAAAGGTAAAGTTAAAATTGGAAGTGAAAGGGCATAGTCAAGAGACACATAAATGGACATTGCGAACAATCAAAATAATCGAAAATTAGAAGAAAGAAGACTCAAATCAGTTGGCTAATAGCAATAGGTTAAAAGTAACACTAAATGGTTAGGAAATAAGAAAAGAAAAGGAGAACAAAAAGGAACCAAAATTTACCACATATGTGCGAACTTCTAAAGTATGTAAGCCTAGCCCATCTGCGAGCATAAAATTTTGGAAAATAAGAAAGGAGATTATTACCGAAAAGTAAAAGTGGGTGGAGGTCAAGAAACGCAGGATAGACAATTAGACAAACAAAATAATCTACAGCTGGAGGGAAGGAGAAGAAAACCAGATGGTTAGACAATTATTCAAAAGAAACTCTAAAATTAGAGAAAAAAAGAAACGGTTGAGGAAGAGTCACACAGTGAAAAACTAAATCGTGGCAAAAATTGGAGAAAAGGAGACAATAAAAAAGAAAGTTTTGCCCAAAAGGGGATCAAAAAGACTTAAGTAGCACAAGCATGGCATGCAGTTGAATGCAAAATCGTTACAACAAAAGATTTCTAAAGAAAGTGGAGTAATAGCAAAGATTGTGTGTCTGAAGAGCTAATTTCTTTCGAATACTCTTCTTGTTGATGATTGCCTTTCAAATTACAAACACAAATAACAAATTTATTAAAAAAGTGAAGAGGTTGGGCAATCAGATTATTTAAATAGCGAAGGGATGAAATTGTTACAAAAATAAACCAAAAAGAAAGTTGAACCAGAAGCCATGAACCTGTGCCATCTGAATGACTACATATAGTTTTCTTTAGCTTTTAATAACTTTGAGTTGGAATTTTATTTTCAAATTGGAATTTAACTTTGTAGTTTGTATCTCTTTGTTTGTTGTTATATCATCTTTCCTCATTTGCAGTAGGTGAACAATAACATATTTATTAAAAAAAAAAGTAATGAGGTTACTTTTGACGCAAATAATGGGGAGACCACATCTAGCAAATTACACGTCTCGATACGGTTCACGTACGGAATAGTTTGCTAGCGAGAATTCATGACAATAAGTTAATGTTTAGCTAAGGAAAAAATGTCGGCAAAAAATTAATTGTTTATGAGTGAGTCTGCGGAGACTGGAGCGAAAACAATCTTGAAGGCACAATTTTGAAAAATTAATTTCATAAAGTGCCATGTCATATAATATCCTTGGAGATTTTATTCTTTTTCTTATTACTTTTAACTTCGAATTTTCATCTTTTAATTTGAAGAATCTTTTCTAATTCCTGCAATCAGTGGAGACTGACTCTTTTCAAGTCATTGAGTGTGTGTGCATTTCAAAACACAATAAATTGAAGAAACGTTTTTTTTTAAAGACTCGATTAATCTTTCGCTTATTAAGAGTTGAATTTAACTATGTATGTATTACAGAGAAAAACAAGCACTTAAGTTAATAATCCGCGTCCTCAAATAAATAATAATACTTCAATGATTAAAATAACGCGGCAAAATCGATGCGGTACGAGCCTTCTGAGCTGCTTGCATTTTAGCCTTGACCAGAAAGAAGCAAGACCATGGGTCATCAGCCGCAACAGACTCAACCCAGGTGACTATATAAATGGGAGCAACAAAGATGGTACAGATATAAAGTTACGTGAGCTCGTCCGAGATGATTACCAGAACCGTAAGTAACACTTTATCTATTTTGACACATCTAACGCTCGTCTTCCCCCAAACATTAAAATTTTTTTTTCATTAATCAAAAGT
Organism: Dorcus hopei; assembly: GCA_033060865.1. Taxonomy (NCBI): domain Eukaryota; kingdom Metazoa; phylum Arthropoda; class Insecta; order Coleoptera; family Lucanidae; genus Dorcus; species Dorcus hopei. The sequence continues at coordinate 39,998,640 of CM065426.1, forward strand.
TTTCTTCAAGTTTTTTTTTCTTTAATCTACGTTTTAAATTAAATCATTTATTATCTATTGGCTGTTGTGGTTGTGTGTGTGTGTAATCAATTTAGTTTAATTTTTTTGTAGTAAATTTTTAAATAAGTAAATTCTATTTTATCTTATTTTAAAAGAAAAGTTACTTAAATGTGATTGTTTTGGGACTCGTCTAATTTAATTTTTAGTGATTTAGTTATGTTCTTTAAGAAACTTATTTTATATCGTAAAGGACGACTATCTCGTTCAAGTTGACAACGAGATGATTTATTTTCGCGCGGCAAGAAAGTACAATCACAATAAATAATGATTGTTTTTTAATCAAATTGCAATCAAATACAAATCCATTTTTATTTGCAATTTTCCTGATTTGTTTGATTTTTTTTTTTGAAATTTGGGGGCAGCAAATTTTCGCTAAAATTTGAAAGAAATGGTGACGACATAATTTCGTTTAAAAAACGTATTTATTTGGCAGCATTTTTTAATTAAAATTTCATGTCTCTTTGGTGTACTTACTCAATAGTGAAATTTTATTAGCTTTAACTAAAGTTAAGTTGAACACAAAGGAAGACAATAAAAAGAAGAAGGATAAGAGACATCGACTTTAAATAGTTAAATAAAATAATTATTTTAATATTCAAGTCTTCTTTTTTGTTTTTGCTTTTAGTCGCACCATTTCTTTTTGAATTAAAAACCCTTTGACACTTTTCCGTAATTTCTTTTACGTATTTTTTTCTTTTATATTTGCATTAATTTTTCATATTAAAATTTTCTGAAAATTCTCTTAATTCTTTTCCAATTTGAACATAGTTTCTTGTCCGTAAAAAATTTATAAAACCAATTTATCCTAATTTTTTGGAGCTTTTTACTGTACAATAATGGTTTACGAAAGTTGAATATTCCAGTCTTCGAGGAACTCAAAAGTATCTTTATTTGTTCAGATTTTCTTCCATTTGAAAAAAAGAAATGAAAATTAGAAATTATTGAACTGACAATTGGTTTGAGAAAGATTTCAGGTAAACATTTTTATCTCTTTAAAAATTTCGATATTATAAGCATATGAGGTTGATAAAATTTAATTTATTAAATAAATATTAAATTTAATTATTTAATAAATGAAGCCGGGCTATTAAATATTTGCTATATAAAAAACAACAAAAAAGGAAGAAAAATAGAACTCTTCAAAATTTATAAAAAATTACCCAAAAAATTCTTTTCTTTACTTTTCAGAAACTGAAAGCTTAAAACGAAGCTTTCCAGTACTTGTTCTTTGTTCAAACTAGGATGCATTTTGCATATACAGTATCGGACAAAAGTGAGGCAACAAATAACTAATTTCTGCTAGTAAATTATATCACAAAATCTTCTAAGCGGACACTAAATCGCGCAAATATACACTTTACGTTTCGCAGTCGTTCGACTGCTTCGAAGCAGTCGAACGACTGCGAAACGTAAAGTGTATATTTGCGCGATTTAGTGTCCGCTTAGAAGATTTTGTGATACAAATTTCATCGGACAAGAACCAACTGTAAAAATGCTAGTAAATTAGTTTTTATCTCTTGATGAGTTGATGACATATCCAGGTCTCATATGACGAAGTATTTTTAACTTAATAATAGGAATAAGACAAAGTATAAAGCTGTATTATTATTAGTTTTTCGAATTAAAGCAAAAATTGAATTTACATATCACGACAAAAGTTAAGCAATAATTGTAAATTGTTCAAAAAAAAACAAACAATTCCTAAATTAATTAATTAACACGAAACTACCATTAGTTTATTTAATATTTTGATGGATCATCTTTACTTTATATAACAGCAGCACATCTTCTGGGCATAGAACCTATTAAATTGTCGATAACATTTTGTGACATTTCTTCCCACTCTCTTCGTATTCTAGTTTCTAATTCATGTTTGTTAGGAAAGTTTTGGGTTCTAATTCGTCTCTCTACTTCCTCCCATAGATGCTCTATGGGTTTCTGATCTGGAGTTTGCGACGGCCACTTCACAATCCGAATATTATTTTCCTGAAACCATTCTTTTACCAGCAGTGAAGAATGTTTAGGGTCATCATCTTGTTGGAATATGAATCTTAACGGTATATTCCATTCCGCTTAAGGTAACATTGTTTCCCTTAAAATGTCCCTATAATGGAACCGATCCATATTATCTTCTATGAAGTGTAATGCTTCCTCCACCGTGCTTAAGAGTGGGGACTATGTACTTGAAATTAAATCTTTCATTTTTAGGACGTCTTACCCAACGTATTCCGTCAGATTTAAACAAATTGTACTTTGTTTCATCACTAAATAAAACTTTACTACAATCTTCACGAGTCCACTGAATATGTAGTCTAGCAAACTCTAATCTTAAGGCTTAATTTTTTTAGAGATAAGTGGTTTTTTGGCTGGGCGACTTCCAAACAGATTTACTTCAAGCAGCCTTCGCAGTACGCTTCGAGTACTTAGATTTAAATAAAAAATTTCACCTTTTATTCTTGAAGGTTCGTTGCTTTACTTTTGTCCGATACCTATTGTATTTATATACGATTGAATCTTTGAAAAATACAGATTTTGCAATTAGCGAAATTTTATTGATTTACATTATTTATTATTATTATTTAATCCTCCCTCCCTGGGGAGGACTGAGAAATTTCACAGAGCAGGAGTTTTTTTAAATTATTTTCTAAATTGAAAATTCTCTCGGCTTGCTTTCATTATTTTAATTATTTTTACAACTTAAGTAACACATAAAAATTTTTCTTTTTTTAGAAACTGAAAGCTTAAAACGAAGCTTTCCAGACTTGTTGCATATATTTATACATAATTGAATCTGTGGAAAATATTGACTTTGTAATTAGCGCAATTTCAATGATTTTACATTATTTAACCTTTTACTGGGAAGAACCACGAAACCTGACAGAGCATGAATTTGCTTTCCATATTTTTTAAATCGTCTCGTCATGCCTTCAATTTTCTTTTTTATTTCTGTTATTTTTTTAACAAGTCATTTTCTATGTTGACATTTATCAAACAAAATTGTAAATGTTATTATTATTTCAGTGTATATCGCCAGTAGTAATCATAATGCCATTATTTATTTATAATTTTATAAAACTATCAAATTAAATTATATTTAAGGATAGCGCCCATAAGAAATTAAAAAAGGATGATGCTCAGAAAGAAACGAAACATTTTACGCTGTCTTTATTTTTCTTTTATAATCTTAATAATAATTTAATATCTTTTTACGTTATATTTGAGAAACTCAGATTAGAAAGCTTTAAAAAATAATCACTGGGTGTTACTATATGATCTGAATATTAATTACTTTAAATAAACAAGTTATTTGAAAAAAAACTTTTTTTTTCTTATTTTAGATCTATTTGCTTTGAATAGAAAAAAATGTTGTCTATCAATTATGCGACCTGCATCAAATGAACCATTTTTGTTTCTTTTATGATAAGAGGATGGCCCAAAAATTTGTTGCAGCCTCTATAGAAGTGTTTACATCACATACATACAGGTGTCCCAACCAAAAGTAACTGAAGTATCTCATTTTTTCGCTTTACCGCTTAAATTTTTTCATTAAACTTTGTTTAAAGAATTATTTATTTTTTTTGTTCACTTAGAGATGTTTAATCCTGTGTGTGTCCAAATGGTTTTCATTCTTTTATTTTTTAATATAATATAATAGCACTGTTTAAAAATAAGCATTTACTAGATTTTGTTCTCCACAGTTGTGCTTTTTCTGAAACAATTTTTAATTATATTTTATTTTACCTAAATTTGATAAATACTTTGAAGCAATTGGAATCTATTCTTTTTGTTACTTCCTGATAAACATTTATTTATTTTTTTTATCATCAGAAGAGCGTACAGTTTCTTAAACAGTTATTGTTCTGAGTGACTTGCACTCTCAAACTGGATTGTAAGTACATATTCTACGCTATGCAAACCGACTAACGGAAAATTCGATTATTGCCTCACATTTCAATATTTGGCATGACTTCGCGTTACTTCGTTTTTAATTTTCAAGGTCAATAAACCTGCGTCGTTAATTCTCGATCTATTCTTGGCCCAATTCACACCTCCAAGGCACGACTTAGCAGCCAATTACCACGCGAGAGGAATGTGCAGTTATTTTGCTGCCGAATCAATTAGTGGTCTTGGGGCCTTAATCTCCGCAGCAAATATTTTTGTTCCAGTTTGAATTGCGTTGCTTATAATTTTTTTTTTATTTTCAGTTGTTTATTTTCGGGTGTTGTTTAACCTTGGGGTTGGCTTTCCCGGCGGATGAAACCCCCACTTTAGAGGTGGTCCAGGCCAAGGAAATTCACCTACCACAGCAGGTGGTGTTGACGAAAGATGTTGTGAGAGAGCCGTTCCTTCCTACGCCGACCCCTACGGAAGCGGCCCCCAGCAGTTCCGAGCCTCAAGCTCAAGCGGTTGAGACTCCAGCTCGGATTGCATCTCCGTTGGAACCAACTGAAGAACAAGGGGAAGACTTAGCACCGCCCTTGGATGCGGGGCAGAACGTTGGAGACAAAACTGATTTGGAGACTGCGAATACATTCTGGGGTGGATACGGCGGGTACGGTGGATACGGCGGTTGGGGATGGAGGAGGCCCTATTACTCCGGCGGATGGGGACGTGGATGGGGTGGTTGGGGCGGCTACGGAGGAGGCTACGGTGGTTACGGCTGGGGAGGACGTTCTTACTACCGTCCGTGGGGATGGGGAGGGTGGAGATGGTGACTAGAACCCCAGTTCGTTTTTCCATAATCTGTCAGGCACTTAAATGATTTTTGCACAAGTTTGTACCATTTATTTATTTTTTAATTTCATTTAGAAGTACGTACGGGTTTTGGTGGTAGTGCAGATGTTGTTTATGTGCCGCGATTAATTGTCTCACGAAAAAAAATCAGTTTCATATTTTACTCGTAGCAAAATTTATTTTAATTTCTTTTTTTTTTTTCGTTTTGTGTGTGATGTGTTTGCCTGTAGGTATATCATTCCACGAAGGCATTTGTATAAAGTTATAATAAAGAATTTGTACGAAAACTATTTTTTTACACTCTCATGTACTGTATGAAACCCACCCAAATACAAGATAAATAAAATATGTAGGTTTAACTTGAGGAAAATAAGTTAAGAAAACACAGTAGAAGCCCCAAAAACCAATGGTAGTCTGAAGTGGACGCGGATGGTTTGGTCACGTTAATGAAATGGAAGCCAAGATAACTGTAAGGAATGTGAAGCGAATAGAAAAAGAAGGTTAAGAACAACATGATTGAAAGAAGTGAAAAGAACAAAGAAAAAGAGACGTTTAATTGGAGAAGACGAGGTATCTAATGGTAAAATAAAATGGAAAGAGAGGTGTATATCACTCAGCTGTATATGTATACACAAACAATTACTAAAATAGGTTACCCTGCAGTAGTAGAAATTAGTATATTATAATTATAATTATTATTAGTAATTCACTTAAGAGCAATTTTTTTTTTTATTTTCGATTTTAATCCTATTTCTTTTTCAATTAAAAAAATTGTTGAGTTCTTTTATTTATGTATACTTTTCAATTTTTTACGACATTTTTTATTTTGTACTTGTATTCCTTTTAACGGCTTCACAGAAGCAAGATACATTTTTTGCTATACTGCGTACCAACTTTTTTTTTCAATTTTCTTAATCCTTTTTCAACCCTTGTGTTGTTGTCTTCGTTTTTACGTTTTTCATCGTAATATTATAATTGGTTTGCTTGAAACTATTTACCTACTTACTGATTTCATTTTCCCTGGAAACTTTTTCTGAGTTTTTATTTTTTTATTACAGTAGACACATATAAAAGTATAAACTGTTTTGTTTTATTGTCATTTCTAAATTTTATATTACTAAATATTTTTTAATTGTAGAACTAAGGTCAAATACCTAGTGAATGAACAATTAAGACATTTTCTTATTTTCTGGCCGCTGCAAGACATCACATCATTCCTGCGATAGTTAAAGAATATAAAATAAGAATGTTTTGACATTAAAACCCAGTGTATGAACTATGAACAAACCAATTCTTTAAATGAGCTTTCACAGAAATATACGTCTCTGTTCGAACTATTCATTCACTGCGTTGTGTTCACTCCCTATTTCGATAATGAAATTTATCATAAAAAAAAATAATTCGTTAATGGATACTGCAGTATACAAAATTAATCCAGTATACATTAATTTGCTTATTAAATTAGAAATATGAAAGAAAGAACTTCTTTTTAAATTTATTCAAACTGAAAGTTTAAGAATATTGGAGAAATCAACATTATTTTTTTAAATTAAGACAATCTACGTTTGGAGAAGTTAAAACAAAACTAAAATTCCAGAGAAATTTATTGAAAATTTTCAATTTAATATTCGTCTTTATACCTCCGTATAGGCAACTCTAATTTTTCAGTTGCTTGCAAAGATGTCATCTTTAGTTTATTATTAGTTGAGGTTCTGACATTATTATCGTTTATGTTTATTATTATTACTTTTGTATCAAATCGGCTAGAAAGAGAAGGTTCTATGAGTGTAGCAAAAGTATTAGTATGTCCTCTAGTATTATATTAAAAGTTAAATAGAGTACATATAACATAGGAGAAAAGAAGCGTATTTATTCAAATATTTATTTCTCTCAAGATGTTACCACAGAACGTAACAAGAAATAATTAATAAAATATGCAAAACACAAAAAATTCTAGAGAAAGAATTCGTCTTTCTAAATTTTTTTTGAAGCTATTTTGATGAAATATACCTACAGGCTGCGCATTTCTAGAATAAAAATCAGGGAATCCTATAATTATGTAAGTTAGATAGAGAAATAATAATGCCTAAAAAGCGTAGGATAAGAAAGGTAGATGGCCGAAGCAAAGCCATGTTGCCCATTGTGTGCTATCGAACTGGAAGGGAGGCCGCACGCATACGCGATAAATGCCTAAATATAGTGATTTCATGATCGGTTTAGTGACAACTCTAGTGATATCATTTTAATCAAACCATCCATGTTTTAACTAATATAGAATCTCTATAAATAAATTTTGTCCGTTTACTTGTCTCTTCATATCTGCACATGCACTGTCAAACTGATAGCATGTTGGTATCACTCCACACATATGACGTTTCTTGTTTTATTGAACAGTATATTTAAATGTATTCATAATAATTTAATGCATTTTAGACAGGCGTTGTTAATTTTGAGAGCAAGAAACATTTTCTAAGTCAATAAATTATACGCCATACCAAATCTAATATGGCTTTTATCTTTATCCACTGACATGTTATGGCGTTTTCGATTAACTGCTCAGCAGCTCCAGATCAAATTGCACATGCGCATAAAGAGCGAGCATTTGTGGTGACGTATTCGGATGACTGTTGCACTTTTGGAGATCAAAATTTGGCGCATTCGATTGAACTGGCTTGCACCGTGACAGAGCAAAATTTTTACACCGTGTTGAGAGACGGTGGAAAAGAGCAAAGCATTACTGGAAGGGATGCATGTGGTGTTTGATATTATAAGGTGGGTTCGTTTATTCAACTCCGTTCACTCTATTTACTCTTTTCACACTCTAAGGAGTGAGAGCGAATAAGTTTTAATATAAGTAAGAGTGAGACAAAAGTGCGAAGAGAGTAAATAGAGTGAACGGAGTTGAATAAACGAACGCAGCTATAGTACTAACACATTAGGGGCCGTTTACAGAAAATTTAATTGCAATCAAATTTTAATGACGTTGTTAATTTGACAGTTCGCAATGTAATTCTTATGACAACTTAATCGTGATTAGTTTAATTCGAAATTAAATATTTGATTTGCTTTCTGTAAACCCACCCTTAGTATATTCGTTTTAGATGACTTGGACTGCCCCAAGTCATCTACGTCAACGAAATGTGCATTCGTTTTAAATTTTCGGCCTGTCGGATTTGACATTGACATATTCGTTTTAATTGCCACTACGGCAACGCTGGTGTTGACGTAATGCGCACCTACTCGAGAGTAGGGTCTAGTTGCGTCAGCAAGTTAAGGTTAACCTGCAACTTTTATGGCCGTATGCACAGACAAATCTCAAGGTGGACTTGATACTTAAAGCTAACTTCATATCAAATTGTGCGCCATATAGTTACATTGTTCAAAGTAAAGGTTTACTTTGGCTTAAATCTAAATATTTGTCTGTGCATACGGCGGTTAGTTTTATTTCAGATGTTTGTTACTACGGATATCACGGATACAGTGCGATTTATGTATATGTTCGCTGCCAAAACATTCCCGCTGTATATGTTCATAAGTAAATACAAAATTCTATACCCGAATTCATATTACTTTCTTGAGATTTCTTTAAATAAAACCATTAGGCCATTATGCTCATAAAAATAAATAACACGAATTCGTAATATAAAAATGAGTTTAATATGTTAAATTAGTGAGGTTATGTAGTTATTAATGTCAACTTGTCAACACAAAATCTATTCGCTTTAGATCAATTTCTGGTACAACCACAACTTGATCTATATGTGCACTAGTTACTTGACGATGACGTTATTCACTGCTTTCCATTCGAAGTTATGACGCCCCGGGGCATAAAGCCTGGAGCACCCCAGAGTCACTCGGGGCTACTTGTTCAATGGAACGGTGTGTAAGCCATTTTATGACAAAAAATAATGGCGCGAAATTTGTTCAATAGGTCGGTGCTGGGTGGGTGCGCAATGCCGTCGCATGTCATGGTGAAGTTTAAATTTACCATACTTCTGAGTTTTACTGGATAAAAAAGCACATACATTTACTTCGATTTGAGCATTATTGCATTTTTGGACACATAATCTGTGCATATAACAAATGACATAACCTTAAAACATGATCAGAGCTTGACCACAGGCTTGACACCTCTAGTTATTTGGTGGTCTTCGAAGGGTGAGGGGAAAGTGTGACCTTGGGGTGTGAAGTTCTCGCTCGGTGTCGCGCTCGTGTGGAAAGGAACATAGGGCTTTAAACCCCGGACAGCTCGGAGCTGCTCCTTTACGTGAAAGGAATAAAGCTATTGTGGCAAACCCAGGATTTCTAAAACGAATATACCTAGGGTAGGTTCCACTTAGGGTACGTTCCACTTAAGGATCAAAATGATCAAAGTAGCGGTGGCATTGTTCCACATAACGCTCACAACGATCAGAACAATAATAGTAGACACCCTGGTGCGAGGCTAGGAAAGCGATCACATCGCCCACAAAATGAACCTGGGTCGGCGTAAGACGTCACACGTGACGGCGCGAATTTAAAATATGTAATTGAAAAGTTAACCTAGCATTTTGCATTTTGGACGCAGTTAAACTTAATTACTGTGTTCCGTTTTACCGTAGCAATATTCTCTTGAAAACATAAACACAACAGAATCTGAACAAGTTCGTGAGAAGGACACACAAAAAGCCGTTCACTTCTCTCGCCGTTAAGACCAAATAATACAAGTGGAACGACGCTACGTACTCTATAGAACATAATCATTGTGATCCTTAAGTGGGTTCACCTGCCCAGGGATCACAATTGATTATCATTCTATAAACGTAACGTCGTTCCTGTTGGTCATAACGGCGAGAGAATTTGGCGGCCCGCTTCTCACGGAATTGTTCTGAGATTCTGTTGTCGAAAAAAATGCGCAGTACGGAAAATAGTGGTTTAACTGCGTCCGCTCTGAAATGCTGAGGATACATATTTTAAATTCGCGCCGTCGTGATCTGCCGACAGAACCGATGAGCGATCTAACCTCCCGCAGTGTCTGTCATTGTTCTGATCGTTATGACGTAACTCCTGCGATCACTGATCGTTAAGTGGAACCTACCCCTAGTATTTACCATCAACACCAACATAGAAATTTGAAAGTATCTATGGAGCTGAGCAATCACCGTTCAACAAAGCACATCTGATCCGATCAAGTTTAATTCTGTCATGAACTGATGTGGATGGGTGTTACACTTGAGCGGATTAGGATTGATCTTAACCGAAAATGCCATTAGTAAATGAATGTATGGTCCCGCGTATCTAAAATGCACTTCCTGCACGCAGACCTTTACCTTACCCTTAAAACCTTGTGATACAAGGCTCATAGAATTGTCAAATTGTAGCACTTAAGCTGTGCGCGACTATACACATACACCAGTGTTGACAACTACTGATAGTCGTTTTCCCCACACATTGGAATAAAGATTCCCTTTTATGCTTGTTTTCTTCCTCAAATTGGAATTTTAAGCTATTTTTATGCATTTTTGTCAAGATTTGCCTTAAAATTCAAATAATTTTTCTTCAAAGATTCCCTTTTTCTCAAGAAATTTCCCTTTTTGCAATTTTAACGCACGAATCCAGAAAATTCACACGAATTGGCAACACTGACGTACACGCAAAACCATGCATTTTTTTCAAATTTTGACATTAACAGTGCAGATGTCAAGCAAACGGACAATATTGATTTTATAGCGTTTTCGATTGACCGCACTAGTGGGCACTCAGAGTATCTTCATCTCGTGTTATTACATGAGGTTAAAAGAAAATGCAAATACACTGTGTGCAACCGGTGAATCGAAAACGCTATCAGTTAATTCTATCCAACGAGTTAAGAATATCGGGAGAGACTAAATATGGCTGCGTTTTACACGTCCACAAACTAGCAGTTCATCATTGTTTATAACACACTTTATTAACTACATTAAATTGAATAATAAATAAGATTCGAGAAATGTCAATAGTATTCTATACACTGGAGTTCTATAACTAAAAGTAACGTACTTGAAAGGAACTTACTTACATTACACTTGCTGCGCCACTGAACATCGAGAAAATCTAAAACTAACCTAAAAGTCATTTCCTTTTTAACTAAAATCTATAATAACATATCAATGTATCGTTTGAATATATTACTATTATAATCACAGTTGGTAAATAAATATATAGATTCGTATTACACTCAGATACAAACACAAAGTCTGGCAATTATTTTACGCTGGTTTCATTGTGAGAGAATTTTAAGTTCTGAACCGTTCAAATCATACGCAGTATGAAATTTATAACCAATTCTGTGCACTGCTCATGCTCAGTACGATTTTGAACGGTGCAGAACTTGAAATCTTGACGAATGGAACAAACCTTTTTCCGCTACGAATGCCAACGAACAACCATATTGCAGAAACTGACCTACCGCAAAGTGCTAACTTTGCGTCTAATGTAAATGCATTCTCCGACCGCCGTTTCTTCCCTCCTGTTTTATTCTTTCCTTATTGGTTCTGGCATTTTGTGGCTCCATCTATCACAAAAAATGGGCGATGTTTAGCAAGCATCCTTCTCCGAGCATCCGAGTCCTTCTCTGCCAGCAAACTTTTTACATTTTGACAAATTTCGAGTAGCATTTCGTTTAACCATAATAATACATCTCTCCAGGTAGCCAACGAGATAGGAACGAATGGACGCTCTAATTCTCCTTTTAAACTTTACATCACATCCCTTTCTTATTTACAGGTTTCGGTTTTCCACTCTGCTATTGTAACAGTAGCGTCACCACATATTTGGTGAGTTGTCTCCAAACCACCGATCACATCTCCAAACTGAACCGAGTTCGTCTCCAAATTGGGGCATCAAGTTTAGAACATTTGATGAGCCATATGTTTAGTTCTATTATCTGTTGTTTAAATATGTACTTGCAAAAAAAATTTGCATTTAACGGAGAAAAAAACGAAAGGCGATCGATTTTTTCTTATTTCTTGGACGAAGAAACAAAAATTAAAAGTTTTCTGATTCTTTATTTATTTTTTGTGTTTTTCATAGTTGATTGTGTTCTGTCGAACTGTCGAAATTCGTTGATAGTTCAAATATTTTTTGTTATTGATTTTTATACATACATAATTGTTTGATAGGTTTTCTTATTTCCAAATCGGTGACCATTTTTTATTTTTTCATTTGTTACACAACCAATAGTCTTTTGTTTACCTATTTAAAAAATGGAGTAGGTACATTTTTTTATTAACTCACTTTTTTTATTAAATACTTACCATCTCTTAGTTCGCTTACTATTTACATTCTCTGAATGTAAATTTCCCAAAATTATTAATGGGTTCAATGAAGTTTGGAATGCGTTTTATATGAAAAAAGAATCACAAGCTATTACAAAAGTTGAAGCAAGTGAGTCAATAAAACCACTCCGTGACTTTTTAGTAACTTTTACTTACGATTGAATTTTCTAAAATGAAAACTGTGTAAACTATTTACTTCAAAATTTAAGAAGAAGTTTGCCAACTAATTTGTAAATAAGAGAATAATGCAGCTTGAGTGCTCCAATTTGACAGTTCTGTGAGCCTTGTATCACAAGGTTTTAAGGGTGAGGTTCGTGTGCGGGAGGTGCATTTAAGGTGCGTATGAGTGTACCTATTCCAAAACTGTTACAGGCATTGCCGTTCATCTGAATCGTTTTGAATTCCGAAGAAAACCAATTGGGTATAATATATTATTATTATTTCAATTTCTGCACTTTCTTTTTTCTTATATATTCTGTTCTTATCTTATTTATTACTTCATGAACGATAGTGATAAAAGGAACGTAATGTTGCCGTTTGTGATAAGTATGTACAAGCAGAGATAATAGAAGTAGACAGGTGGCTCATCAAGGCCTAGTTTCATAAAACGTAGTTAACCACTCGATCAAGTTCATCGTGTGATTAAGCAATATCATTGGAAGAAATTTAAACTTTGCTCCAAACTGGGCCCAAAATGTTCTAAATTTGACGCCCCAATTTGAAGATAAACTCAGTTTATAGTTTGGAGACAGCTCACCAAATAAATGGTGACGCTACTGTTACAATAGCAGAGTGGAAAACCGAAACTTGTAAATACAAATAACATTTAAACAAGTTTTAGAACTAAGAGGTGTGATGCAAAGTTGAAAAGGAGAATTAACAGAAAATTATAACACATTAACGAGTCCTGGACCTACTTTAAACTTATTTTTCTGTTACTTGAAAGCGACATCTGACGGTAAATGAGCCAATTGAGCTTCGTAATTAGCAAATAGTTTGTAACAAATGTTCAGTTTTCGAATTTGTGCATACAGGTGACATCTATTGAGTATTTAACAAACTATTCTTACAGCGTCCATCCGTTCCTAGTTCGCTGGGCGACGCTGGCTATCTGAAAAGATATATTATCCGTGGTATAAGTACGCCTCTTGCTTGTATATATTATGTTCTTTAACTTTCACATTTCATCATGATGTCCTTTTGTAATTTTAATTAAGATTCTTGCGCCAGTATCTTCCGTATATTTGCGAGGAGTGTACATTAATATGCGCAGCAAAATACTTTTTTCTTTTTATATATTTTCTAAAATAAAATTAATCATTGATTAATTCAATTATAAAAATATTTACATGATTGTGTATACAGTACGGAAACCGATTCGTTACATAACAGTTTGTATGATGGTCAGAACAGAGGAGGGAATATACAATGTGGAAACAGATTTTGTGACATGGTGACAACAAAGAAGGAAACATAAAAGACAAAGGTCACAATAGTTCTGGTGGAATGCGGACAACTTACGAGTTGCGAGCATATTCTCACACTTTATTTTTATTACTACGTTTACGCCATTACATTTCCTTCTTTGTCTTGATCATTACACGAGCTGCTATGTGACAGAAATCCATTTCAAAACTGTATACTTTATGGATAAAGTGTTTCCTTTCCTAAGTAAAAAAAAAAATAACACCAAATTTGAATATAATTAAAAAACTTAGCTGTACAAAACTTATAAATTAAAAATTCACAGTTTATTAGAGATCTACAGATGCGCTTACAATATTACCTCATTGTTATTTTTAATTTATTGTGTTTAATTAAAGTATGAGGGAAGTTTAGAAAGTTATAAATTGTGAGTAATAAATTTACGAAGAACGAAATAGCAGTAATAAAGTGCATGTTTAATGTAAACACATTAAAAACAAAATGCTTAAAAACCATGATAACGTATAAATAAATATGAAGTATGTACATGTGAAGTAAAAAAAATTCTTTTACAAAAATCGCCCGACTAATAAATTTATTGTTGTCGTCTCTTCTTCTCCTTCAGTTCCTTCTTTTTGTAGTAGGCCACTCTGTACTTATACAAAAAGAGGGGGTGGACCACACTGCTCTCGGCAGCTTCTAACGGATCAAGAACCTCGACGAAATTCGATGGTTGCACAATCAGAATTTCGTCATCAGGGTTACCATTCTGTTGGTAATCCTCGTCTTCCTTCTTTTGTTCTTTGGGTTCCTGGCTCGTGATTTCGGTGGCAGACCTCGCCGCCCTTACGTCATCTTCATCGAACGGAAGATGACTTTTGTGTGTGTACACTGGTAGAAAAATAACGATGACCTTGGTTATTAAATCATTATGCGTCCTGTACATAAGCTTATATTTTGAGTCACTCGGTAGAGTCGAGTGGATGGATCTGGGGTTGCGCCTTCGCGCCAGCCGCCTACTCTTTTGCAACCTATACGCAAACAAGGGGCGATAAACTATGGCGGCGGCTAAATCCAAATCATCTTCGTCGCCATCAGCGTATTGCTGCTCCTCCAATGATTTGGATGTCTTGATCAGATCTGTGTAGGTCTTATCGTCGACGACGAAGATGGGATCGAGGTAAACCAACTTCTGTTGTGTAGGCTCGGCAAGTCGCTTTGATAGTCTATGGGCGCCTTCCTCTGTTTCCTCTTCCCTTGCTATCACGTCGCTGTTTGGTGGATTGTGGTAAGCGAAGATGGCGTCTGGGCCTGACAGTTCTTCATTCTGTTCTTCGACTCTGTCCAGTTTTGGTCTGCAATGTCCCAATGCAATGATTAGGCTGAACATCCAAATTTGATAGGCAATCATCTGAAAAAAGACAAGCAATTATTTATCGTTAATTTGTTTGAAGTTTGCTTTCTATTTGGCGTGTTCACGTAATGTTGGTAATTGTGTTTGCAAATTAACAACGTGCTTGCTTGCTGCTGCTTCCGGAAGCGCGCGCGTGTTACAGCATCATTCAAGATCTTGCGTTTTAGAAATTGTTTGCTGATCAGGTTGTGTTTGAGTTCACAGTTCACAGTGCGTTCAAAATGTTCACTTTACTTTTATTAACCTTTTGGAAAGAGTGTGGAATATAAATTCAAATTTAATCGCCGTTTATCGTATAGTTGTCTATTTTTTTATGTTTATAACGTACGGGGAAAAGGTTGCAAATAAGTGTGATGTGTTTTATGATCTATTCTAAGTCTGGTTTTGTTCGTTGGTATTTTATCATCGCACCTCAAGATTTAAATTAAAAAAAGTCATTTCTATTAAAATTGTGCTTAGGTTTCTCTTTATCAGATTTTAATTTAATAAAAATGGCTCCTTCTACACTGCCAAATTTGGTTAAACAATTTGTAAATGAAAGTTATTTTTTGGGCTACTATTGGTTGTTCTTCTTTAAACATTTATTGCAACGACCACCTCTGAATCTCAAGCTTTTTAAAAAAAATATATATTGTTACATCCCATACTGCCAACAAATCTGTGTTTAAAAATTACTGTCGTGCCATCCAGATTCTCTTCGAGGAGGTTTGACGGAGTGCCATATTATTACTAGAACGTTCTTCATTTGTTCGACAGATTTCTCGAAAGCGGGAACCTCTATAAAAGCAGATTTGGGTGCGAGATTTAAATCAGTTTCTCTTTGAAGATCTAAGATGCTTGTTAACAGGTGTTCATAGAACGAAAAAATGTTGTTTACATGTGTGCTCGTTTCCAAGCCTAAACCTACTTAGGAGAGGTCGTTGAGATTGTGGTGGAGTTCTCTAGCTACTCGTCTGCTGATGGCGCCCCAAGTAGGGCCGAAATAGCAATTCAGATGATTGCAATCAAAATAGACACGCAACAAATTTCTAAATTATCAAATAATGCTTTAATGGCATTATTAGGCCACTTTGTGTATTAGTTGCTATTTGACAATGCTCGCACAATTTTAGGTCAAAAATCGGCCGCCTGATGTCGCGACCTAAGCTGTTGATTAACTAATAGAAGTGTTGGTTGATAGAAAAGTGCCGTAGCTCGTTGTTCAGTGTTTTTTTTTATATGTAAAGTGTAGACAATTAAATTGCTTTTAAACTGATAAACAATTATTTCCTGATTTTTCCGAATTCTTAACAGAGCGATAAATCCTCACCGTAATTGGATAAACTCGTTCTATAAACTGTCGTATTGTTCGTAACAAGAATTATTAATAATAATGGTTTTCGATGCAGTCCTACTAAATATCCTGAAAAGTTCATAAATAATTATCCATTGCGTAAAACAGACTCCAAGTGGAGACTTCAACGAAACGTTAAACTACAAACCTGAAAGCTTCTTGTGCTGTATAAAATGTTGAGGGCCATTTTGACAACGTTTTATCATTTCAGTGACTTGCAATATTTTTATTAATAATGTCAAACATATTTTGTAGGCATTATATTCCATACTTCAACTATTGTTATATTATAACAAAAATACTGAAGTAAGGAAGTACATATTTGATTCGAATGTACTAAATAGAGTAATGTAATTAATTGCAATTAATTTTGTTTAATTAGGACATTTTTACTGAAATTAATAACTTGTTTCAATGACTTTTACAATTCGTGCGGCAAAAGATTATTATCGGCAATTGAAACTGCAACGAAGTCAAAAATTTTAAAAAGCCTACGAGGTGCATTCTAGAACATTTTAATATTTTATATTTTATTGACGTTAAGCACCTTTTCTTCTCCAGAATTTAACAGTAAAAAAAAGGTAGTGGTATGTAATGATGACATAAATAATATATTCGTAATAAGTTCAAACAGGCATGGGCAGATTAAAAATCGTAAGAGTTTCTACATTTCGCTAATCGCTGACATGTTCAAAAGAATCTAATTTAATAATAAAAATAAAATTTACAAATTTTAGAAAACTTGACCATATCATGCAGGCAAGACGTCATTTTTTTCTACAGCCTAAGACAATTAAAAAATTGAAAGTAAAAAGTAGGGCTAACTTCTTTGCCCGAAAAAAACTTAAAAAAAATTGTTTTAGATGAAAATAGTGTAAGAATTTACAACAGAATGACGGATTTGTTCATCTTGTACTTCTACAGGTTCGATTATTATTCTCTTTTTTTGGACTTACCGTTTTATGTTTTTCCCACTTGTTATGCAAGAGTATCAGCACACTAACAAAAACGTCCTTGCGTAACAGATGTGAACAAGCTGCACTCTCGTAGATAAATAATATTACCATATTTAGTATAAGTCCTTATATACAACATATATCGCCTTGTTATTATGTCAGTTTATTATGCTAAGTGGTTGTGCCAACTTCGGGTGAAAATTATTACACGAGTTTTAAAAGTTCTTTCGAGTTCTATTTTTCATAAATGATTTCTTTTATTTTTGGATTGACTTGTCATATTTGATTGTTATAGTTTCAACTTCTTTTTCCAATAACAATTCTATCGCTCAGTGAAATCGATTTGATATTGTATTTTTTATCTCATTTTGCCTAGATAATTGATGATGCATTGGCAAGAAAGAAACTAATTTCACTGCCAATATTTTTGTTCATTTTCTTTTCGTTTCACTTCTGTCCATTACCTAAAGCTGCAAGTAGTTACAATCACGATCCTAATTAGAGACGGAACGTTTGTTTTTTCATATTTTATTTGGAAGAAAATACGAAAGAAAACCAAGTCACGTTTTCCAACTGATTAAAATTCTTTTGGTTGCGACATTGTTTGGCAGAAGTATGCGCCTCTGCAAATAATATTATTGTTTGTACACCTCATTATAAAATTATTCAAACGTTTTCTACTGATCTTAAACAGTATCTCAGTGTCTTAAGAGGGGGGGCCCCCTACATACAGTTGTCAGAATGCCGGACGCCCCGCTCTGCAATCAAATCATAATGCAGAGAGGAGAGAGGAGTCCGACCCAAGAGTCCGACCGCTGGAGTCCAATACAGTCCTACCATAAAAAAAACAATTTCAAAATGGAATGTTACACTTAAGGGGACCGTATGCCTACAGGGTGGATGATAATTGTTCCGACAATAAGAGAATCGATGTTACAGATTATGGGAAAAATGTTTAAAAAATTCTTTTGAACTGTTTATAATTAATTAAAAAATTACCCCAAAATCAAGCTGCGCCACTGCGTACGAAATGCGACGCCACGTTCTATAAATGCGGCAGTATAATAGGACTATAAACTTTTTTATTGACTACTCGCTTGCACACTTCTCAATTCGTTTTATTATATGTACAGTTGTGTTCAAAAAGGTGTTGTACAGCTACGTTTTAAATATCCTTGCTTTTGAGCGGCAATTGGTTTTTCTATTTTTGTGTTCAATGATATTATTATTGCCAGAAACCGTATATGTAACAAAACAACTTGTACAACTGTTTTTTGCCTTCATGAATGCACATACAAGTTTACACAGTACAAATTCTGTACAACACTTTTTTGAACACGACTGTACGTTTAACAGCTGGGAACAGAAGCTTGAGTTGTTTCCTTTACGCGACGTAATTATTAGTAATTTCTAAAATAACTGGAATTGCGTATGAAATAAGTGTAACAAATTCGCAAATAATTGTGTAAATAATTGTTTGTTAATTCGTGCGGATTATTTACTAGAGCGGAATGTACAGTTGCGGACAAAAAATTTCGGATGTCACTGTCATTCATCTGACGTATACATATAGGAATTTCTTAACTTTTACGTCAGTGGAATGACAGTGACATCCGAAATTTTCTGTCCGCAACTGTATTAGCTGTTTCGTCCACAAAAAAAAATCGCAAGGATTTAAATCTAGTGATCGCGGGGGTCAATATACGGCCTGTAACGTCCGAGAGCGCTATGTATTGTTTGTTCTCTGTTTATGTGTGTTAGACAAAGGCAACGCTCAGTGAGTATGTCAAGTTCCCCCCAATTTCACTTGCACTAGCTGTCGCAGTCGGAGACATTATTGTTTTCAACGTTACGTTTGATCAAATTGCGTATGTGAATGCATGTCACAGATTATGAGAAAATTTAAATTGCTGAGGTTGCTTGGAGAATGTGAAACGATTTATTAGACCTGAAATTCATCGCCGACAAGTCATAACTTTATTATATACAGCCGTTTTAAACGTCGTTGGTGATATGCGTACCTACAGTTTTAATCAAGTCGCATACGTGAATGAATATAATAGATTACGGGATCATTTTATAAAAATTCTATTGAAATAGTTTATAATTAATTAAGAATTTAATTCAAAGTGAAAAGAGTGCGTACGATGAGACGAGGAGCGATTTACAACCAGTGCGCCAAAAACATAAGATATAGAGTTGCAAGTACATACGTCTTGAATTTGTTAAACTTTTTGTAGATTTGTGTTAATAATAATTCATCATACGCAAAACGAAGTTGTAATAATTAACAGATTACGAAGATAATTGATTTAAATTCTGTTTGTCAAAAAATGTTTATGGAGTACACGTTTCTTGTGGAAATAAACTTTATTTACAATACAATTTAAATCAAAATGAAAGAAAAATACTAGCAATTCTTAACAGAGAGATTTAAATTGATTTTCGTTTTAGTGATTTATTTGTTTATCCGTCAAAGCTGTGGGGCTGTTGTCATCCTTTACACGGAATAGTCTGCTTCAAGTGATCTGCATGCATTTATCAAGTAAATATTTTGTAGTTCGTATTTCACGGCGTCGGACGTTGACCTAAAAACGGAGTTGACGTGAAATTCCACTTCAAGGTCAAGTTCACGATCGATGCTACGCCGCCGCGGCCGTGCCTGCCATGCAACTTTTATGAGGGCATTTATTTCGTTCATTTGCTCCTCTATTTTTTAACCAGATGCGCATCGTCGTTTTGGGGCTAATTTTTGTTTAATTATTTCTCGGAACTAAAGTAGAAAGAATTTTTCCTATACTCTCGGACATCACTTCTTATCGTGGTTTCTTTTTGTCGGAGCAATTGTCAGTCATCCTGTATACAGACGCCTGGTTTCTGGGCTTTAGCGATCGGGTTTCTCTCTGCATTGTGATTAGAATGACAAAGAGAATCGATTTAGTTAAGCATAATTGTGTAGTGTAGTATAATGTATTTCGCGAGGAGGTTAAACTCCTTGGTATTTCCGGATCTTCAGAATTGGACTAGGGCCTTGAAACTTGGACTCATCAAAAATGTCGTCCTCTTAACCTTGCACGGCCGGAGCACATTGAATATTAAATAATACGGTGGCAAACAATTCCTTGTGTGTGAAACAATCGAGACAAAAAGCAAGAAAATATTGACACAAGAAATACCTCGCGCACTAGATATTATGTAATTGATATTGACGGACGCTTTTTTTATTGGTGCACGACAAATATTGACCAAACCACGGCGAATTAAAAATATTTGTTGCCCTGCGTGCACGAGTTATTAGCGCGGTTTTATTTCAAGCGCGCCTAATAAATTAAATTTTTTTTAAACGCACTAAACGCTTTGCCAAATAATTTATTGTTTTATTTTTTCTTTTGGAATTTATTCGTTGCAAAATTGCGCGGTGATAACGTGAACGGAAGGATGTTTCGATTTAATAATAATTGTTATGACGAAAATAGCTACATTTGTGCTAACCGTTTTTTTTTTCTCCTAATTTTGTAATACGTGTTTAATTGATGAGTAAACAACGAACGGAACGGTTCACGACATGAGGAGAGAGAACTTACGCAAAGGTTGGCTTTGTTACGTCTTCAATTTAGTTAGTGTCTTCAAGGCGAGCAACCAAAAAAGTTGGTGGTTACGAAGGAGAAAGGTCAGGATTGTTGATGTCTTTTAGCAAAATAAATAACGTCATGGTTTGTTAATTTTCTAAACGCGGAGACTTATTTACGTAAAATAAGTAAAAAAGAGACATCTCATTGTTTTTTATTTTGAATAAATTAATTTTATTCTTAGTGGAGGAATTTTTAATTAAAATTGGAAATGTAGGGCGATATTGTTTATAGCTCTAATAGGAAGTGATTTTTTTGTAGTACATCATTTATTGAAAAAAACAAAGTATTACGATAAATATTATTGCAGTCTGACAACAAATCATCAGCTATGTGGTCAAGAGTTTCGTCTTGCTTAGGGAAGAAGACATCTGAAAATATTACAAATTCTCTGACAGCAGATGATTTCAACGAATTTTTCTACATGTATTAAGAAATTAATAGGGAATACAAAGTTGACCATTCGAATGAGAGCAACATACCAATCAATGATAAAACGTTATACCACAGACAATACTAAAGCAGACCCACCACGCATATGTTGTCGTTGTATATTTTATCAAGTTTAGAATTTAAGAAAGTTTACGCATTTTCAATGTATCCGTAAAACACGAGCACGTTTGTTTATTTTATCTTATGGTTTGGGATAAGATACGGGTTGCGTCTCAGGTAGAGAGATGCAAGGAAAGAAGGAACGAAAGCACTTCAGTCGAGGCGCGGTCCTTGAGGGCGAACGTCTTGGTAAAGTTACGCTAATTATGCAAACGGGTTCGCGAGTGTTGTAGTAAATTGCAAGGACATGTGATGAAGTAATTGTGCAAGAGTAAAAGGCTTGCTGATGGTAGATGATACTCTGAGGTAGAGTAAGGTGCCAATCACGTGATGTCCGCTGATGGTTCGGACAGAGAGATTGGGCATTCTATCATGAAGGATGATCGCTCTTCATTCGCCTTAAACGGAGAGAGTGGGGGATCATTTCACCTGTATGCGGTATTTCCCGGCAGGGGGGTAACCCTGCTTACTAAAGCGTGGATCCAACGGCTTCGGCCGTAGGTGACCATTGTGGACTGATAGAGTTCCTCTGGGTGTGACGAGCCCACCGTCCCGAGTTGGCGTACCAGTGCCTGGGTTGCACGTAACCTAATCTGTAGGACTCGGCCGACTTGTTCGGTCGTGACCGAACTTCCCACCAGTGAAGCAAACTGGTACCGTGGAGACCGGTTAGCCCGGAGGATACCCTCCCCTCCTCTGGAGTGGAGCGAGCAGAGGGGACCTCCACCGGGCGACTGGGTTGGACTCACGGGGGCAGTGGTTGATGGCCCGCATGCTAGGGCTAGGGATGATGCCCACCCCATCCCGACGTGTGAACTGCGGATCTCAGTTCCGGCACTAGCCTGGATAGCTAGTAGAGATTAGATAGGTCTCCCTTGACCAGAAGGGGCGAGGGGCGTGCAACCCCGAACCAGTCTGGTAGCAGGACGACACTTTATAGTGTCAGCCACCGAAAGGTGGGCTGCCCTGCGCGTTGATTTGGCGTATCTCAATCCGATGGCTCTGGTCGGGGCCCGAGCGGAGAAGGGCTAACTCGCTCAGGTGCAGCTCGTAGCGTTTAGGGTATGATTAGGGAGAATGTCTGTCTGTATACGGCATTTGACCTTATCCGCTACTGCAGATGCATGAGTAGTGGATGCCGGAAAAACAACTAGTTGTAATACCTGACCAACAACACTGTAGAAGGCAGTAGTACCAATGATTCTGAGAACGTACGCTCAGAAGGCAAGGTATGCGAAGTACGAAGATGGACATTCGAGGACACCGTCTCCGTGAATTCGTATCCCAGAAGGGAGCTTCTGCATCTAGAGTCGCCGCTGGAAAGGGGCGGGGCCGGGAGAGGGCCCCGGTGAGTAAATAAGTCCTATAGTCTTGAGTAGATACTCGTAAATGGTTATTTGTAATTTTGCATGACGTCCTTGTCGAGTCGAAAAGCGAAGCCCAGATGTTAAGACGTTTACCCTCTGCTCCGCAGTGAACGAGAAAGAGGGAAATAAAGCAGGGAAAGAGAGATCTAACCAAAGGGTGAATGAATGTTTATTGTAACTTGATCCTCTGACATTGTTATCAGTTTATGTTATATTTATATTTGTCATGTTTAACACAAAGAAAAAATAAAACTATCCAACACATATTACTTAAAAAACACCCCGGCAATTAGGTAGTTTCAAGCAATTAAACCAGGTGTCACTACGGTTTGCGAGTGCAAAAATGCACTTGTCAAGAATAGGTCCCCTGGCTTATTGTACCGAGTGATTTTTAAAATTTTTTATCAATTCTTGCCATGAGATCTGGATGGCATGTCTTAGCTTAAGTGAAAAGTCCGTCATTCCACTCCTTTTTGCTGTTTTACAGTAAAGCTACGACATGCCGTCCAAATTCCATGGCAAAATTACGCGTTATATGCAACCAACAGTAGTGACATCTGGTTTAGTTGCTTGAAATTACGTAGTTGCCGAGGTGCTTTTTAACTAATATGCGTGGTGGGTCTGCTTTAGTATTGTCTGTGATTATACTTATATCCTGCTACAGAATATGAAATTACTGACGTCGTAAAAAAATTTAAAAACAAAAGAATTGCTGGTTTTGATAAATTTCCCATGTTCTTCTTGAAAAGATGTATCCAACAGTTAGCGATTCCTTTAATAAAAATTATAAATTCTTCCTTAGAATCAGGAATTTTTCCAGACAAGCTAAAACTTGCAATAGTGAAAGCTATTGTTACAGTTTATTTTCCGCCTGTGTATGAACACACCCTGTACAGTACACATTTCAACGTTACGATCTATTTTTAGCACACTTCGTTTGGTTTCCCACATTACGCGTAGGAATTTACAATTCCTCGTTCGTGTAATTTACCCAAAACTTTCTTTTTAACATGCTTTTCGCTAAAAGCTTCAGATTAGACGAATAAGTTCATTATATGAAATTAGCCCCATCCTTGCTTAGGGTTGGAATTGCGTTTACGCGGTGTTTATTTGTCCAATTTAAAGAGTAATACTTTGTGACACGGACGACGACTGATGGTCGTATTCTTTTGTTTTAAAAACATCCGCACCTGAAACCGGTGCGTATGTCCGTAACCCTTGTCCTTTATTTTGATTGGTTTCCGCTGCTGTCACATTCTTATGTTATTGGTACGATTCAAACAGACCACTGTTCATCTGACTTTATACCGTTTTCTACCCCTCTCGATTTTGCAAAACACCGGAATTGCCAGTGTGTTGTCGACCGTTAGGTGATTTGCGTGTAATTAGTTTCATGGGTTCCCGCTCTAATTTCTCTTGGAGGAAGAGACAGATCTTACGGCTGTTGGCCGACTCTGATTAATTCACCTGTACGAGAGAGTTGACTGTGTGCCAACTCGTGTTCAGCCTACGTCCTATTCTGACTTAGGTAAGGGTTACTCCATCGTTTTGCATTACCTTGCAGTTCACGGTCATTTTGCTCCCCTTAGGCTTTTCGTTTTGGCTGTCCTTTCTTCGTTCGGACGACTATCCCGTGCGTGCGACATTTACTGGGATCATCATACTGCCCGTAGTACCGTACCGACCCCCAGTGCGCGGACCGTTAAACCTCGCCAGGAGATCGACACTCCGAGGAGCAGCGACGCCGCTTACCGCTTTGCAACGGTGGAACGCCCCTGACTCGACAGACGTATGAATGCTTCATAATCAGGTCGGATATTTATGTTTATTTATTCTTGTGTTACGGTGGTTGTCGCTTTCGCACACGTAAATTTTGCGTATACTCGCGAAGTAAACTTCATTTCGGAGGAATTCACCTTTTCTCTTGTGTTGCGCTTACTAAACGTAATTCATCGAACGAGTACTTCGGCGTTAGAATAAACGAATGTTTTTTATTTAACTTTGTATTAATTTCGGATCCGAATTGTTAGGATTTACTGTTTAACGTTAGTTGTGTTGTTCACCATCTGATTTAATCGATTACTTGTGATCAATCTTTTAATAAACTCGTGTTCATGCTTTGGACGTATCGTGTTTTTCTTAATTTTTACGCGAATTCCTTTCAAAAAAAATTAAGTGGCGCCTATTTTGGATTGGCCTTCGCGTTATGGTTTAAGAACCCATTCCCGTCCCACTGAAGCTGCCGGCGACACTGGATCAATTTCGCTCCGGTGTTAAACTGCTAGTTATCTACGCAGGTAGGTAGCACTATATTCAAAAAAGGCAGTAGAGATGAAATTTCAAACTACAGACCCATAAGTTTGTTGTCCTCATTTTCTAAAGTTTTCGAACAAATAATGCATAAAAGAATTTATAACTTCATTGCAACGTGTGAATTGTGGAACAAAGGACAACACGGCTTCTTAAAAGGCAGAAACATTGAAACGGCATTATGTGATTTCACTACATGTGTTTTGAAAGATTGGGAAGACCACCAATTATCATGTGGTTTCTTTCTTGACCTCACCAAAGCTTTCGACATGGTGGATCATGGAAAGTTATTATCGAAGCTACAACGTTATGGCACACGAGGAGTTAGTTTAAATTGGTTAAAATCATATCTAACTAACAGATTGCAAAAGGTAATTTTAGAAAATGATGGAGTAAGCGAATCAAAAATAACCAGTGTATTACCTCAAGGAAGCGTTCTGGGTCCCCTGTTGTTTGTGCTATTCATTAACGACTTACCCCAAGGAGCAACAAACACCTGCAAGACTTTCAACTCTGCAGATGATACCTGCATTGTGATTATAGGAGACACCTTCAAGGAGCTAGCAGAACATGGCAGCGAATGCATGCAACATTTAACCACATGGTTTTCAGAAAATGGCTTCGCCATGGTTACCGTGTGTTGGTAATGACACTACTGATTTTGAATTGTCAGATTGAATTAAATTGTTCTTTTGATTTATTGTAAAATAATGTATACAACCGCCGAAAAAGTCGAAATGTACACATTATTCTCAAATGTAGCTTCGTTGAGAAAGGTCTCTGCATTATTTGCCGCCAAGTTTCCGGATAGACAAATTTCCAGCTAAATACATGCAATGAAATAAACTTTCCTCAATACTTTCTATGTGCAGTTTTTAAATGATTCAGCATTGAAAATTGAGTAGTAACCATAGCAACGTAATGTTAAAACCCCTATGTGCAATTTTATGTAACTCAGAAATGTATTATCTGATCACGTAATTTTCGTCTATGTGCAGCGTTATAAGATTCTCACTGTATACAAATGTGTAATGTTTTTATTTAAATATAGAAGTAAATATACAGAATTTGAGAGGAAGCAAGTCAATAATTACGAAACTAGAAATGTTAATTTCTTCCTTTATCCAACGCATAGGTTAACTAAGTTTGAAAACGGTATCCTGTATACTTGTACAGTATCATGAGATTGTTTAATATGCTGCCAGTAAATATGAGAAAAATTAAGCAAAATGTTTTCAAACTACATATTAGTTGAGTTACAACCGTACTGTTTTTCCGATTTTTATTCAGCTTTTAATGTTACCACATTTGTATGATCTACTTAATTATTAAATTGTAATTTTGTAGAAATTTTCATGTATATCTCTTGACTTTTTTCAAACCTGTAGTTTGTTAATTACGGTTGTTTTGAAGATAAATTGCTATTATTATTATTATTTCAAAACATTTTTGAATTATTTTCACCTGAGACAATCCTCAATAGATTGTCTTCCTTTCCCGGAAGTCAACGGTTATAGATTTTATTAATAGTTTCTGGTCAGATGAAAGTTTGTATTATATTATAACCAGAGACTCGCAGATAAGATTCAATAGTGCGTTTTCGATCCCTACTCATGGTGATTCAGTGCCGTGTAGATCCTGACGCGATGCGATAAATTCTTAATTTCATCGACAATTTTTTAACTCGTTAAATACGTAACTTTTTACATGAATAACTAGAGAGCAGAAATTTGTATGAGCTCGAATTCGGAAGCTTTTTGCTGCCGTATCAGTAGCTCCCAATATGCAGCCGAAGATTTAGCTGCATGTTAAATTAACTTTTTATTTATACGTGTGATTTGATGTATAAAAATTGCCATTAAATTTTTCATTATAGAAGTATTCATGATAATTAGGTATAATTTATATTTATCTTCATTTGACATACTTCCGCTGTTGTTGAAACTTATCATTAAATAACTTTCCACAAATCAATCCAAGATAATGATTAAGCAATAATTCTCAACCGAATCGGCTATTCACGATACCGCCTACTCACGTCGCGTCGTGCCAATGAAAACTGAATTCAATCTGCGAGTCTCTGATTATAACTTTCAACGGACAGATTAAAAATCGTATAAATGTCTACGTTTCGCGTATGATTTGCAGCTTCACCTTTTAAAAAAAATATAAACCTCAACATGTCGCTATCGTTTGACAGCTTGTCAAACAAGATTGAGGTTTATACGATTTTTAAGTTGTCTGTTGCCGAGTTAATCCAGAATCCACAGTTAATCGTTGTTATAAATTTAAATAAATCATGGTGTACCTACTTAGTTATTAACCATAAACCAGACTCGCAGAAACAAGTCGCATGAGTTTTTAAACTAAATTTGAGTTCTATTACAAACTATCTTTTTGATTTTTTATTATTTGCTTAAAGAATCAAGGTTTCTTATTTAAATTAAAACAAAATATTTTTATTAAGGCTGATTTTAAGACATTTGACAATTGTGCAATTTTTGACGCAAAATGATACAAAAGTCGATCGGTAAATAAATTAAGAAAATTTATAAAGTTAAAAAGGAAAACAAAAATAAAATTCTTTTCATGTAATAAACAAAACTAGATCGACTTCACAATTAAATTTTCATGGCCAACTTCGACGCTAGATTTAAAAAAAATACACTCTTTATTTTAGGACATTTGGCAATTGTGCAATTTTTGACGTAAAATAAAACGAAAGACGATCGATAAATAAATCAAGAAATTTTTAAAATTAAAAACAAACAAATTTTTTTTACGTTTGAGTTCGAAAAGCAAGATTAAGTAATGGCAAGTTCAAATATCAAATTAACAACTGTCATGATGATGATTAAATTTTTATAGCCAACTTCGACGCTAGATTATAAGAAATATTTTAAGACATTTGGCAATTGTGCAGCAATTTTTGACGTAAAATAGAACGAAAGGCGATTGACAAATAAATATAGAAAATTTATAAAATTAAAAGGAAACAACATAAAAATAAAAAAAATTCTCTTCAAATAAACAAAACTGGGTCAACTTTCTAAAATTATAAGACACTTGACAATTATGCAATTTATGACGTAAAATAAAACAAAAGACGATCGATAAATAAATCAGGAAAATGTATAAAATTAAAAATAAACAAAAATAAAATTCCCTTCAAATAAATAAAACTGGTCCGACTTTCTAAAATTAACAGTAAAGCACGGTTGAGCTGATTTAAATCATTTGATTAAAGTCTTGTTTAAATTCACTGATTTTAATCAAGCGATTTCATCACTGATTTTTAATTAGGGGAGAGTGGGTGAATGACGACCACCTAAGGGAAATTGGGTGTAAAAAATGTTCTAAGTTTTATTTCTGATGTGTAAAATAAGTTCCGAACAGGCTGGACTATGTAGATTTATTATGCTTTGGGTAGAAAGCTAAATACTCTTTTATTTCTAATAAAAAAAAAAAAAAAAAAATTGGTATCATGCATTTGGTTGCTACTGGGGTTATGACGACCATGGTGCGGGTAATCACAACCAGAAGGTTTATTTATTATTTCAAAGAAAAAATAAGCACTCCAGTGAAAGAAAAAGTTTATGAAAAAAATAAGTATAATAATAATTAGTACTTAATTTATAGGTTAAGGCGATCGGGACGAGCTTTCAGCTTTTCTTTGTTATAGCGAAAATCGCAAACATAGTTTTTAGCTATCTCAACTCTGGTACATGCCTGATGGGCCCAACGTCCACATACGGTGCATCTAAACCATATTTCGTCTTTTCCATATTCTTCACAGACAATGCATAAACTTTTAATTAAATCGTCATCATTGTCATCATTGCAGAGATTACTTCTATTTTCTTTCCACCATTTTCTATGAACTCCAAAGCATGTTTTAGGTCATCTTCCTTTGCTAGTGCCCCACTTGTAATTTCTGGGCATCTCGATATCTAGACATTATAACATACCTATCGAAATTCCATATGGGCCACTGGTCGTCATTTCCCGTCGAATTTGGTTGGGATTTCCCGAAGTGCTAAAATTTTTTGAAATGTAGGTTAATTTTTCTAAGGTCAAACAGTGGAGGATTGTGAAGAACGCCTTTGTATGTGATTATATGCACATAATTTACCCAAATGCGGCAAATGCAGAAGCGTATTATATTTGTACTTACCCTTTATTTGATAAAATTACATGCACTTAAGCTGCAACACGGAACGATCACTTTTACGTAAACTGGGGATACACCGATTATGGCGGATACAGAAATTAGCTTGCACAACTTCAACTGATACAATTTGCATATTTACTTTCTTTTCCTAAAATTTTTGATGGTCGTCATTACCCGCTGGTCGTCATTCCCCCACTCTCCCCTAAGCGATTTTTATTTTTAAAAATCATGATCTTTTAAAATTTGTTCAGAGTTATTAATGAAAAACGAAATTTTGTTTTTATTTAAATCAGTGTTTTTTGATATAATTTTTTTTTAAATCGTGATTTTTATCAACACTGTCACTAGGTCTAATAGACTTTCAATGGTACGGCAGAAGTTCAATCAAAGACGAAATTAATTAAAAAAGAAAACAAGTCAGAAATAAAAAAGATGTAAGAGAAATAAATCTCTGATGATGATACCATTGTTTCGTCTTTCTTTTAACATCACTGATTGTATTGTGGTTCTTCAAGCGTATGGGTGACATGTTTTTTTTTTTAATAGTTTAAAAAACATTTACTTTAACAGATATTTGTGTTGCCACTCATACATATTTTCTTCTCCAAAATTTTTTGGTAGGCTCCTCGTCTTGAGAAACCCTATATACAGTCGAACCTCCATAACTCGAATCTCAAGGGACCGGAAAATTACTTCGAGTTATAGAAATTTCAAGTTAAAGAAAGAGATTTCAGTTATACACAATGTGCAGGGACATCAGTAAATTTCGACTTACAGAAAATTTTGAGTTGTGGAGGTTCGGGTTATAGAAGTGCGACTGTAATTATAACTTGCGAGAACCCTGTTTAATTTCTATAATTATTGATAAAATGTTTTGATTAGGTACAATTGCTACACACTCATCCGTATTTTTTTTTATTATGACTTAAATAGAAATTAAATAAATGGGAAAATCATCCAAAAATAAGAATGATTTTTAGTAATAATAATGGTGAGACAAAAGTAATATTCTGCGTGACTCACAGGCTCAAATCACATCGCAGGTTTTCCAAAATTCAAAGGTTTCATTTGCCCCTTTTGAATCATTTTCTCAATTGCTCGGCGCATGTATGACAAACTTGAAACCCAATGGACATAAATATGGAGAAACCAAAATATAAATGATATGTACTTTTTACAAATTCAGTGATAGTTTATCGTCGCTTTTACATTACATAAAGATTACGTATTTAACAAAAACTGCCAGGAATATTGATACAGTATGCACGAGACGAAATTGAAGCCATTTTATCACTTTTCAACAGCTTTGAATAAAAACTGTAGTCGAGTGATTTTTAAAAAATTTTATAACTCTTGCCATGAAACTTGGACACCATGTCTAAATTTAATTAAGAAATAAGTCATTGCACTCCTTGAGGTTATTTTACAGTAAAACTAAGACATGCCGTTCAAATTCCAAGGCAAAAGGTGATTAAAAATTTAAAAGGTCACTCGGTATGAAAAGTGTAGCTAAAATGGGGTCTACTTCCAGCGCCGTCTATTATTTTAGCTTGTTGCGACTACTATTTAATCAGAACACTATAAATATAAATGTTTCATCAAATACAATTCAAGAGATAAAAGAAAATTTTGTGAATTTAGATTTTCTTTCAGATTTTATTCAAATTAATTTGTTAATGGTATGAGACCCTCTTCTTAACACAGCAATAAAAATTCAAACCCCCAAATTCATGCCGGCCTGTATAATTAATATTTTTCAAGTGTATTTGTAACACGTCTGTTTCAAATGTGTATGTAGTTCAAGAAATATTTAGTTTAAGAGATATTGGTATAACCAATCATTTTATATTTTTTTCTTCAAATATTTTTAGTAGGCTTCTCAACTTGGGGAAACCCTGTATATTCAACTTGGGAGACCCTGTATAATTTCTATAATTTTATGCGTTAGGTTTAATTATCACACTCATCTGTATTTTTTTTATTATGATGTATTTAGAAACTAAATAAATTGGAAAATTATACAAAAATTAAAGAGTGATTTTTGGAACAGTTAAAATAATATTCGATGTTAAAAAACAAGCTTATTATCGCTAATAATGCAGTTGTGGATCTGAAATATGTAGGAGTATGTGTTTTTAATTTAAATTTGGGGAATATTTTCTTATTACTACTATTTTTTTTTCAGTTTCGTTTCCATTTGGGCAATAATTATCAGTGGACACTTGCCCTGTTCACTTCCATCGCAAAATACCCATTTACGTCAATTGTAGGTGTTTATTTTATGCGAGTGTTTGTTTTAGTTATTTACTTTGTTTACCTTTTAGTTCGAGTCAAGTGCGTGACTTTTTATTATCATTCTTTTTTATCTATTATGTTCGTGTTAAATGTAAAATATAAATTCAAAAAATAATTTACTAAATTAATTTTTTTTACTGTCGTGGAAATTAGTTTCCTAATTTATTAATAAAATTGTATGTGTCATATTATCCAAATCTGAATTAAAAGTAAAGGAAAATGCTTTATTATTATAGTTCGGCCCTATCAGGATCTTTGTGCCACTTTAGGAGATCCATTTTGATGTATTATAAATAAACACTTGCCTCTTAATATGTGCCTTTTTTACATTCGATGTCATAAACAATAAAAATGTAAAGCAATCGATTTTTGTGAAACAAGAATATTATTTTAAATAAAATAAATACATAAGTCGATTAATGTAATGTCGAAGCTACTTATTTTATCAATCTTATTTCATTAATTATTTTATTACGTATTATATTAATCAAACGGTGTTTAGATTTATTCATTTTATTTAAAAATAAAATTTTGTTTCGAACAGAATTCGACAGCCTTAAAATTTTAATGAGGAATTGACTATTGGTGGAGGCGCCGCGCCACCGGCAAATAAAAGAATCATTAAAATCAAAGTTGGTTAAATAAAATAAACAATTGTGAAATGTGCATTACTATTGTTTCTACATTTACATTTACAAAAGGACTTGCCTGTTTTAAATTTGCTTACTTGACGAAAATAACTTCGAATATAGAAGCTTTATTACACAAACAGCTACTCAAGCAAATAGAAAGTATTCTGCAGGCCTAACACCAGAAAACTAACGCAGAAAATTTCCAATTTAAATGCACTAACACTTGCAGTAAACAAGATAGTTAATTTACGTTCAAATAAAAAAAAAATTAGAGTAACTGGGTGTTTACAGTTTCCGAGAATTGTCTAAATATATTCGTGACGACTTCGAAAATCGACTTTGAAAAGAATTTTTACTTTATTCATTAGTATCCGGTCGAATTATTTGTCGCACGAGTTCTATGACAAACAGAAAGAAATTAGAACGACAAACATTTTTAGAGTCGTTCTGGTAACAAGATTCTAAGTTCCAGGTTTAAAAACGTGCGAGAGATTTGTCAGCATTAAAAAAAAAATTCCGTTGCCGCTCGTGAATCCTCCAGTGGAAAATTTTGGACACCTCCGAAGCAGATGCCTGATCGTTTTAATGAGGCGTGCAAATACGGAAACAAATACGGAATATTTTAGAACGTCTGTTATTCTTCGATTCTAGTAGAAACCTTCGGATTTAATAAGCGCTTTTGGTAGGGATTTTGGTTTTTGTTGACGAAACTCGGATTTTTTTCCTTTTAAGGCATGGTGACTTTCCAAGTCGTTTCTTTAAATTCTGCCCAAATCAAACATGTTTACCACAAATTCGATCTACGAAAAATGCTTAGGTAATTATTTATGTTAGCAACTGAACTGTTTACTGAATTTTGTCATCGTAGAATATTCCTAAAAATATTTATGATGGAAATCTCAAATAAATTCGCTAATGAGGATAACCAAAATCGTTCTATATTTTGTTTCTGCCGAATAAAAAAAATACTACAAACTGAAGGAACATTTGAAAATAATAATCATCAGATAAATTGGATAGGAAAAGAAGTTGTATAGGAAAATGGAAATGATATGGTTGCACGTGAAATAGTACGAGATTTTTTTTTCTTTTCGCACATGAGGACGGTACTTCACTTAGCGTAGTCCAATTTGCAGAGTTGTGATTATGCTTACACTTAGAGCACTCGCTCTAACTTCATAAAAGGCGCTTGTCTTCATAAATATTTACAATTTGTTGTACTTAAACGACGATAAACACGAACGTCCTTGTTTGTGACAATAATTTACAATTTTTTTTTAATAGTCACAGCAAAATATTACTAAAAACCTTAAGAAAAAACACGAAAGAGATGCTCTTCGCCAGACAATAAAGGGATTACAACACAAAGAAATGACCAGAAATTAAAAATCCAAAGTGAACTCGTAATTTTAGGTTTTAAAAAGTTGATTGATTTTGTAACGAATTGCTTTTTCTGATTCAGATAACAACATAAGTATTGTCAACCAGAAGCTAATTGAATTTTAATTCAGAAATATTTTTATTTATTTCTTATACGGGGGGGTATCATAGCTAAAATGTTCTAATCGCAAAAATAATATATTAACTTTTGGTTTATTCCCATGCCTACAGTTGTGAAGACAATTGTTTCTATGTGAATAAACCGAAGATTAAAATTAACGTGACTAAGGCCCAGTATTTCATTCGGAGTTTAACTTTAAGCTTCATTTATTTCTACGGAAACAATTGTCTTTACAATTATTACTATGGGAATAAAACGAAGCTTAAAGTTAAACTCTGAATGAAATACTGGGCCTAAAGCACCGGCCCTTAGTGAAACAAACTAAAAAAAAATGAAAAAGTTCTGTTTTGGCCTGGAATTTTTTCTCATCCAGTATGCCACCCCCCAATTTATATAAAACTGAAAAGAAATATGCAACAATTAATTGACTTGTCATGAAACATATTTTTAATCATCTTTTTACAGCTATAGAATAAAATAAGAAACTTAGAATGTAATAGAAGACATCCAGTGGCGTGGCATGAAAAAAGTACGAGTTAAATAGTGCCTATTTTTAATTTTAACTTAAAGAGGCTATTTTGAACATTTGACCTTAGAAATGCTATTGTTTATTTAAAAAAAAGAGACATCATTCTAGACAATTTCGTTTTCTTTTTCTTTTGGGTTAAAGACAGCAGTATAAGCGGTTGCAAAATGATCTTATATTGTAGAAGTCACACAAATAGAAATAATACTGTAACTAACACAGAAATAAACTGTATTCGAAAACTGCCACGTTTGAAGTTGGCCATTACTTGAGATAGCAAGAAAGACGGTATGTCTTTTCTTATATTGAAACTTCAAAGTAAATGAGATCAGTTGGTTATGACCAGGCTTACGATTTAGGCCCACGTCGCATTTAAACAATATTTACTATCTGCCGTGTTGTGCGAAGCCGAGGAATTTGTTCGAAGTGGGCCGAAACCGTAAGCCTGGTTATGACTAATAGCGTTTTGGATTGACTGCTTTAGAGCACTTTTAGAATACCTCTATCCCTTATTATTACATGAAGTTAAAATAAGATGAGAATACTCTGAGGATGATCTAGAGCCCTCAATCGAAAACGCTATAACATACTTTACTGAACCAATAACAACTCCAAACGTGGGAGTAGTTGAACGCGTGATATTTTAACACGATTATCATCATCATCATCATCAATAACATTTGAGAATGCGTTTAAGTCTAAGCTAAGAATGTGAAGTATAAATTTGAATGAAATTAAAAGAAATCGCAGTTTACTTACTTCCTATTTCTTTTTCTTCCTTTCTTTGCTTGTTTTAGAAACATGTGATAGATGTATCTCGCCAATTTCTGGGCTTTTCTTTCCTGTTTCTTCGAATTTTGCTTTCTTCTAGAAGGAAGATCAATCTAAAAAAACACCAGCAGTAATAATTTTACAATTTAAGTTAATTAAGATTTTGAAGTGGTGAGAAATCTAATCCGAACTCCGATTTTGCAACTGCAACTTTAAGTAAAATCTTTATCGCAGAAAATTTTCGTTTTACGTTTATTTCTTCTGCTTAAACCAAATTTGTTCTTCCTTGTAACGTTTTAACCGGCCAACAGCAAAAGTTAACAATAAATGGAAACAAAGATTGGATGAATGAACAAACGAGAGACGCAAGATAAAATAGAAAGTTTAAACACGAGAAATGAATTTAAGAAAAAAGAAATCAAAGATTTAGCGCCTTGTTTTCACAAATTGTATATATTTTTTCAATGAATTCATTTAAATAAATAGGTTTCATGAAAACAATTCGTTAGTTATTCACAAATACTTTCCTTTATAATCAATAGTCAATAGTTAAGAAGCTATTGAAGATGCACTCTGTAAGTTAAAAAATGTATTAAAAAAATATAAACGGCAATACACAAGAAATATAGCTGAAGAAATACAAAGAGACTCAAAAACAGAAGACAACAAAATGTCCTTCAACACATCAGTAAATAAGTGGGTAGAAAAAGCAATAAATATTGTAAAAAATAAGGATAGAAAATTGCTAACGACAAGAGCAATGAGAAATGAGACACACGGTTCTACTATTTTAGAGAAACAATGAATATATAGAAAGAGAAAGGTATAAAGATAGAAGAAATAAATAATAATGTATTAGACACAAAAATTAACAAGAAGAATAAAATGGGGGTAAGAACACAGAAGAATTTTGATTACCTAAGGGCTCTGATGAGAGTGCAGCTTATCTTGGCGATACTTTTCAAGATATTCAAGAATTCATGCATTTCCTTAAAGTTTATGTGTCCACAAGGCTCTCTGGAATCCACATTCTTTTAACCTGTAACAATCTGGTTGTGATATCGTATTACCTTATTTATTAATGGAGAATGCAGATGGAAAATGGTCAAGCAAAAGGAATAGGAAAATTTTAACACAGACGACAGAAAGATAGCCGAACAAAAATAAAAACTCGAAGAAGGATTGAAAGAAATGCGATAAAAGTATAGGCAGAAATAAAAATAGAAATGAGGAAACATCTTCTTCCAATATTATTCTATTTTGGGATAGTGGGATAAGAGACAACGCAAGAAACATAGAAAACAAACACCATTTGCAGAAACAGAAGAACAGAAGTTACGAATGAATGAAGAAACAGATAACGAAAAGAAATATATTTCGATTTGAATTCTTGCCATGGAGGTACAGGAAGATAAAGTTCGGATGAAGACATGGTAAAGATACAATAATTATAAATATACAAGCAACAGTAATCAATTGATCACATTTGACCGCACAGTCCTATTTATACGAAGTAGAAAGAACAATATTTGTCGAAATAGAACGCAGAAGCTACAAATGGATGATAATAGATGGCCATAGAGTAAATACTTATCAAAAAGCAAAAAAAAGAAGACCAACCCAATAGTTTTGCGCAACAGTAAAACGAAGAGAGCGAAAATGGACTATTAGAGGCACTGGATACAAAGGTACAAATAAAGGAAATTGACTACCCCCCATGTCTGATGGAATAGAAGATGATAAGAGATTATCCAAAAAGAGTTGAAGGGTAGACAAAGAATGGAAGACTAAGAAGACAGTGCACTAGTTAGAGGAATCGAAAAGTTTAAAGAAATACAATAATTACAAGAACAACAAGTTTGCACAATACAATCTGGAAGATGGAAGAAGAGCTGGCACAGCAACACCCCTATTTTTTTAACATCTTGGTTTATTTCAAAGTTTTCAAATTCCTGTCTGTGTAATTTAATTAAATTAAAACGACACCGCTTGTATACGAAATGCCTAAATCTATACTATAGAATAACATACAATATACTTACATAAAACAGTCTTTGAAGTTCAAACATCTACTTACAACGAATTTATTTAAGCAGGTGACTCAGGAAACACATTCAATTATGCAAACGGCAGTGTTTATGTTTACGTCCAGTAATGAAAGCGACAGTGCAAACACGACAAGGTCGTCGCCGAAAAACGTCCAGAAACTCGCACGAAAACCCGGGGCGTCCATAATTATCGGCGATTTTCGTTTGCATCACGTAGCGCGCACTGTTTTTGTGCTCCAAAAAAATTAGCACCTTGCCATCCGCGTCAATTATTATTTAGACTATTTTAAAAACGAACGCCGCAGTAATATATGCTGCAGGTATATAAATAAATTTTTGGCGCGAGCGCAGCATTCAAAAGTTGACCGACCATCAAGCAAGAAACAAGTTTCTCTTTAGTGAGCCCCCAACTACCAAAGCGAAAAGAAAACAACATGGTAAGTTCTACCTGTTTTTCTTTTTTTGAAAGAAAAATTAATTTAATTACTTTGTTTTTTGCAGAACGTATTTGCTTCGTTCTTCGTGGTGGTGATGGCCAGTTACGTTACGTGCAAGCCCACCATAGTGAGGCAAGAAGAAGTTCTTCTGACTGGAATGGAAAGGATCAGCAAAAGATCGCCCCTAGTCGAGGAGTACAGCCCCGAGGAAGCCCTGTCAGCTGCGGAAGAGCCTCGTTTCAAGAGGGATCCAGCTGCAAGCACGGCGTTTTTCCGGCCGCGTTTCACCCGCAGCAAGAGGGAAGTTAATGATGATGACGACTTGGAAACTGCGGAATCCAACGTCTTCATGCCCCTGTTCTTCTTCAGGCGGCAGAACTTGAACAAACAACGGTATTTGCGGCGGAGGTTCTATTCGTAACTTCAAATTTATTACGTGCGTCAAAGTAAGGCTGTCGATCATTTCATTGCGCGTTATTTATGTTTACATAAACCATTAGTGTATTTTTTGTAGTAACTTGTGAAATTATTTATTTGTTTATTTATTGGCCAATTTTGTATTTTGTATTGAATACACGTATTTTTTTAATTAGATTTTTATTTGCGTTGTTGAAGTAGATAGAACGCTTTTCGAACACAAATTATTTAATCAGTTTAAATCAGATCGCATTCCTTCAAGGTGAAAGAAACTATTCATACTTATTTGTTTTGCAATAAATTTATTAAAGATTTAGATTTTGTAAAATTAATTAATTAATTTGAAAGATGAATGAATTTAATGAGCTTGTTAATTGCGTCCAGATTAACATCAAGTAACAATAAGTACAATTCGTCTTTGAATTCTTCTTGCTTGTCATCTTTTAAAACTATTTAAATAATTTAAAAAAAAATTGTTGCAAGTCGGTTTTAATTATATAACGGATTCCTCGAGCATCCCCTGCATTTTGTCCATTCTCACAGAGTTATGTCAAAAATCTAAACTATTATTTAAATAATGTTTACATCTTTGAAAATGAGAATAATGAAAATGTAGTGATCCAATTGCATGCAAAATTAGTAGTTGCTTTGAGTTTTATTATAACGTAGTCTGAAGCTTTACGTTTCTTGAAAGATCTGCGAAAGTGTAAGTTCGTCTGAAAAAATGAGAGAGTTTTGTAATTTTACAAACGATAAGGTTAACTAACACCACAACAATTTTAAAAGAAGAGTTTACGGATTTTTATTTTCTACAAGTCTTGCTTAGCAATTAATCACATATTAAAAAATGGTCTCCCTAATTAAAACTCGTGGTGTCACCTACTATTATATTTCAGACACTTTCGGCTTTAAAAAATATCTCAAGTGCGCTAATTAAATCCTTTTTTTCCAAATTATTTCATAATTTCAAACTTGATCTTGTAATATAAACGAAACTTCTTGGTTTTAGCGGCGAAATATAACGAAAGCAACAATTAGTAGTTACCCATTTAATAAATAAATTTCAACGTGTAAAATTAACAACAATTGAAAGCAAATACATAATTGAAAAATGTAGGGACCTTACATTATTTAATTCTGTCTAAAATCATTTATCTAAGTTAATCACATTTACTAAGGGCAAGAGGGTTTTGGACCGTAAATAAAAATTCAACGTTTCGAGAAGATTCCTTGCTATAAAAACCAATTTAAAAATTAAATCCTATAATTATTTTGATTGCACATTTTTGAATTTAATTTGTGATTTTATTATTTATTAAAAACTTATAAGTGCTCGCAAAATTTTGGCTGCAAGTCGGCCGGATTGCAATGGGACCTCATAAGCAGAAGAGTAACTCGAGAACTCCATCGCAATCCCAACGACCAACATGATTTACCCAAAAGTAGCAACTATGTTGTTTGTTGCTGCTCGTCCATTATATTTTTATTCTAATCGGCGTCTCCTTTATTTTACACCTGATTGTACGAGGACTGAGAGTTAAGTTCGTAGAATATTTTTCGTGTGCTTTACATGACACTCCTGCGACAGCGGCCGTATCTTCAATTCAAATTTCAAAATATGTGTACTTCGTTTAATTAGTTAAACGTCAAATTTTGCAAAGCAGTTTCGCGTCCGCTGTAAAAATTTGGTTATGGATTTAATAGAACAGAGAACCGTGATAAAAATTTTGGTAAAAATAAAGAAAAACGGCTGGGAAATCGTAGAGCTTTTGAGTGAAGCATTAGGTGAATCTGTCACGAAACCTGCTACAGTTTACGAATGGGCTGCTACCTACCTAATTATGTCAAAATAATTGACCTTGAATGGTTTACGAAAGTCGAGGGAGACCCTTTTGCATTGGTGAACAACCTACCTGAAATTATACCCAGCTCAGTGGAGATGGGGGTGGGGATACACAATAGGATCGTCGGTAGCTCGTTACCTAGTTGTTAATTAAGAAAGAGGGCGCCACCTAGCGTAAAAGTTATTTCAGGTATTGGTATTACGTGTAACCGCTAGGAATACACACGTGAATGTAGCATATGGTTATCCCTCAATTATGAAATTCCGTATATATATTATAGTTAACAATCACCCTGTATATATATATTATATATAACAACCACCCTGTATATGTCAATTCTACAGTAAAGGTTTGACAATTCGATATGACATTTATTGATTAACTCGAAAAAGGTTTATGTTCACGCAATCGTACAACAAATATTTAAAATAAATAATTAAAAATTCACAGCACGCGTGTAACGCGTAGTCACCGGCAAGGATATCCTATTTGGTTTACAGTGAAGTTATACAAGGTAAATTATAGATATCTGTCAATTTGACAGTAGGAGGCGATTATTAATTTTAAAGATCTATGACTTCAAATAAACGGATACGTAATCGATGACATTTCTTTATTATAGTACAAAA
The DNA here is from genome assembly GCA_033060865.1 of Dorcus hopei. Lineage (NCBI taxonomy): Eukaryota > Metazoa > Arthropoda > Insecta > Coleoptera > Lucanidae > Dorcus > Dorcus hopei. Next base: position 40,038,986 of record CM065426.1, read on the forward strand.
GATGTTTAAATAAGTAATGTAGGGGCAATGTACGATACCGTGCTTGACGTTAAGCCGAGTCGTTTGAAGACGCAAATCACGATGTCCGCATCGAAGTCTCTGAGGGAGGGTTTTGATCTTACATGGACACCTGCACCTTCGTGATGTTTGTGATTAAAAGAACTAGGCGTCTCCCATACGACTTTTCTGTTTTCTGCCTACCACCAACTGCAATCTGATGAATCTACCCCTTACAACTTGTACGACTTGAAACTACTCCGTGCGACTTAAAATTACCCCGTACGACTTGCTAAAGAAAGAAACGTGACGTTTAGTTTGACAATTCGAAGTTGAATCGAAAGACTTACCCCTTCTTTAGAAGTAAGGGCCAAATGAAACTTTTAGTACATCCATTTGATGTTGGAGTTCGTGACGTGAAACAATCTGCTACACAAGCATTGGCGAAATTCCAAACGTCTTTCTTAAGTGCCTTACAATTAGATCCCTATTGACGTCTAGGTGGTCGAATTCAGTATGAAACACTCAAATCAGCTTCAACAGCAAACGAAAATGACCTGAACTTAGGAATGTCACGTACACTAAGATGGCGATTTTTTTATTCATTTTTATTTTCGAATCAACAACTAAACAAACGCCAACACGTTTCCAAGTTCGAAATTAACTAATCTACACGCACGAGAAAGGAAACAAAAAGGTAGCCCTTAGAGTTTGAATTCAGAATAGAGCGATCAGTGAAGCCAAAAACAGGACTTTAGAGTTTATTATCAAATAGACCTTTAAATGAAGACGAAATTTAAAAATACCCTAAAATAAAATCAATAAAGCATAAAACCGTAACAGGGCAAAGAGGTTCAAAGAAGAACGGCAATTGGTTGACGACGATTCGAGAGAAGGAAGACCCGTTTTCTTCGATTGGAGGGGATTGTGCATCGATAATTTATTCCAGAAGGACAAGCAGTAAATGTGGCCTTCCTATCTGGAAGTAGGTAATGAGACATTTAAGGGCTCGGGTAAGACGTCTCCGACTGGAATTGTTTGCGAATAAAGCTAGATCTTGCATCATGGCAATGCTCCCTCCAGTACACACAAACATTGTTATGAAGGACTTTTTGGCGGCCAAAAATCGAATCACTCGCCCCATTCGCTCGATCTGGGCCTTTCTGATTTTTTTAAATTTCCTAATATCAAGAGAGACATGAAAAATCATCACTGGGGCTCACAAGAGGAAGTGGAACCGATTACGACGCGCGCTCTAAACAGCCTCACGGAAAATTATTTAGAAGAGGGTTTCCGGCTATGGAAGAAACGCTGGACTAACTGCATTGCTTTAGGAAGAGACTACTTCGAAAGCGACCGCGTAGCGTATTCCGTAGTTGTCATAATTTTTTTCTACGAACTTAATTGTCAGTCCTCGTATACGATATTTTTGATGATTTTGCTTTACAGTGAAGGAGCACGGGAGTTCACGAAACGAATCTATTGTTCTTCATTTTTAGTCATTGCGAACAGTTCTTTCGTTTATCTTCCGTTCCTTTTTTTAAAACGTTGTGCATTATTTATTTATAGCTATTAGATTAGTGCTTTTCTAAAACTCCCTTCTTTCATCTAAAATGTTTAATTTCTCTGTTCAGTACGTCTAATTTAAGAAAATATTTTTTCGCCATCAACTTGGTAACTTTTTCATTCATCTTCTTACCACACTTCTTATCAATCAGTAGGGACAGCTCGTGTCGGCGCCTTTGATGTTCATACTACCGTTTTCATATTCAATAAATATGCTCGTTATTGGCGGGCCTTCATTTTATTGCTACTAGATGTCACAGGTTGAAAAAGTGGCAAGGATGAAAATGGCTTCGTTCAGATGAAGAAAATATCGTAAACAGTTTATGATTAATCATAAACAGTTTACGCTGCATATACAGTTTTCAGTTGAATGATCGGTTGCGTAGACCGTTTTAGTACATATATGTAAATATTCTAGTTCCTAGTGTGTAAGTCTTGTCTAAGAAGTATTTCGAGCAAAATTAAATAACAATGAATAATAAATGAATGATTTTAACGTTATTTTGGGCGCAATAAACCTCTGGAAACCCATGCAAAATTTGCAGAGCAGAAATGAACGACCTCGAAATGAGAATTAATAAACTGCTTAATCGTTCATGAACTTCTCTATCACCAAACACTTCATATTGCACTCCGTTTATTGTATAAATCATATCATACGTTGTAGACGCCATGTTTTTAAACACGTTTTCGCTGGGTTAGTATAAAATCGAATCGCTCCAAAAAATGGCGTCCGCTACGTAAACATGTGTCATCGCGATCCTTGGAGCGTAAACGTTCAGATGATGAAAAATCGTAAACCGTTTATGATATTTTCCGTCATCTGAACGAAGCCAATGACTGCAGGTAAATCATAGAATGCGATGTTGTTTTACACAATTTCAGGCTTTCTACACAACATAAATCTGTTCAATCTTTTTCATCACTCCGCATCCATCACACAAAATGCTGCATTAAAAAACGTCCATTTAAAAGCATTTGATGAATTCACCGGTGCGCCACACACAGCTGTTTGTGGAAGGTCCGCCAGTTTTTAAACATGCGCACTCAAAAGCTGTACCAGCAAAAACCCCAAGCTGCCCAAGTCCATACTGACTGATGTGTGTACTGTGTTCTTACTGTCACTTCGTTTTCTTTTTTACCAACTTCGTTCTTAAACTTCTTTTACTCTTACGGTCGTGAGTTAGAAGGAGATGATTCCCTGGCTGTGTTCCCCTTCATCTTTTCTTCTATGAACTCATCAGTGTTACTGCCTCTCTAACTACTTCCTGCCAGGTTCTTCTCGGTCTGTCTCCGAGTCGTTTTTCCCATCGTCCTGCTTCGTAAATACATTTGGTCGCTCTTCTTGACTTCGTTCTTTTAACACAGTTGGTTCTATCTTATTATTTGGGTTTTATCTTCGTAGGTATGTTGTCATTCTGCCTTATCTTCGATTTTCTTAAATGACTTCATCTTCTTTATCACCTCAATCTTCCTTTTTTATTTTATTTTTTGTGGTGGTTCGTGAATCTAACTCTTAGATTAATGTAGGGGTAGCTACTTTTTACAAGTTTCCATTCTTCTTTTTGAATTTCTTTCGTCCTTAAGAAAACGTTTTCTGTGGCAGTAAATAGTCTTTCTGCTGATGGTGTACTTTCTCTATTAAACTTTCCATTTTCTACCAGTATCACACCCAGGTATTTACATTGTGCTTGTTTTGCTTTCGCCTCACTTCATGTTTGTCTTCATGAGCCCTTTTCCTGTATTTTCCCGATTAAGATTATCTCTTTTGCGTAACTTATTTCTGATATCGTTATTAGAAGTGTCAACTCGGGACACCCCTGCCTGAACACACTCTGAACACAGAACCACTGTTGTCAATTTACTGATTTTCTTTCTAGATCTGGTGACTTGGTGTTGAAATTCCAGACAAATTTTAGTAAATTCAGACAAGTCTGAAAGTTAGTGATTTAGTGACATATCTAGTGATTTTTTTTTCGTTTTTACTTGTCTAACAAAATAACACTTCTATAACTTAATCGTTATATTAATTCGCTAGCTACTACACACATCGCTTTCTAAATAAAAACTGATTTAAATATCCCGCTGCCTCGAGGTTATATAGCAAAGCCGAGTACGTTTATTCAACTCCGTTCACTCTACTTATTCTTTTCGCACTCTAAAGAGTGAGAGCGAATAAGTTTTAATACAAGTAAGAGTAAGACAAAAGTGCGAAAAGAGTAAATAGAGTGAACGGAGTTGAATAAACGAACGCAGCTCAAGTTACGCTATTCTATATTAGCGGCGAACTAAGCTAGAACATTCCAGCAAATTCTGCTACCATTCGGTACGAGTCTGGAATAGGTGGCACGACCAGTCTAAAAATAGAATTTACTTTACGGAATGTAACAATATTTTTTATGTGTTAATTAAAGTCGCTGGTTTCTTTTGTTCTTCGTGATCTCAACACTTACCTTACATTATGCTTGTTTTTTTTTTATTGAAGGCGTTTCCTCGCCCCATAAAATGCGGAGACACTTTCCATTTTGCCTTATAGCGTTTTCCGTGATCTTCCTTCTTCATATAAACACAGTTACATTTTCTTTAACATCTTCTCCTGCCGAGGCCACATTTGCATTTAATCTAACGCCTTTTTTTTTAACATCTAATTTGACGTTAATCTGCGGTCACACTTAAGCTTAATATCAAATTACTCGTTATAAATTTGTTTTCTTTTCAATATTATCATATCAACGAGAAAGAATTACACCAAACTAGTCAAATTAGACTTTGAAAATCATGTTGGGCGTTACGTTAAACGCAAATGTGGCCGCGAATCAATGTGTGCTTTTAATTATTCTGGTGTAAATTATTTTCTGTTACTGTATTGTGATTGCTAAAGCACGGATTTAGGTGCATTTTTAGGTTATGAATCATCACTCCATAACACGTACGCCCAACTAAAAAGATGACTCACGACCCAGAAATGCACCAAAGTTCGTGCTCTAGTGATTGCTCTCTTTTTTTTTAGATGGAATGTTGTATAGCTGATATTAATGTTTTTTGCTTTTTATAATTCCTTTTCTTTATTTCTAATTTAATAAGTTCTACTTCCTTTTCACCTATATCTATCCGGTCCTTGAAATATTTTCTTCACTTTTCCACAATCTTCTCGTCGCTTCTCCTGTTACATCTTTTTCATTTTTAACTTTACAACTTTTTCTATCTTTTGTTTTTCTTATCTGTGGTGATTGCCCAATGGGTTCCTAAGTCAAAGGCTCGTCAGGACCTCAGGAGCGGGAGTGTATTTGAGTGTGTGTATAGTGTTCCATGGCTTTGTTACTTCCAACCTTCTCGCCGTTTAAGGGGAAGCAGTGTCGAATTTTATTCCCAATACTGAAGGGTGCCTAAAGTCGATACCGACCACCCCCCAGAAAAATCCCGAGTGCGGTTCGAACCGACGACCATGCGATTGCAAGGCCGGTCCTCTTACCACTGGATCGTTCAGGCGTTCAAAGTTCAATCTTATAAGTACTGTTTAATGTGTCAAGGAATAATTTTGGGTTTTCGCCATTTTATTATCTTGAAATCCTTTCCAAATCTTTTTTGTTTCCTTTGCTTGAAACGCTTGAGCTTCTTGCTCATGGTGAGCTTAATTTTTTTACTTAAATAATTTTTCCTCTGTACTTTATTTACTAAACGTGTTATTTCTTACTTTATGGACTCATATTAGTTAATTATATTTCACAGAATTATATTTACTTAATTTCCTTTCGCACGGTTAGTTACATAAGCGTACATTAAAAAAAATGTATTAAACTTCATACTTTTATATTCATACTTTGTATTTTACTTCTGCGATTCATGTGCCTACGTGCATCTAAATTTACGCAAGTGACTCACCGAGTTTACGAGAATCGTTAATTAAGCAAATTACGCTTTCATTTAGTTTGTGTTTATTTACAAACGCCGCGCCGGAAGAACTGACAGCGCAGGTAAACAATGCCCAAAAATGGCATATACACGAAATCCACAAAAGCGCGCGCGTCCAGCAATTAACACAGAAAAAATAATAAATTAACAATTACATTAAAACAAGCAGGAGGTATATAAACAGTTTTTGGTTTCCAGCAAGGCATTACATAATCGTGTTTCACACAGATTCAAAAGATGGTGAGTCTTAATTTAACTGTTGTGCATTTGTTAATTTGTTTATTGTTTTTATTGTGGTGCAGAGGACTTTCATTTTTGTGTTATGGTTGGTCAGTTCTGCTACGTGCAGGCCCACCATCGTTCGCCAGAAGGAAATTCTTCTAACGGGAATGGAAAGGATTAGCAAAAAATCTGTGCCAGACGATCATCCGCTCGTTTCCAAGAAAACTTCCTCGGGGGCAGACCAGACAGTAAAGCAAGAGATTCTGCAACCGGCTAGTAGCACCGCTTTTTTCCGTCCGCTTTTCCACAAACATTCCGATCTACCTCTGCGTGTTAGGAGAGAAGTCCAGGACTTGAAGCCGGCCTCATCCAACGTCTTCATGCCCCTTTCGTTCTTCAAAAAGCGACATCACCATCGTCGTGTTCACGCGTAGTGAAAAATTGTGTATTAGGAAGCAGAGGAAGCAGTTTAATTTATTAAATGAAATTAGAGACTGCAATGTCAAATGGGGATCTGATTGTAGACTGTCTCCATCCGGTTTCCAAATTGTGTTGCACAATCATGAATGACATCATGCAGAACATAAAGAAAAAACCACCTATCAATAAATGTTACATTAGCATGGATTAGTTTTATGTAAATACGTGGCGTGAATAATAAATCGCGGATATGCAAATTGATTTGGTCTTTTGATTTTGAATCACGGAACATAACCAGTTTTAAGCGCACGGGCACAAGAAATGACCTCAAGTTTGACAAACTTTTAATCTATTATATCGAGTTCCTAAAAAAAGAATGCATTCTGCATTCTTCAAACAAATTATGTACATCGAATTGTCATTGTGTGATCTTCTTTGCATAATGATTACAGGTTATTGGCGTTGCTATCAAGTTTCCAGAAAATATTTTCTTCATAACACGAAAACGATTACAATTAGGCCGCCAAATTTATATCATTTCTTGACTGTTTTGATTCAAGCTATTATTATTATTATTATTTCATTGGGAACTCCTTTGGTTACATCGTTATAATAAAAGCAAACAAAGATATAAATTATATGTAAAAAATTTATTTAAAAAAATATAATATTTTGGTTCCGATTTGAGTGTACAACACAAGAATAAAATTTCTTTGCATCAAACGACTAGAAACGTTTACAAAATCAATAAATAATGAAATAAATTAATTAATGAATCGATGGGTATAAATAAATGAATCGATGAGGTATCCACAGCCTTGCTTCGATGATTGATTGCAATGCAACTTGGCCTAAACGACGTGGCCAAAGAAAGGTCTGAAGTAGATTGATTCTTCCGGAGTTAAATCATCCACGTCGATGTTGGCTGCGCTCTCGTGGTCCTCGGAGTTAATTTGTGCAACGGGAGATGGCTCGATCGATCTGATAATACGCATGATGAGTCCATTCTCTTGATCTTGTGGTAAAGACCTCTTGCTGATCTTTTCCATCCCCGTGAGTAGAATGTCTTCCTCCGTGACCAGGGTAGGTTTGCAGGAAACCAAACTGGCGAAGCAGATGGCAACCATGGCGGCGAACACGACGATTTTCACCATTTTTATTTTATTTATTATTTCTTGCACTTGTTCTTTCTGCTTGAAAGCTGAATTGTTAATGTCGGAGGACCGTGCCAATTTCCTTATATACCTGCGCGGTTAAAATCTGCGTCAATCGCCTAATTCGTTCTAAGTGCGATTGACGTCCATCACAGGACGTAAATTGTTCGGGTAAACAATCAGGATGAAGCGCGCAAAGCGATCGCGAAAATCCAACGTCGGTCGTGAATTCTAGCTGGATTTGTCACGTATTTGTCTGCGAATGTTTTGTTTTATTTCCGATCACAAGAAGCGATCGAGAAAGAACGCAGATGACACACCCGCCACCTTGAACGATGACTTTGAAATTTTCAGCACGTATGAATTATGAATGAGTTGTTTTATAATTTATAAATAATTTCAGTTGGAATTCACAGGTTTTAATCTCTGTTGATATAAGAGGAGTCCGTATCAAAAAGTTACATTGATTTTACTATAAAAATACTTTGCCTTTTTCTTTGAGAGTGCCACCCAAATATCGAACGTATTAACATAAAACAATTAGCCAGGATTAACATAAAACAATTACTCAGGGAAGTTCGAAAATAGTTGTCCGTGATGAAAAGTAATAAAAATGTTTAACTCGAAGTTAAGTAGAGATTAATAAAATGTGAATGGAATTAATAAAATATTCGAGATGCCAATTGCAGTCAATTAAAAGTAAACTAAAGAAAATAATTTAACTCTGTCTTTAATAAGACGGAAAAATGGAAAAGAAGAAAGAAAATTAGAGGTAGCTGAATGTTAATAGAATAAGGATATAACTAATAGAAATCAAGGATGAGTCCTAACAAGTTAGGTTTTTGAAGCAAAATAAGAAATTTAAGAATACTATGTGAATAGCAATGAAAGTTAACGTAACCATTGGACTAGGACTGGATTAAAACAGAATTGTTACAAAGTGGAAGGAATGTCGGAATAATTTGAAACTGAAATCACTGTAAGAGAAGAAATTAAATTAGCTGTGGAAGACAAAAACTTGCGCAATTGAATAAGGATAACAGAGTAATAAAAGATAGATGTCAAGAAAAAAACTTTCGGAAGCAAGTGAAGAAATCAAAATCGAAGCGAAGAATCGAAAATCGAACAAAAACAAGAAAGAAAAGTGGAGATTAGGGGCAAAGATCTAAGATCTAAGTTTTCATAAAACAGATCGATTCAAAAGGAAAAGCGAAAAAAATTACAGAATGATGAAAACGCGTTAGTAAAAGGAGTAGCATGAAGTATGGAAGAAGGTTTATGAAGCAAGATGAAAGGCTTAAAAAAACTAAAGAAAAAAGCAGAAGAAATTTTTAAAATAATGAAAGCAAGGAGAGAAGGTACGCTTCTGTCGAAGTGAATTTTCGTAGCAAGATGGAAAGAAGGAGGTCCAACAAGGAGGAAGAATCAAAGAAAATTAGAATTGCAAAGAAAATTAAAAACGAAGAGAGATACAACAAGCAACGGAATTTGGAAAGAAGTAATATGAAGGATGATTTGAAATACATATTAAAAACAATTTAGAGAATAATAAAAACCGTGTTAATAAAAGGAATAACCCAGCAGGAATGACGAAAAGTAAAACTCTAGGGAAGGAGGCTTGTGAAGCACGATGAAAAACGGATGATCAAGTGCGAAGGTCTAAAATCGAATTAAAAAAAGAAAGAAAAAAAGCAGAAGAAATTTAAAAAATAATGAAAGCAAGGATGGAAGTTGATGAGAATTTTCGCAGCAAGATGAAAAGAAGGAGGTCCAACAAGGAGGAAGGGTCAAAGAAAATTAAAAACAAAGAGAAATACAACAAGCAACGGAATTTTGGAAGAAGTAATACGAAGGACGATTTGAAATATTAAAAACAGTTTAGGGAACAATAAAGACCGTGTTAATAAAAGGAATAACCCAGCAGGGATGATGAAAAGTAAGGCTCTAGGGAAGGAGGTTCGTGAAGCACAATGAAAAGAAGAAGATCAAGTATCGAATGAAGACAAAGAAAGAAAGAAGAAAGTAGAAGAAATTTAAATAATGAAAGTAAGCTACGTTTCTGGTGAAGAGAGTTTTCGGAACAAGATGAAAAGAAGGAGGTTAAAGATAAAGATCCAACAACGCGGAAAGTAGAAAATTGATATTAAATGTGAATTAGAAAGATCAAGAAAATTAGGCGCACTTTATAATTCCAAAAGGAAATAAAACAAGCGAAAAGTAAGGCTCTAGGGAAGGAGGCTTGTGAAGCACGATGAAAAATGGAAGATCAAGTGTGAAGGTCTAAAATCGAATTAAAAAAAAGAAGAAATTTAAAAAAGAATGAAAGTAAAGATGGAAGGTACGCTTCTGTGAAAAGAAGGAGATCTAACAAGGAGGAAGGATGAAGGAACATTAAAAACGAAGAGAAATACAACAAGCAACGAAATTTTGGAAGAAATAATATGAAGGACGATTTGAAATAAATACATATTAAAAACAATGTAAAGAATAATAAAGACCGTGTCAATAAAAGGAGTAACCCAGCAGGAATGATGAAAAATAAGGCCGCATGTCCACCGGATCGGGTTCGATTGGGATTGTGCGATAAAGATCGTGTAAATGTATTTCTATTGTAACCTGTCCACTGTCCACGTCTAATTAGACGCGACTGAAATCGTATCAGTGGACAGGTTACAATAGAAATACATTTACACGTTCTTTATCGCACGATCCCAATCGAGCCGATTGTGGTCGACCCGATCCGGTGGACATGCGGCCTAAGGCTCTGGAGAAGGAGGTTTGTGAAGCACAATAAAAGAAAGAAGATCAAGTATGAAGGTCTAAAATCAAATGAAAACAAAGAAAGAAAGACGAAGCAGAAGAAATTTAAATAATGAAAGTAAGCTACGCTTCTGAAAGATAAAGAGAAGGAGATTAAAGACAAAGATGCAACAACGAGGAAGAAAGAAAAGACAAAAACAAAACAAAAGTTTGTGAATTAGAAAGGCCAAGAAAAGTAGGCACACTTTATAATTTCAAAAAGAAATAAAACAAGCAATCGAATTTTGAAGGAGTAATGAAGAATGGCTTGGAACATTAAAAGAAATTTAGAAGATAATATAAGGAATAACCCAGCTGGAGAGAAAAATAAGCCTTAAGGAAAGGAGAGTTGTGAAGCACCATGAAAAGAAGAAGAGGATCAAGTCAAGTGAAAAGGTGTAAACTCGAACTAAAAAAATAAAAGAGAAAATGCGGAATTAATCGGAAATTTTAAGTATAATGGAAGGTACGCTTTTGATTAAAAGAAATTTAGCAGTAATATAACAAGAAGGAGACTAAAGACAAAGACCCAATGAGGAAGGAGAAAGAAAATTGATAGTAAAAGACAAAACAAGTTCGTGGGCAGAAAGATTAAAAAAATAAGAATTGCAAAGTAAGTAATTAAGAGCAGGAAACTACCAAACTTAGACTGAGTAAGGTACTAGGCGTAACGGGGGCAATGTGTACAACGCCCACTGCTGCAATGGAGATTCTTCTAGACCTTCCTCCCCTACACATTATGATAATGGAAGAGGCAAGACGTGGGCTCCATTGATTGCAGAATTTACGTGACCCATTGAATATGGGTCATACAAGTTGCCAGCATAAGGGGTCTTTTACTTGATATGAGGACGGACTATATGGCTCCCAAAGGAAACACAAATTTGCTTATTTGCAAATTTGCTGAACAGGATATTCCTCCTGGCAGTCTTATCTGGTATAAGGATGGTGTGACGGTTTCGTCACGTGTTCTGTTATTATTACTAACTAGTTGTAGAATTAAGTTAATTTAGGTATCAGTGTTCAGATTGAGAAAGTTTTCTTCTTATCTTAATCATTCTTTCACTCCCATATTTTCTCGGTTGTAATTTTCTTCCCAATACCACGCTCAAACATGATTGGATTTTGTACCCCTTTCGCTATAGGCCACTTCTTAAGCACTATTTAAAAACATCTCCAAAAAAAACTGGAACCGGGCCGTATCGATCCGAACGAGCCACGCACTCGTTTTGCATTTTCGCTGCCCATGTACAGCATCGTTAATTAATTGATCTCGTGGTTTAAAATGTAAGTAGTTTTCTTTTCAATTTTATTCTCTAATGTTTTTACATTTCATCAATCTCTACAGAACCAAGATATTTTGAAAGAATAGGCATTTAAAAGGCACAAGATTTTGAAAGGCCATCCAATTCATTTTGCATCACCGCAGCGACCTTGAAAGCACCACGTGTTTCGCGAAGAAAGAATTTCCTTTTTTGGCCACCTCATGTTCCTCTTGAATCCTTAATCAAGAATGACTGAACTTGGTTCCTTATTTCTTCGAGAATTTTCTTCGTTCGCAAGCCAGACCACAAGCAACCACCTGGAGCCAGAAGGACACTGCCGTGAGTCTATTTTCTTATCTTCGCCAGGTAAATAATCAGTCCTTCTGAACACTTAGTATTAGTTAGCGCAGAAATTTAGCACATAAGCATCATTTCATTCACCCTAGATTAATTTAGTTAAGAAAGAAAAAAATAGTCAGGTGATTTATATTTTTGCTGTTTTGCTGATCTGAACTGACTTTATTAAATCTCATGAATGGCACTTTCTTTTTTTTGTCACCGATCAGAACCCTGGCCTAACTCATCGACTGGCATAAAACGCAGAGCTCAGCCCTTGTAGTGTTGTTCATGTGCCATTTTCCTCTTAACAAAGGAAAGAGGGAAATCAGAACGTGACAACGGTTCCAAAACCGAGACTGGTGTCGGGTCTGGAATTTACGGACACAGACCAAAAGGGAAGCTATGCTTCCCTTTGGGCCAATTTGCCTCTGTTTTTCTAACAGAAATATTCGCCATATTACAATGTGCGAGGAAAAACATGAGGAGGGCTAATATACAAATAAGAGGATCTTCATTCTATCCGACAGCCAGGCGGCTTTGAAGGCTTTATCAAGCTCAAAGATCTCATCCAAACTGGTGTGGGAATGTCTTAATGTACTCAACAACCTGGCGGAACACAACAGCGTTACGCTATTGTGGGTTCCAGGACACAGGGGCATTTACGGTAATAAACAGGCCGATGAATTAGCCAGACAGGGTGCGGCTATGGCATATCCTGGCCCCGAACCTGCCTTAGGAATAAGCAAAAGCGCTATTCGGGGCTTTTTTAATGTCTTGGATAAGCGAAGAACACAATAGATACTGGATAAGCAGACCAGGACTTCGACATAGCAAAATTTTCCTTAGAGGCCCTTGCAACAAGAGAACTGCTGAACTGCTGGGTTTGAGCAGGTCGCAACTCAAGATCACCACAGGATTACTAACAGGACACCTGACTGTTAAGGAGCACCTGTGGAGGATCGGTAAATTTAATGGTGACTTAAATTGCAGATTCTGCAATGGAGAGAGAACAATGCGCAATGTTTAGCTGCGATGTGCTGGCAAATCGCAGACAGCGCATATTCGGACACGACATAATGACTCCCGAAGAAATCAGCATGCAACCAGTGAAAGACCTCTACCAGCTGGTACAGGGGACATTCCTCACTGAATGGTTGCGATAATAGTACCAGGGTGAGCACAATAAGCCTAATGGCTGCGGTGCCTCCGGTGCTTTTCTCGCAGACGGGTTCTGATGTAAGGCAAACAAAAGTAAATAAAAAACGTGATACATTTTATAATTTTAAAGAGAAATAAAACAAGCAACAGAGTTTTGAAGAAGTAATACGAAGGATGACTTCAAAAGTTAAAAAAAATTAAATTGAATTGAATTGAATTGACCTGGTCCATACAGCATAATCTTCTGATATGTAATTACATACATTACATGTTCTTCATTTTTTTGTTCAGCAAGAGGACCACTATGAAAGCATATAACGTAGGTCCCCAAGTAGGGGAGAGTTGCGTATATTGGACCGGCTCCAAAATTGGACCACTTCAATTCAATTTAAATTAAAACCAACTAGAAGTATCTATCGGTATTAAAAAAAATACTTGCATAAACGTTGTTTAATACAGTACCATCTGAGGTATATGTAGTGCTTACTGTTATTGCAGTTTCTAGTTTATTTTTATTTATTCAAAAGCGGTCCAATTTAGGAGCCGATCCAATATACGCAACTCTCCCCTATATGCAGGGGCACATCTATCCCGACACCAATTTGTAATATTCAAAGTGTATAATCATCGAGTCAAGATTATTTGTACATTTATTTTATATTTATATTTAACATCTTGTAAATTACTTATTCAAGGCAAACTGCCTACTTCTGTTATCAAAAACGTAAAACTGGCCGTTCTCTAGTAATATTAATCAGAAACCATGATCATTATGATTTTTGTTTACTAAAAAATAATAAAGAAAAGAGAAAGATAAAGACCCAAACTTGAAACTATAGTATTTACGAACTCTTTAGAATTTAAATATATTCAAACTTTTTTCTGAAATAGACCAATTATAAAGAGACATGATTGCAATTTTATATTAATTTTGAAATATTTAAGACCAGAAATAAATATAATTTTTTTCTAATTCCACTATATTACTTTGTATTATTTCCTATTTAGCTTACTAAATATTGGCATGATTGCTAAAATAATGATAAGTGAGAGCTAGTAACTTTGCAGATGGCCATCTTAAAAGGGAAATATGTATGTTTTTTTATTAATCCAGGCGTAGTTTCCTCAACAATCAATTTTATTTATAAAGTCCAACGTGATTCAGTAATTTCTTCGTCATTTCTATATATTTTATTTTAAATAAGTAATTTCAAACGACGTTTAAATTGTACAAACGCTGAAGTAAACATAGTCATATTTTACTTAACCCTTAAACGGACAAGCATTATATAGCTTCAATGAAAAACACTTAATTTTGTGTTTTCTTTTTATTAAAGATATACTAAAGCTTACACGAAAATGTTTAGAATTTTTTTGTCATGTAACAAATAAAAACAGATAGTGCTCTTCAGGATACGATGTCCTTCAGATATCCTTCATGTGATAAATTGTGAAACAGTTTCTTGCATTATTTCCGGTTACAATACAGAATCGGAAATTGCATTTCTGACAAAAAATAGTTGTTTGGCCATCTGTGCAAAATTTACATCTTCCCTTGGTTACGAACGCGAACGGGGGAAAATGTCCCATTTGGTCATGTCTGATGTCATTTGTGGGTCTAACACTTACAGGACATCTGAGTTTTTTAGCTGGCTGTACATTTATTGTAATGTTCTCAAAAAGGGTAATTAGGGCATTAACACTAACACGTTAAAACCAATGACTGTGGCAACATTTTATTCCTCTCAATTCGTGCACGTGCACACACACCGTGTTCTATCTATACCACGCGCGCGCACCCAGGCACACGCATGTCCAGATCATTACACTTATAAAGTCTGATTTTCTTGCTTTTGTAAGATTTTGAGCTCTAACAAGTGATGAAGCTGAATGCATCCGAAACGTTTTCAAGTTTTCATGTTTTTTGTTTCCAAATGCTTCCATATCTATTCTATACAAAAGCCAAAGTTTTACAATCGTGGAATAAGAACGGAATAACTGTTCGCCACATATCCTTTAATGTTCCTCCATATCTACGTCACACCTACGTCACGTTATACCAATAATAATGCTTATCCGACGATTGTAAAATCGGGCCTAAATATTCCCAAGTACCATCTTCTTGATTTGTACGGAGTTTTATACAGGGCGATTAGCACATCAGCCATATGGGTATTTTACTGCTTTATGATTTGAGCACAATCAACGTCAATCTTTCTTTCCTCTGTACTGTATCGTTTTACTCGAAACACAGGGCTGTGCGATATAAATGAACTCGCAAGGATAACACATTTTGTGTCCACCCATTTCATTACTGCAATACCTGTTTTATTTTCAACTTTGTAACCAAAAGATCCCCTACCTTTCTTCATATAATTTTGCCTTGCTCTCAAGTACACCCTCGTAAGCGGTTACTTCTAATCGTCCCTAAACTATTTATTCCAAATTCATTTTTCAACAGAGTGATAAGTTCCAAAGAAATAAATGAATTGTCAAAGTACACTACAATTTTTTGTGGTTCGGGCATTGTTTTGCAAAGATGAACTCCAGTTTTACCACCTGAACCCAATTCGGATTCTTTTTGAGAAAAAACCATGTTGTCAAAAGAAGTCACATACTATGCCAGAGATGCTAGCCCTCATAAACATTTTGAAGCCCCATTTTTTTAGTTTTTTTTTGCATAAACTGACGAAGATTTCCTGCTGTATAAAATCATCATTTCATCTACGGAAATGTTTTTCATGTTCAATCTGAATGCAGTTTATTTTAATCTTCTCAAGGTGAGGTCTTATTTTGAATAAACGATCTCCATTTGCTTCCACGTTATTGTCCTGAAAATGTATTAGCCTACGCAATTTCTTGAACCTTTTTACCGGTATCACATCAGCTATAAGGTTGTACCGTGTATTCAGTGCCCAATAGTCTTCAAACGATGGCATCTGTATAACTCCCATTAGAAGCTTTATTCCAATGAACGCTTTTATTTCACATGGAGAAGTATTGATGGAGAAACCAATTGTCAAAGTGGAGTTTAAATTGGTTTGTTCGGTTATGTATGTATTGAATAACTGAATCATCCCAGAATTTTTGAAAATATTGCAGAGATGTAAGTACAACATGAGGGAAATTATATTCTTTATCAATAAGAGCTTTATCATGTTGAAAGTCTTCTTTGGTCCATTTGTAGTTGGGCTCTTCTCTCCTCTTGACTTTTTTTATATTTCTTTTAGTATTACATGTTTTTGAAGCACTATTAGCTAATGGCAGATCATCATCGACATTCCAGTCATCTTCTGAATCATCTGGAACAGGTAATCCTGAAGTGGCACTATAGCCTCAGCTTCAATGTAAGAATCGAAATCTATTTCGACTTCTTCATCGTCGGATGAGGACAGGCGTGTATTTTCAGGCGGTAATACTGTTACGAAATCTTCTGCTCTCACTTTCCGACCATAGAAAGTATTTTGGTGCTAATTTCGGTAAATTGAGAGAAAAATTTAAATCTGGTGTAGCAGCGCACACCATTTCAAAATCCAAAGTTTCTATTACGACCGGTGTGTACTGGAGGATACAAACAAGTCAGAGCCACTTTTACCAGGTTTAGAAAAACGTAGATGTAAAATTTACTCCTTTTATCAATAAGTGTTAATGATCAGTTATCGTAGAAAACGCGGTGCAAAAGAAAAAAGTGGAAAACTGCGAGAATTCATCATTGTAGTACCTACCTCATCTGCATTTGATGATGTCGCCATTGCATGCAATGAGTAAATAAATGTTATGAGGTTTTGAGCGGTGTTGCAAACACTACGCTTTTATGCTTCTGTATCTTGCAAGATATGTAACCCGATTTATCTAAATCGCACACAAGATTCATGCAAAAAATTTCCTATACATTAATGTATGTTGCGAGATACATCGGCCGATTAAGGGTTGGTTAACTTAACTTAAAAATGTGGGCAGTCATAAATGGATCATAAGGGTGACTTGAACCTCGCTTGAACCCTCTTGAATATTGGCCGCTTTTGTAGGCTGATTTTTATTTAAAAAAAATAAATAAATAAAGTTAAGTGAGAAGATAATTTTTAGCGCTAGGACAGAATATTTCCGGAATTTATTAACATCGCGAAACTAATGAAATGAGTTTGTGTAAAAAGAGGATTTCAAAAAATTTAAAGAAATAAAATAAAGAATGTAAAAGAATTTAAATAACACACTTTTTTGTTTGGATTATTTTAAAGTTAACGCTAATAATTAATTGAAAATAAAAATGTGGTTAAAAGAAGCGACAATTATTTATGAAACTGTTTTAAAAACTAAAATATTCTGAATGCCAGTGGACTTGTAAAGAAGGGGCCCTGCCCATTCTCATAATATTCATTTTGTTACGCTTCTAGCAAATATCTCTTTTTTCCAGGCCAATTTTGATCGATTTAAATTTCAACAATTCATAAATCGAATTAGAAATAACTTGAATTTAAATATAAACAGAAATTTTGGAGATAGTTTGATAAAGAGGGGCGAGTGAACTTTACATTACTGTCATTATGTATTTCTTAAAGCAAATTTAGTTTTGCAATTTCACACACAGAATTTTTATGATTATTTCTTGCTCTCTTGTAACTCGTGCATCTTTTCACTCGAACTTAGGAAAGGGTTAAGAAAAATGCATATATAAAAATGTATAAATAAAAATATTTATTACAAAAGCCAAAAATGACTAGATTTGTTCCGTACAAATAAATAAAATAAATAAACGATTGGATGAAGTATGCTTAAATAATGAAGTGATGGATGTGCAGTATCGACAGCCTGGCTTTGGCGAGTGTGTTAGAATTCTTCTGCGAAGTTCTACGAGCTGTGGCCATAGAAAGGTCTGAAGTACATGGTTTCTTGTTGCGTGAGATCTTCGTCCCCGAAATTCCTGGGGGATTCCAGATCTTCGGCGGTGATTTGGGCAGCCGGAGCTGGTTCAATTGATCTTATAATGCGGGCGATGATAATCAAGCCGGGTTTTGAGGCTTGATGTGGTGACGTGGTGTCTTCAGGCACAGATCTTTTGCTGATCCTTTCCATTCCGGTAAGGAAAACTTCGTTCTCCCTCGTGATGGTAGGTTTGCACGAAGCGAAACCGACGAAGACACTGACGACCACCACCACCAACAACAACAACGAAGCAACTGATTTCACCATATTGATTTATGTATTTAATAACTTTCTTTCTTATATTCACTTGTGACTGTGTGCTCTTAAAAGATGTCTGTATTGTTAATGCTGGGGAACGTTGCGGCTTTCCTTAAATACCTCTCGCCCGAAGTATGGCGTACGTGGTACTAATACACTCTAATTAAGGATTGACGCGAATTTCACCGTGTGTTAATTCCCGTGTGCGTAAATGCGGGCCTATTTATAGTCCTGTGTGCAGAAGGTGTTAAATCTGGAAAGAAATGTCAATATTTTGTTTGTGTTCCTCGTGAGAGGAGGTTAACTGCAATTTACTGGATTTTACAATTTCTTATCAAAAAAAAGTACTTTGTTTTGAATCCAATTGATTTTGTAGAAGCGAAAGCAATTATTTCTTGTTCTGAAAAGTGAAGGAAATGAGGCGTTGTATCATCATTATTATTATTAGTTTTCAAAATTACTTTATAGCAAGCAACGTTCTGGGTTCTGTGAGGATGCTCAGTTTTCTTCTCAACTTTGGTTCTCGTCATTTTAATTAAAAATTACTACATTTATGTGATTGACTTTCGAACTAGTTTTTTTTTTGTCTTGTAAATTGTGTACAGAAAATAGGAAAGAATATCCAAAAGATATTTAGAGAATAATTGTAGATTGTATCAAGGATAACCGGGTAAAAATAAACGCACATATATTAACTTGGAAGAGGAATTCTAACTAACTTACAAGTTTGAAAAAAAAGGAAGATCAAAGAGAAAAGCTGAAAACAGATTTAAATAAAAAAAGATATGTAACTAAAAGCAAACGTGGCTCTGAGGAAAAAACTATACAGCAGATAAAAGTAAATAACTCAGCGAGGATGAAAGGTACGGTTCTAGTGAGAAGGATTTTCGAAGCCAAACGAAAATAAGGAGTTCAAGGACAAACGTCAATAAAAATGAAGAAAAAAGTGGAGCAAATTCAACAGTTATAAAAGGAAAAGTACGGTAATAAAATAGATTGCTCAAACAAATCCAAAGAAATCCAAAGCAAATAAAAATACAAAAATATATTATAAAAATCAAATATAAATGATTTACCTCGCGAAGAGAAATAAAACAAAAGCGTACATTTTCAAGAAGTAATGAAGTACGGTTTTAAACTAAAAAAAAATTGGAAGCGAAATGAAGTGATTTTTTTACTCATCATTGCGTCCAACAAAAAAAAAACTGTAACTTTCCAGTAAAATTGTGATTTCATTTTCTGGTATATATGTCATTTAGTATTTTTATTATTAAAAAATCACTTCGTAATTAGCACGTATAAATCCTGACAAATGCAATTAACACATGACCAAAGTTTTACTTGAAAATCCGCTTTTAATATACACGTCAGATTTCTTAAGAAATCCCAAAGTGATTCGTTCGCTTTCCCCCTTTTTTTAAAATTCAAATAATGTCGAACATTTCGCAAATTGAATTCGTTCAGAACTCTTCGTTTTACTTTTTAAAAAATACTGCGGCAATTTTTACCTATTTAGAAAATGAATTTGTCAGAAAAAAGAAAATTTATTTAAATACCAATCAACACTGAACCAAGAAGACCTTGGAATTAATTATAAAGTTAAACACAATCAAAGTGCTTTTTATTTATTATTTTACCAATGTGGGTTTTTATTTATTTCGCTTTACACAAATGTTTTTTATGTTGTATTGTGTTAAAGGATATTTCGATAAACAAAACTGCTAGAGTTCGTGTCCGTCTTCTAATTTGAAACTTTCTGCACACGCTCTGACTCGTACGTCTTTCTATTTTTTTTATTTACTACCTTTTGTTGTTGCTACCTGACTGCCGTATCTCTCTCCTTTCTCCTATCTCTGTCTCTCGCTACTCTCTTCACCTTTCTACCTCTCACTTCCCACACTGTGTATGCTTATATGTTGATCTTGTACAGAAAAGAGTCTGTGGATGTTATTTAAAAAGTCTATTTATGAAACTTAGAAAGTGTTAAAGGAGTTTATTATAAAACTTAGAAAGCGTTGTTTAAGTTCCATTGGAGTTCTCCGCTAAGGGCAGAGCCGTAGTTAGGAAAGGACACATCAGGATCAACTTTTTTTTTCGAAATGGTCGTCAAAATAATTTCATACATTTTTCTGTTATTAATCCAAAATTAATCAAAGTTTATGAATATGGACGAGCTCGTCTGGTCATAGGTGTCTTGCAAGCTGAGATTTCCCGTAATCTCGCAGATGTTGTACCTACGACGGAAGTAAACGTTGTAAAATGTGGGACTTGACGCAAGGGAAATCCTTCCATCCACAGTTGACGGGCACGGTGTGCATTATATCCGGATTCTCCATAAAGGACAAATGTACAGTGCCCCAATAAAGAGATGTCTTCCTCTTAATATGTTAAGCTCCTTCCACTCGTTTGTTCGCCTACTGGGCATAGTGCTATCGCACTGGATGACTGTACGTGCTATAAAGGTGCCTATTGACGTGTTGACTTTCTGGCAACTCTGTCGCTCAATAGAGCGACAGGATTATTTCCGTATCGCTACTTGAATGGGCAGTAGCGAGTAAGCTCTGTAATTTTTGTTCGTAAGCACTTGAGGCGGCAGTGGCCCCGTTTACTCTGGCGATTTTCGAGCTATCAGATCACTTGAATATCGACACGTCAATGGCCTCCTTTACATTCATAAAACTATAAGAAAACTTTTATAGCTGTATTTGTTTCGTTCTTTCTTAAGCAGGTGATTTTCGGTACAATTTTTAATTAATTATTTTTCGCAGAGTAAAGTACGTAGAATTTCTATGACCATAATCCCAGATATCGATTTGTTTATTGGTTTCAGTTTGTCGGTCTATTTCAGAGTCACGCTATATGCGGGGGTCTCATAACGTCCGGAGAAAACTAAGAGGGTTGCTAGGGGAGATCGTCACGGTACCAATTCATTCATCTTTCAAGGTCAACTGGAAACAACCGAATCAACTTTGAATTTCGAAAAAAAAATTCACCGAGGTGCTCCTTTTTTCGACGAGAGTTGCCGAGAAAAACGTCAGCGGCAAAAACTGTCCCTAAAATGTTTAATGGCATTTTATTATTATTACGTCTTTTAAGACTTTGTTGTTAATTGCCATTTCTCAAAAATAAAATAAATGAAATTTATTTCTTTTCCTAAATTCAACGATGCCCTCATTTGACATTTCAAAGCCGATTTGGAAAGTGAAACTTAAGTTTCAAAAAAAGAAAGAAATTTGTTGCTTTGTTTCTCCGGTTTCCGGTTGACCTTGAGTTAACCATTTGCAATTACATTTTTTTTATTGAAAAGGCTCAATATTTGAACTCCTTAAAGAAAACTGCAAGAAGTTTGTTTACATGTATTTTTTTTTTCGTAGTTAAAAAACCATTCAACGAATTCATTAGTTAGCAAGTTGATAGATCTAGTGGGATAGGTTGGATTAGGTATTGAAAAACATGACGCTACAAATAGAGGACAACGCAATACATACCTAGGAGTCTACCTCGATCGAGGTCTCGGGATGGCAACGCACGTAAAGAAAAAATGTGACAAAACCAACAAAACGAAAAGAAGCTGGCAAGATTAATGCCAAACATTGGAGGCCCCAGACCTGCTAGCAGGAGCTGTGAGATCCACGATCCTGCACGCAGCCCCCATCTGGATAAATGCACTGAAGTTCAAACACTATGAGGGTCTGCTAGAATCCATTAACAGAAAAATGGCCATCAGAATAACCTCTGCTTATAGAACGGTCGCCACTGCATCAAAGGCAAGGTAGAAACGATATCATCTGGGGATGCCCACTGCGGACACCGAAGAAGAAATAATAGACAAATGCCAATCATCCTGGGACTCCTATCGAGGTTGGACCAAAACGTTCATGCAAGATCTACGCAAATGGTGTGGCAGAAAATTCGGGAACCTAGATCACTTCACCATCCAGGCGATGACGGGACATGGTGTCTTCGCCAGCTATCTGCACAAGATAGGGAAAATTCAGAACGATTTTTGCTGGTATTGTGGCTTAACAGACACCCCAGAACATACAGTCTTCGACTGCGTGAGATGGTAAGAGTACAGACAGGAAGCCAGACGGAAAAGCGAAACAAACATTACAAAAGAAAACGTGGCAGTACTACTACTATAGAACGAAACGCAATGGAACAATGTGATGAGCATGTTAAGGAACATTATAAGAACTAAAGCTACAGAAGAAAAAGATTTATTTAGCCGATAAAAATCAGAACTGAGAAAAAAGATGTAATGCCTTACGGCAGATGCCAGGAATCAGTAGCTTGAAAAGAGGATGAGGAGTTTAGTTGGTAGGCGCCCCTGTTGAAAAGCTATGAAGGCGACAACGAGGGTGAATCCAACACGTCTTGCGCTTGGATTACCGCGAAAGATGTCTATGAAGATTCTCCAAACCTCTATAAAAAAGGTTGGATTAGATGAGGGTGAATCATCCTCTAGCTAATTTCGTTCAGTTTGTCTGTTTTTCTAAATGATTTTCCTAATTTATTCAAAAATAATCTAATTTTTTGGAATGAGATTTTTGCTGCAGTTATTTATTTTCTTTTAATTTATCAGACTCCTTCATTTCCTCTTGATGAGTGTGAAATTTTTTTAAAATATGTAACTTATATAGCAAATCTTTTTAATTCTCTTAATGGACAATTTAAAAATCTCCCAATCGCTCAACGTTTCACTATCGGTTAATTCGTCAGGAGTGTAAAAGAAACTGTCAACCGATAATGAAACGTTGAGCGATTGCAAGATTTTTAAAGTGTCCGTTAAGAGATTTAAAAAGAATTTTTTTATAAAAATTTTCATCGGACGAGAGATTACTTTACTTTTTGTAAATAAAATAAGTTTTATTTGTATAATTTTTTTTTTTTTGTAATGACATTGGTGTTAAAGTTTTCTTTTTCAGTTTCAACTCCTTCATTTCCTCCTATTATTTTTTCTCTTTTATTTTTTTTACAAAACATAACAGTCTATTACCCCTCAATATTTATTTTCTATTTTTCATACTGTTGTCCCCTCCTTATCTGTATCTTTGCTTCTCTTTAATTTTTCCTTTTCCATTGATTTGCTTTGCTTCCTGGTTTTTCTTGAGCGTCTTCTTTGTGCTCTTATTTTCTTCTTTTGAATGTCTTCGCTTAAATATCTTCTATTCCTATTAGACGCCCCGGCCATCTAAGTTTTTATTTTCCCTTTGCATTTGTTGTTATGATTCTCTTCTGTTCTTCTCTTATACTATTGCTTCTCACACTCTTTTGACCTGGCGAGTATTTCTTCTTCTTAACTAGGTATCCAATTCATATGGTCTTCTTTCTGGTTTTATACCTTTTTGCCTTCCTGCAATCATACAACTGTCACAACTATATTGCAGTGTTGTACAGGACTTGTACGTTGATACTTTGGTTCTTCCTATGGTTTGTTTATTGTGGTTAAAAGATCTATTTGAAACTTTTTCGCTGTTTGCTTTCTTTCTATTGCTTAAATGCTCTTTTTCATTCACTGGGGCAGCTTTCTCCTTGTGAATTTTGGCGATAATGTGCCACTCTCCATTTAGATTATTATTTTTTTAATGCATGTTCATACTTTGGAACTTTAGATTTCTATTTCTCGTAGATCTTTTGGGAGGATCGATTTAGTTGAACGTTGTTGATGAGTAGTTTGAAAATGATTTGTAAATATTAATTATCTACTTTGTAAATAAATATTGAAGTACGTAGGTAAATGAAAAAATATGTACATAGAAAACACCTTTTATTTCAGTGCATACAAAATAAATAAAAAACATGTATATAAGACCAGAACATTGACTAGATCGGCAACAACAAATAAGTCAGTAGATGAAGGCGATTATAAATAATGATTAATGACGAATGGTTTCTCGTGGTATCAACAGCCCTGCTTCGATGAGTCCCTTCTTCTTTGGCTTGAAGGTCTAAGCCGTAGTGTGGCCAAAGAACGGTCTGAAGTACATCGATTCTGCGGGCGTTAAATCTTCTAGGCCCGAGTTCATTGGGTTTTCCAGGTCTTCAGAGTTAATTTGGGCCGCCGGAGACGGCTCGATTGACCTGATTGAGCGCCTGAGGACCACGCCGTTATCTTCTTCTGCCAGCGATCGCTTGCTGATTCTTTCCATGCCCGTGAGAAGGACTTCGTCTTCCCTGGTGATGGTAGGTTTGCACGAAGCGAAACCAACGAGGACACAGACGATCACCGCCAATAAAGTCGAATTCACCATTTTGATTTACTTAGTCTCTCTTTGTGTTATTCGCTAGTGAGCTGAATTGTTAATGCCGCTGGATGGAGCGGATTCCCTTAAATACTTCTTGCCAAAAACTATGACGACAATAGACTAGAACTATCTAATTGGAGAATGACGCGAATTTCGGTGATAATTTTTACGTGCGCAAACGCTGTTGTATTTATAGACACACTTGTAGATGTTTAATTCGAAAAAAAGTTGTGTAAATATTATGTTTGCGTCAAGGAAAAAATATTTTATAAAATGTGATTAGAATTATTGAACGTTGAGGTGTGTTACACTTTTCTTTAACAAAAGACCACGTTAGCTGTTAACAATTGATCCTCTTTGTGTTTGGTCAAAACAGTTTGGTGAAAACAGAGTGGGGTGAAGAGGGTTTAAAATCAACGAATTCGAATCAGTCAGAGGGCGGAGGGCATACGTAAATATCTATCACTTAAAGTCGATTAAAGAAAATAAATTACGGCAGGACATTAAAGGGAAGCGCAAAATGGATACTCTTCGTTTCTGATAAACAACGAGGAGTTGAAAGTTCTCGACGGTGTTAGAATGAGTGTGGAAACACCCATATTCTTCAACACCAAAGGCATTCAAAGTTCTACTACAGCCAAGTTGATGCCACGATTGCCTAGAATTTTACTGAGCAGGCATCTTCTGCCTGAAACATCGACTGATGGAGTTTCTTGTAGTCAAATTATAAAGAAGTTACAGAAGTCGTCGGGGGATGTCGTCTGGAAAACATGACAGCTTCCTAGGGCTTTATAAATATTATACTTCAGGACGTATTCTACTCTCTCTATTGTTTCTTAGACTAGTTTCTTTTTATAAATTCAAAGAAGCCGATTTTCAGACTTTCAGGTTCGAAGAATTGAAGCAGAAATTGGAATATAGAATTACGTAGCTTCATAGTTAGGTCTATTACTTATCAGTCGTTCCTCGTAATTTCGATAGAAAAAGAAGGGCATTAAAATTTCTTTTTTGGTAATATGCGTCAAAAAAGCACGAAGGGTGTTGTGTGTCGACAGAAGTGAAAAATTCCTGGCGGATTAATTCTCTTCTTCGAATGAAAATGCTCGATTTCCCTAGTTGAATTGATCCGAAAAAAAAAATATATAAAATATAGAACTGCACCATAATTCATTTATTCATTAACTAATTGAAGTGTACGTTAACTAACTAATTAAATTTAAGTACAAACTTATAATCTTAAAACAGTAATTAAGGAATATTGTTGGTTTTAATTCAGGTTGGCTGATTTGCCTTTTGATTTGAACAAGAACGAGATACATACATAATTACAATCTGCTTTACTTCTGGCAATCAGCATCTGTTCTGCTTGACCTACTCCTCTTCAGTCTCGTAATGTATAGAATTAAAGGATGTGATGAATGCAACAGTATTCGTCTTTAATCTTACGAGTCAATTTTGGGGTTCTCTTAAAATGAGGACGTTTGCTTTCAACACAAAACTCTCGGGCTGAAATACGTACATAATTTATTTTAAATTCGTTTTCTTTATGTATTGAAAATTTAAATAATCAAGAATCTTTCTGCCAAGAAGCTTGCGGTCGCTGCTAAAGCCTCAAAGTCAAAATTCTGGACTTAATAGAGAAAAAAGAAAAACTGCGTTTGCTTGGAAATTGTAAATAAATAATTATTTTAGAATACCTTCTGATCGACCGACGTCGACGCGACGCGACGTCTCGTTTCTTGTTATTGACGAAGTGCTCATTCGCACGTAAAAAACTATTACTTGTATTATTTTTTTTTGTAATAAATTGAATGACCTGTCAATCACCTGGCGAAATGTCCATTACAAGTTGCTAAAAAATGTTTTTATTATAATATTGGAACTTTTGTTGTTTGCATAATTTTTCAACGAATTAAAAACTATATTGTTACATTCCGTAAATTCTATTTTTTAGATGGTCGTGCCATCTATGATGCAGACAAGATTCTAGTGTATACCAGACTCGCACCGAGTGGTAATAGAATTTTCTGGAATATTCTATCTTTGTTCGCCGCTATTCTAGAATAGCGTGACTTGCTATATAACCCCGAGGCAGCGGGATATTTAAATCAGTTTTATGTAGAAAGCGATGTGTGTGTAGTAGCTAGCGAATTAATATAACAATTAAGTTAGAGGAGTGTTATTTTGCTAGATAAGTATACAGCTCGATATTATTGTGCTTTCATTGTGTTAAATGATCGTAGACATTAAAATGTTTTAAAAATAATAAACAACTATTACAATTTGTGAATTCCGCCGGGGCGCCAGGGAATGAATCCAGCCGAGGGAGTCACTTCGAAACCGTTCCCAAGGTCTCGTCGTGTTCGCTCTAGTAAACTAACCTTCAAGAGATTTGTCTCACTTTACATTCAGCGTAGGGTCAAACATTAACAAAACACGCACTGTATATATCAATTATATTTGTTGAAAACAAATAAAGTATTCACTGAGTTCCAACTCAAGAACGATTGTGACCACTCATCCGATTTTAACCCTTAATCGGACGATGTATCTCGCAAGATACATACATTAATGTAGGAAATTTTTTGCACGAATCTTGTGCGATTTAGAGTAAATCGGGTTACGCATCTTGTAGAATACAAAAGCATGGAAGCGTATTGTAACGGTGAGGGTGCCTGCAACTCCGCTCAAAACTTCATAACATTTATTTACTCATTGCGTACAATGACGACACCATGAAATGCAGATGAGGTATGTACTACAATGATAAATTCTCACAGTTTTCCACTTTTTCTTTTGCACAGCGTTTTCTACGATAACTAATCTCTTACACTTATTGATAAAAGGAGTAAATTTTACATTTATGTTTTTCTAAACCTGGTAAAACTGGCTCTGACTTGTATAAACAAGTCAGTACACACCGGCCGTAATAGAAACTTTGGAAAAATTGGATTGATTCGGCCTTTACTCGATGAAAACTCATTATCACACTTAATGAAAATACTAAAGTAGCGAATTTTCACAATTTTTATTAGTTTTTAAACATGATAATTGTTTCGACACACAGTGTCTTCGTCAGGTGTGTACTGATTCTGCGTTAATTTTCTTACTGAAGTATAATTTATACCTACTGCGTCTTGAATACCCCAATTATCCTATTCTAGGGAACTGAGGGCCAGTTGCACCAAACACTTAAGCTCTGCTTAACTTTAACTGTCACTTAGAATATGACTTACACAATGTTGTGTAAACCCAAATGTCACATTATAAACACCGCTTAAATTTAAACTCAGCTTAAGTGTTTGGTGCAACTGGCCATGAGTCGGCTAATCTAAGAATATTTAAGGGGCTCATTATTCAGTGACACGGACTTATTTTTAACAGCGGTGGTTTGTGTAAAATATTTTTCTGTGTGAAACTAGAATTTGAATTATCTTCAACCTAATTAAACGGAAAAAAAGGAAATATACAAAACAATCAACAAGTTATCTAAACTACATAATATCTACAAATGTTCAATTACGAAATAAATTTAATAGCGGTGAATTATTTAATTCTGTCTGGTCATTCATTAAATAATTGGAATTTTTAAGTTTATTAATTTCTAAAGATTCGAGAAAATTTAATTTTCTACCTTTATTTTCGGTATGTAAAATTTTGAATTCAAAGTTTGAAAAGTGGTTATTGTCAATTAGGTGGTTAGCAAAAGATGAATCTGTTTGATTATTAATAATAAGTGACCTTCTGTGTTCTGTTATTCTAGTAAAATTTCTTCCAGTTTGTCCAGCACATACCTTTTGAAACACATCATAGGTTAATTTATAAGGTCTGATCCTGCAGCAGTCCCTGACTGGTTCGAAACCGTCAGAAGCATGCGCCGATCAAAGTTTCGCATTTAAGGCAGTTCTTGAAAGCGGTGAGTAATTCGATGGGCGAATATATTTGACAGTTTCAAACCAATCCAGAACGTTGCAGGAACAGACCTATAGACTCTTGATTTTTTTATTATTTGAAATTGGGTCTTTGTTATTTTTTATATGTATATTTACTTGGACAAAGTGTTATTAGTTTTGTAAGCTAACTGAATATTCTGTTTCTTTAAAAGTTTTGACAATTTTACAGTAGGTTTACCTATATTATGTTATTGCTTTATATTTATTAATTGTGTTATTTTTTATGCAAGGATAGACCATTGAAATAGCTTTATCATAAAGCTTTTTTGTTAATATGTTTTTTACTGTTACGGGGTTATAATCATTGTTGTTTTGCTAACTAGCGCCAAAACGGAGAAAATTTGCGTTAAGTAAAATATTGCCCAGGATAAGAGCTCTGTCTCGTAAGATCCTAGGGTGCGTTTCGTTTGCGCGCTCACATGCTTTAAGCGTTCACGCTGACAAGCGCTGTTTTCTGATGTATCCTTTGGCGCTTAGTCGCTTAAGTCGTTATACGCGAAGGCGTTTCTTTTGAATTTTGTTTGCACAACGAGTTCATAACCTAAAAAATATAACTTCAATAGTGAAATTGATCCAATCATAGCTGCTATAGCTATTTCTAAAGTGTAATGTTTGTTTATAACCTGACTATGATTAGCCAATCTCCTCATACGCATCTCACACGTTCCATTTGGAACATAAGCGCTTACGCTTTTGCTGCCCTACCTCGATGAAATAAGCGATTGTGAGCGAAGACTATGACGTCATAATGACGTTACTATTTCGTCAGCTGGCGCTTTGTGAGCGTTTGCAATGCCAAAGGGAACGATTTAAGCAATGCTTATGAGCTCTCACGCTTACAAGCGCTATTTTTTGTGGTTTCATTTGGCGTTCAGTCGCTTAAGCTGTTATAAGCAAAGGTGTTCCTTTTGACTAGTGTTTGCAAAACGAATTCATAACCTTAAAGATATAACTTGAATAGTGAATTTAATCCAATCACAGCTGCCGCAGCTGTTTCTAAAGTGTAACGTTTGTTTATAACCTGCGTTATCTTTACCTGACTATGAACAGCTGATCTCCTCATACGTTCCATTTGGAACATAAGCGCTTACGCTTTTGCTGATTGTTGCCCTACCTCGATGGAATAAGCGATCGTGAGCGAAGACTATGACGTCATAATGACGTTGCTACTTCGTCATCTTCCTCATAGGCAAACAAATGACGATAACTGTCAACATTTTTTTTTATTGTCAGCAAAAACAAAACATAAGTATTGACAGTTATCGTCATTTGTTTGCCTATGAGGAAGTACTTATAGACACTACGCTATTTACCGTAAAACAGGTATCATTTATTGTTCGGCAACTGTTTATTACGTCATTTCATGTTAATAATTTATTTATTTCTTTTTATTTTCTTCTATTATTTTGAAAAATAAGGGCTTATTGCGGCACATCATTGAACGCAGAAAAAATAGTTCTTTCGAAATGTATTACAGTAATTATACCATTGCATTTAAAAAATAAAAGTTGACAGCTGTCATGCAGCTGTTTTAAATGTATTAAAGACGCAAGATATGGTATATTGTAGAGTTTTTTCTGCCATTTCATTTGATTTTTTGACCAGTCAAATCCGACAATAAATACCGACGCTATTCGCGTAGGCGTTTTTTTGGACTCAGCCTGTATACACTGTCTTTCAAAAAGTGTGCTACAAATGGGATTTTTTTAATCGATTTTTATAAAAAAATTATTGATGCAGAACGCTTCTGCATCCCTTAAAGTCAAATTGGAAAATGTCAGATAAAACTTATCTTGGATGGTATACAGCGTGAACACCGAGAAATGAAAAGGGTTTAAGAGTACTCTTATTTTACAATATACAAGAAAATGTCATAAGAATAAGTCGTTCAGAATTAAAAGTTATAGTTAAATGTGAAATTACAGCCCCCTTTCTCAAAAATAAAAAAAGCAACAATTTATTGTGAATCGCTCTTTATACACATTACATTATGAAATACTGGTGGTATTAAAGTGTTCGGCAAAATAATTTGAATAGGAAAACATGAAATTTGTTCTTATTTCTCAATTATTTCATTGGGTTCTGAAGATTTTTGTCTTCATAGGAATGATTTAGTGAATGAAATTTAGTAGTCAAGGCGTTCCGAAACTTTGTGCTTTCTTGTAGCACACTTTTTGAAAGGCACTGCATATTTTTTTAAGCGCAGTGTGATCACGACTGATCAGTTAAGGAATAATTCTTCAACAGGGCTGCAGTCAAAAGGGTGGTAGTTGATAGTCTTTTAAAGTTTAACCGAGTTTTCGGAAAATTTTTATTTTGTAATATACACTATTCCTTGCATCGTATTTTACGTCGCAAAATATTATTTTGGGACGTTTGAAATACATAAATATATTTTTATTTATTTATAGGTTCCTCACATCCGCATCCGGTTGATTGAATAGATACCAAAACCACGTCGGAGACTGGGTATGGGACGTTTCGCCGCAGCCATTTCGCCGAGGCCATTTCGCCGAGGGCGTTTCGCCGTCGATCTTTTCGCCGCTGGACATTTCACAGACTCGCCAAAAATGGTTCTTTTTAGAGCCACGCAATTTTTCGCTCGAGAAGTCGTCAATTCTAGACACAAAATCTACATTCTAAAAAATAATTCATGCTTCAAATAATATAATTAATTAATACAGAGGAAGATCAATGCTTAAGAAACTTAGTGGTGCCCTCTATCAATCAGCAGCTTAAACTACTAGCAATTTCACAGGTTTCTGTAAGATTACTAAAGCGCACGCAGCGCACGTAATATGAAAATTAAGAAAATTTCATCACGTAAAAATTCTTTGGGAACATAGTGGCGCCATCTATCACTCAGTAGCTCAAAGCCTAGCAATTTAGCAGGTTTCTGTAAGATCACTAAAGTGCGCCTGGTGTACGTGTTGAAGGAATTTCACGCTTTGTTGAATATAACGGAGAATAAAATAGTGGCGCCATCTATCAATGAGTAGCTTAAAGTCTAGCAATTTTACAGGTTTCTGTAAGCTTGCTAAAGTGTGCGTGTTGAAGATATGAAGATGAGATACTACAATACAATACAAACCAAAGGGTCATCTTTCCCCGGGGGACCTTCCCTCCCCCTCACTATTTTTATTAAAGAATGTCAAGCTAAAACTTTATGCCATAAGAAAAATTTAGAATGTAGGGGTCGAAGTTGTGTGGATATGAGTGCCAACCACCCTCCCCCGCCAACCTCCCAAGTGCTTGCACAGCTTATATAGCCTCTTAGGTTGCAAGTTGTAGTGAGAGGTTTGACGTCATGGGTCGAATTTTTCTTACGTACTTAAAATTACTGCGAATTATTTTTCGTACGGAATTTGTTTGGTGACTTTTGCAGAAGTCCAGTAAACTACAAACTCGGGAACTTTTATTTCACGTGCGGTTCATTTCTAAATAATTGCTTAAATTCTTTGGTAGCGTAAAAAATAAAAAGTTTTTGAACCAAGCAGGGCTCGAACCCGCAGCCTTTGGTTTATTAGCCGACGCCTTTACCAACTCGACCATTCAAGACCCTGTATTTACTGTTTCAGAACTGCTATATATATTTAAAATTTGGAATAAATTTAAACGATTACTTAAGTAACTTTGATACTTCACATATTTTTTTAGAAATGTACTTTGCAAATTTTTAGCCAGGTATTATTGAGAAGAATGACACCGGCGGTTGGTACAATTGAAATAAAATGTATCCTGTATTGATCGCATTCGCAAAGAGTGAGGCGCCCTCTTATGGTTATTGCTCCAATGTGTAACAGCACTTAAGAGGAATCATGAACGCGAATTGTAAACTACTTTCCGATACATTTTTATAAAACCTCTCAGCGATGTTTCGGTTTCGCCCTTAAAAGGTTTTATATAAAAAATAAAAATTAAATACGTCTCAATTTCATGATTCCTGCTAAATCACGACGCTATACATTGAGCCAACAACCGTGAGAGGGCGCCTCGCTTATACAACCGTAGAATTTGAAAAACAGAGATTTCTTTTTAATTGTACTACCCCTCTAGCCTAAAAGTTGCTTAAAAAAATGAGAGGTAAATAAAAAAACTGCATGTATTAAAAATCCTTTATTAAATAATGCCAATAGCAACAAATTGTTACAGATTGTCCAAATATGTATACAATTGCTTGCAATTCAAACAAATAATTACATTTCTTCAAATCAAGGACAAGTAGATTAATAAAATGAATCAAAATTTACATTAAAATGTCAGCAATATATTATTTTTTTTTAATAAAAGGAATAATTTGATTGAAATTAAGTAACTTTACACTTTGTCAGCGAACATTCTTGGTAGTTCTGCCCATCAGAGTGTGCTGTGGTGCTTTATCGACCTGGTGGTCTTCTTCGTGTCCTCGTGGCTCCTTCCGCGCGCCTGTTCATGCAGTCCTCGAATAGTTTCCTCATTTTGAAACTGCTGACCTGTAAATTGATTTAAAAATTAATTTTGTGATTCCACCGGCTGTTAAGAGGAGAGCCAACATAAGAGCGAGCGCAAAGTGTATTTGCACGTGCAGTACGCAATTTGTAATTTCAGCAGAATAAACTCCGACGATGCAGTGCATTTCGCCCAAACGAAACGTTCGTTAATTCTAATTATTAAAATTGCCATTTGCCCTACACACATTTGTGTATGTAAGTTTTTAAACACTGCACGTGTTTTAAAAAATTAACAATGAAGAAAGA
Organism: Dorcus hopei; assembly: GCA_033060865.1. Lineage (NCBI taxonomy): Eukaryota > Metazoa > Arthropoda > Insecta > Coleoptera > Lucanidae > Dorcus > Dorcus hopei. The sequence continues at coordinate 40,071,936 of CM065426.1, forward strand.
TGGAGATGAAAAGGAACATAAAAAGAACGGGGTATCTTTTCGTCAACTTTATAAACTTTTTCACGTTTGTTTGTTGTTTAATTTGAAGATGCATTTCACAGGTTTCCTGTGCAAACTTATCGCAATTTGCAGCGTTTCCAATGCGCGAAATTAGACGTAGGTCCGTCAGTCCTGCGGTCTACACAACTACGCCGCTTGATTGACAGACCGGAAAAGAGCCAATAGAATCGCTGGATGAGCGTCAGGACGAGCAGCGTCTAATATCCTTTCTGTCAACGTCTTGTATTCCCGCTCGCCGAAAACTAATTCGCAGCGAACCTTTTAAAAATATATATTTTCTATTTACACAAAACGGGAATTTCTTTCCCCGAAAAAATCGCTCTTTCCGGGCAGAGATGATTCGGAAGCAAAAGCCTGATAAATATCGCCAGAGAATTTTGTTCGCGACTCAACTACGGCTTTATAAATTCACAGCACGATCATAATAAGGCCAAAAGAGGCCGGCAATAAGTCAACTGTGAGTACTTCGTCGTCATCATAATATGAGAAAAATCTGCACTAAAATACCCCTGAAATGCTTTAGCACGCAAATACACTCAAGTTGGAGGAGTTGCAATTTTAGATCTACAATAAATTTAGTAAATTTAAGGATGAAAGACAAAGGATCTGAATTTGTACAAAGTAGAATACTTATAGAATTCCAAAGAATCTCGGGGGCAGTCGAAGGATGGAGATGATCATGCTCATTTCGGGCACGTTCGCTTTGATTTGAATTCAAGTAAAAATTCCCACCTCAGAATATCTACGTAGGAATTAAAGATATTGTTATTCATAGGACGGATCCTCAATTTAATTGGAAATCCCCGCGAAATCCAAATATAAGCAATACAGCCCTCGCCGCGACCACCACCCAACCCAGTCATCTCGATATGCAAACAAACCCAGAGCGCGGGGTGGTGGAGGTGGTGTATTCTTCCTCGCTTCCTCCGGCGTCGGATACAAATTTACGATTGCATGTCACTTTCTGGATGGCCTCATCCTTAAAAATATCGGGCGGCGAGCAAACATGTTCGCGCCGGTATTGGATGTCTGTGTAAGCATATAACAAAAACAAATGTGACCGGCCGCCTTAGATTGCTTGCAGTGCCGATATTAGTTTGGTCGGTGCAACGAAGAGCCCTCCTTTCTTTATGGCTCAATCCGACGCCTCCTAGGTACACATCCCTTATGTCGCCACCGCCGCCGCCCCAACCCCCCCCGTAAGACTGCGACACGTGTAGCTACATACATTCAAATATTTCTCTCGGAGTATGTCGCAGTCGTAATTTTATTTATCTTGTAGATTGGTTGTATCCAGAGATTTATTGTGTGGCTGATGTGCTTGGATGTGGATTCAACCTTATTTAGTCGAATGAAATATCAAAAAAAAGGAAAGATTGTTAAATTACATACAAGTAAACAAAATTTTGTCGTAAAAAAAAGGAACAAGATTGATTGGTACTCGTATTTAATGAATAACGTTTCCCCAGTCTATGAAATAAATGTTAAAAGCATTAAGCAAATTGGTCACAGTCGCAGCATTTCTTAAACAAATAATAATAATAATAATAATAATTTATTTCGATCCGTTTGACCAATTACATGGTTTTGGACATTGTCAATTTTAAAAGATAAATAAAGAATAAAATATATTACAGGTAAACAAACCAGTTGCAACAATAAAAGAAGGTATAACGAAACATTAGGTCAGGAAAAAAAAATTGGTACGATGAAGAGTGGGCCAAAAATCAAGCAAAAACTAAATGGATAGCCACAGAGGGAAGAGAGGGAGAGAGAAGCAAAGAAACGTTGCCAAATGGATTAATGAACGGATGAAGTATATGGAAGAAAATAGGAAACTGTTTCCAAACACAAGGAGAAAACAGCAGCGATAGAGAAGGACATAATGTGGAGGTCCCTTTGCAAAAAAAAGGACCAAACGTCAACGTCATCAGAAAGAAGAACTTCTTGCGCAGCAAAATAAGAATTTACAAGTACTTGAAATGATAATATTGAGGAGAATCGAGAAGGAGTAACCCGAGGATTGTAACTATAAGAAACGGAGAGGTCAGTGAAATAGTAGAAGCTGGTTCGGTCACGTAGTGCCTATGCCCAAGTGGGTGTGTGCGGTCTAGAAGCTGTCCTAAGAGATCATGGAATGAGTGTGTTGCTAGATCTTTGGCCATCAAAGGACTCACTGGGGGGGAAGAAGCAAAAGGGGCAAAGAATTTTTTTCCATTGGGTTTCCTTTTCTTTAAAAACTTAAGGAATGAAACCTTTTTCTCAAAATTTGTGACATAAATGGATTAACATGGATTAATTTCTCGTCTCTTCAGTTACTTACATTCAGAAGCTGAGAGTGACGCTTAATTTTCGCAGATTTTCAGTGGTCAAGGGCTTCTTAGGTGATCTCAGAAAGTGTCCAAATCTTTTACTCTCTCAATTCTAGGCAATCATTCAAGCTTTTACTTATTCGTACTTCTTTCTGGCCTTTAAATATTCTTCTACGAGGTTCTCGGTGGATAAAGTTCTACTTGGCACCCTCAGAAAGACACCTTTCTTCTTCTTTCTTTTCTCTCAACAACTTAATTTCGTCTTTTACTTATGAAAAGAGAAGCGCAAAAAATTTCAGAACTGTAAATTAAACACTTGAACTCCCAGAATGTAACATGTGTCCAACAATTATTGTAGTCCTGAGTGGCTGTGGAATCAAATATAAACGTCGATTTTTACTTCGTATCGTTGAATTGACGTCTCAAATATTGTCACGATATCATTATCTGAGGAAATAATAATTCATTTCGTAATTATTGCAATCATGTGCATTTCAAAATTATGCAGAATCAACATCCATTGAAAGTTAAGTAGAACAATGTCGCGATACACATACTTGCATAAACGCAAGCTATGCGGAATGCAGGTGTGTTGTTTACATGTGCCAATTAAGATCGAGGCAATTAGAACGCTTTAAGAAAAACAAATTTGGCAAGTATCAATTGATGCTGATGCGGTTTAGAACTTTGGACTTTGATCGAACCCCGGCCATCAGAGTAAAGGAACCAACTGTGACGTAGAGATAGGGATGTATAAAAGATCGACCCGCAGGTCAGGAGAGTAGTATTAAATCGGAGTATTAAATCGGTAGTATTAAGAATGGGTAGTAGTCGGTAGTAGCAGTATTAAAGTAGTGAAGAGTATTAAAAGTAGTTGGTTAGCAGTTAGTAAGATAATTAATTGGACAGTAAATTGTGAACGAGTGCGCGTAAAGCCGAGACGAGCGAGTGAGCTCTCCATGAGCGCAGGGCTGGCCGGTTGGGCCAAGCCCTTTCCCCCGAGAAGTAATGTAGAGTTAAATAAAAGTAAAAGAGTAGGATTAGATTTAAAATAAGTGCATAGTGATCAACAGTAAACGTAAGATTAAATTAAGTTATAATTTAAAAGGCTTCAAATAATTTATAGTTTAAAGTGTTAAGTTAGATTGAATAAAATTAATTTAAGGACATTTTCCGTATCTTAATTCTCATAACCGTAATTCGTTAACATAAACTAAATTAATACTTTCCTCGTTCGCGACAATATTGGCTGTTAAACAACAAATAAATTTTTTATTACTTATTTAATGTTTTATTGCCATTTGAAACAGTAATTAGGAAAAAATGATTGACTCTACAACCACCCAGGACTACAATAATTGTTGGACACATTTAGAAATAAACGGAAAGGAAGGCCTAGATACAATACCATTGAGAAGAATGCTCCACTGTAGTAAGTCATGTGGAAGAAGATGGTGGTCCCTTGGATTGCCATAGACAAGGTGGCTAAACGAATTTAAATAAATCGTAGAATTTGTGATCCCTTTGAGCACGAAGAAGAATTTATTCATTTTTCTTTCTAGCAACGAAACTCTCTTCCTTGAGCCAATGATCAGCTGCTATTTTTAAGACCACTAAAAGAAGAATGCTCCACTGTAAGTCACGTGGAGGAAGATGATGTGTCCCTTGGATGACCATAGACAAAGTGGCTGCACGAATTTAAATAACTTATAGGGCCAGTTGCTCGAATATTTGAACCATGGTTCAACTCTGAACTTGGTTCTATTACCATGGCAACATTTGTAAAGGCATATGTTGCCGTAATCATAGAACCAAGTTCAAAGTTGAACGATGTTTGAGCAACTGGCCCATAGAGTTCGTAACCTCTTTAAGCATGAAGAAGACTTTATTCGTTTTTCTTTCTAACAATGAAACTCTCTTTCTTGATGTTTTCATGGCCTGCGGTCATCTGGCATTTTTAAAGGACGGTTCCTCTTTTTATTTTACTGTTAATTGCCTTTCCTCATCGAGGAATTTGTTTTTCTTTCTATCGGCGGTCATCTAGTATTCACAGGGAACGCCCAAATTACTTTAACCCTCCTCCTTTTATTCCTTCTGCTTCTTTCTTAGGCCCTTTCCAGTTAACTTTATCTGGCGATTAATTCCCATAGTAACGATTGTGATCACAATTGTTACTATGGGAATAAACCGTCAGGTAAAGTTAACTGGAGGTGAAAAAACCGGGCCTCAGCTATCTTCGGCCATTTGGCATTCCCAGTCAGCCGCTTACTTTTATTCTCCTTCTTTTTTAGCCCCTTTTCACACAGTGAAGGCAATTTTGAAGACAATCTGAGACTCTCAAGAGATGTTCTATTTTCTCTACTGTAGTGTTCATGTCAGCTCCCACTTGTTCGCTTTTATTTTTCTCTGCGAAATTCTCTCCTTCCCCAAAGCTTTCTGTGGCAATGCTCACCTGGTACTTTCAGATATATCCAAACTATATTGGTTCATCTTTTTTATTCTTTTCTTCCACTTATTATTTTTCTATCTATTTTGAAGGTTCCAGTGGGAACTCTGGCACTCTCAGGTGAAGGCCAAACAATCTTAATCCTCTTCCTTAAAGTTTTTATGAAGAATAGTTTTTGGCCAACGGTCAACTTTAGCCCTCGTCTTTCTATTATTTTTTTTACATTTCTTCTTGTCTCTCTTTATCGAAGATTTCACTGGGTGTAGGATTTCTTTTTAGACAATCTGATACTCTCGAAAGATTATTTGCTCCCCCAAGTTTTTTGCTGTGAAGAATTCTTTTTGATAATAGTGATCCGGCACTCGCAGATACATCCAAACCATTGTTGCCCCTCCTTTTTCTATTCTTCTTTATCGCTTTTTTATTCTTGTTCTGAGATTCTCTATTTCAAGGGTTTCTGTAAGTGTATCTAACTTTTTTTTATATCTGGGAAGAAGTCTGAACCGTTTGAATCCTCTTCTTTCCGTTCTCTCTCTATTCATTCCAGCCTTCGCGTTTTTGTAGTCTTGAAAATAAGATTTTTTTTTCAATCAACTCTCTTCATTCTATCCTCTCTGTAACCATTTTTCATTTCAGTCTAGAAACCAGGCGCTTTTTTTTCGATGGTTAACTCATTTCTTTTGCTATCAATTTATTCTTTAAGAATGTATCCGAAGTCCACCCCTTAGACGCTTAGACTTTCCTTCGTTTTTGTTCTTCTTCTCAGAGATATTTTGATCTTATTAATTTTCGTGCTTTCTGTCAATTTCTTTGAGAGGCGGGGTTGCCAAATTTGTTGCCAAAAGACGGCAATTTCGAAAGTGAAAATCAAAATAAAATCACTTCGTCTCGTTACAAATACGAACAGCAGAAAATGCAACAAAAGAACTAAACATATTTGGCTTAAGGCCATTTCACACTACCCTATTTTTTGTAATGAGTTTCTTGAACAATTTAAATTATGCAATAAAGTAAATTGAATAAATTTTCTGAAAAAATAGAACGTATTCTATCTCCAAACCGTATCTGCAGCCCAAACATTTCTTGTACTAAATATTATTATAGAAATTGCACCAAATCTTGTATGTGCATGAAATAGAGTAGTATAAAACGGCCTTTATACCAGAGATAACACAAATATCTTCAATGAACGAGATATCAAAGGAACGAGTACTTTGTCTTAAAGTTGGGTTCGGGGAAAGAACGTTTTTCGAATCTGAACGTGAAGACATCTACTGAAGACTTGGGACTTAATAAAAGAAAGTCTATAGTGAATTAAACAATAACACAAGAAAGTATTAACATTACTTTGTTATAATTGAAAATGATGATGAACTGCTTGTTGTCTCCGCCTTTTTTCTAGATTCTTAACTTTTAATTTTTAACGTTACGTATCATTTTGTAGAGTTAAATTTCTGGCAAATCCAACGTTGTATTTTGAAGAACACACACATCGATTTACTATTTTACAGTAAATTGAAAATAATGTCGGTGTTTTGGATTCCGATTCTAATTCTGGCGTATTCGGCAGCGCCATGCATAAATATTGATTTGGCAGTGGCAGAAATTGATGCTTAATATCTTTCCCAATTTGAATTAAAATTTGACAGTTCATAATTTCGCCTCGCCGGATTTCACGGGGGCATTTCGGCCCAAATTAATTTCCGCATTTTCGGCGCAAATAATTTCGGCTCAAAGTCGACGCGCGAATAATTTAATAAATTCAATAAACAAAGTTGCACACGGCTTTCAATGTTAATAAAACGTCGCAAATTCCAGATATTTAAACGCTGTATCCAAACGTATAATACCAACTATTCAATACACTTAATCATAGAACAGAGGCATTCCGCACATTGTCTGAGGGATCTCCTGGAATAATTCCGGAATCTGCTATGCGCTTCACAACCGGAGAGAGGCAAAGGCCGACGTACCCTTGCGTCTCTCTCTTTCTGCCCCAATTCGACGAGGACGCACAGACGCCTCAGATCTCCATTGTTACAAAACTGAGGGTGTTGGTAACGATAATTATTATAATAACATCAACGTGTATTGTTAATATCTGCTCCGTTTATCATTTTATCCTTGAACAATTCTATTCACAAAAAAAAAACTTCGTTTTATTTTATGAACACGTTTGATTTAAGAAGCCGAAGCCCTCCTTGATGTAAACGAATCGTCCTCTGGCGTTCCATAAAGTGAGACGTAAATGTAATCTTCCGAGCAATTGTAAATAATAAAATTAATTAGCGCAAACAAGACACAACAAATGATTATCTCACAGCACGAAGCTGTAACGATCCCATTAATTTATTTGGCGCAAGCAAGATGACTAATATAAGCCATGGATTTAACGTTCGGAACGTCGAGTCAGGAGCAAACAAGACACTCTGTAATTGTGGCGGAGAATAATTGTATCTTGCGCCGCAGATGGAGCACCTTTGTTGGTTCACTTGCCACAACTTCAAGCCAATGAAATGCGCGCGGTTTCGTTTCAACCAGTAATTATCAACGTGATTAATAAACAGGCATCCATTTTTTTTCATGTTTATTGCTTGTGTTGATGAGTGGAGATGTTACTTTCGGGGAAAGAGTTTTCGCCAAAAAATAAAACTACAACTGCAGTCAATTATGTTTAGAATACTTATAAAAAAAAGGTCTCAAGTTGCGTCCTTGAAGATACGTTTTTTTTTCGATTAATGACATCCCGCCCTTTAGACGTACGACGGTTTTACATACACAGTAAAATTAGGGCCGAGTTAATTCAATTAAACATAAAATTAGTAGATCGTTTGCAAAAGCTTTCATCATATTATTCCGAATTGAAAGGGGTCGTCAAAGTGTCGTCGCCTTAGGTAGCTAATTTGGGACATTGTTCGTCGGCGAGTTAAGCCCTGCGCGCGCGACCTTTAAAAATTAATCTTGGCGAAAGGTCGCGAAAACGCAGCGGGAACGTCGGCCGTTCCTCTTTCCATTCCCTGAAATGTCAGTTATCGATTTCCGCGTGTGTGCGAATAAGCTGACATTAAGCGAGTCGTAAACAGGCGGACGGACGGGACAAACATAAATATTGATGGAAATGCCAGGGGCTTAATTAAAAAGCAAGCGAACGTCCGGGACGGATCGTCCCGGCTCATGTGAACTCGGCCTTAACGGGATACATTCGGGTCAACACTTAACGAATTCAATTGTTTTATTTGGTGACGTGCTAATTTCTGATGAGGAGTCGTGAGATTGATACCGCAGTTGTGGAGGCCGCCGATAGGTTGAAGCGGCGCTCTCGGCGCGCTATCGACTGAGTCGTCTACTACTAGAAGGTTTCCATGGAGACCAGCCTCGCTCAAGTTCAAGTACAGTCTAGCACAAAGTCGTCACTAATCGCTTGAATCGTGTCACAGTCTGTCGGGGGAATCACCGCCCCCCCGCGCGCCTTATATGCAACTTGTGGAGTCAACCGAAGTGACTGGAAATCGGAAAAGCACGCGAACGCACGGGCCTCAAAAAGCGAGCAAACTGCAAGTTGGCAGGCATGCTTGCCATCATTAAAGATATTGCTTTCCTGAATTTATCGAAAAGATTCTAGACGTGACGGTTTTCGTACTTCATCTACTGCAGATTTCAATGCACACAGATATCTCATCGTTTCAATTCTTCAATAAAAATATTTTTTATTAATCCAAATTCTTTTCCTTTCTTAATCGATCTACATTCTGAATATTTTGTTTCGAAAAATCGGCCGCAAGATGACGCCACGTTAACTGTTGATCACTTTACTAATGTGCTCGACTCCGAGGTAACTACGACAGGTCGATGAAATTGCAGCAATGTTGCCAATTCAGTGATTTTGTAACTAGATTTGGTGACTTCCTGTTGAAATGTCAGACAACTTCTAGTGACTTTTAGACATGTCGAAAACTTAGTTTAGTGACAAATCTAGTGTTTTCCATTCCTATCAAGGTTTAATAGTCCTTGGCTGTGGTGACATCTGTCATAAAACACATAGAAATGAAAAGAAAAGAAACATTGTTCTTGGTAATTTGCAGAAAACGAAGAAAAAATTAATGATAATCAACTCCTGCCCTCTTTTGGATTAAAAAAAAACCAATAACTGCAGGTTTTCTATTTTATCATCTTTCGCATTTTGTTACTTTACTTTTTGTATCTTTCGAAAAAGAAAACGTGATAATTCTGAATTTATTTCACAGCTGGTCCTGTTTTGTTATTTTCCTTCTCACTATTGGCAATATTGTATTGCAGTGGAGTTCCCGAGCTACTCTTTTGCTAACGAGGCCCCAAGTAGGGCCGAAATAGCTGTCCATTGCAATCAAAACCGGCTTGAAACAAATTTATGATTCTATTATAATACCAATAGAATTAATACATATAACTAATAAGGAAACTAGTAGTACAATAATAGACATTTAATTAAATAAAAGGGAAACTACGTCAGAGCGTTTACTCCTGAGGCTATCGAAGAACATCTTGGTTTCTCATGGGAAGTAAAATAAATATTCTGACTAGAAGATGTCGCAATTGTAACTACAATCGTTTTATAAAACACGAGTGCCCGAAGGTCCTTAGCTTTTTAATTATCGCAGAAAGTAGTTTTTAATTGCGTTTTAATTTGAGGAGATTCGTTTTTAATACTTTTTGCAACGCCTATTTTTTAATAATTAATTAAGCTTAATTAATACTAACTTGAACTTACATTGGAATTTCTTTTCTTCTGTTAACTAATTGGATGCCAATTTAAATTAGTTTTTTCCTTCGGTCACTTTAAAAATTAGGTCAAAGAATTAAAGCCAATAAAATACTCAAACTGTTCATGATTGATTAAGCGTCGAAGTTTAAAAAAAGAACAACATAAAAATGATTGGTTAATCAATAGAGTTGGCTGGGGGGAGGGGGGGATGCCACCACATTAACTTTTTCTACTGAATACATCTCATTTTCAAGTGGTACAAATTTAAAACTGGGTCAAAGAATTGTTTAAGACAAGCACTTTAATCTCTCATGTATCTGCTGCACGTGACCCAGTTTGCACGCGTCTATTTTAAGCAGAAGTTAGCAGCAGGCAGAGGAAACAAATTTCAAATACAAATCAATCCGACTTTACATACGTACGAGGGTACGTAGGACGGAGGGCAGGGTGCGAGTAGCTTCAACTTTTGTGTCGTAAAATAAACACTACACGCTGAAGTCGTTTCGAAGTTTATAAAAAGTAAAGTTAATAAAATAAAAGACGGGGGGGTTAAAAAAAGGTGAAACAGCGTCTCGGTCTATCACAAGTCGAGTTTCTGTCGCTCGCAAACTTTTAAATAAGGTGACCAAGTTGAAAACGGTTCTAAAGTTCTTATTATATACGTAATCCGGCTCGTCTGGTGGTGATTTTTCATCGTGTTTTTCGCGCCCCGACTATTTCGTCCGAGTCTAAATTAATATATGTATTCTGGCTGCATCCTCGCGCCTCCACCATTCCCCGTGGGTAATAACCTGTTAATAGCTGGCAAGTTAACTCTATTACCTTATCAGGAAATAACGAGCGAAGTTTTCGAATGAATCACTCGCAGATTTCTGCGCGTTTCTTGCGCTCTCTCCAGAATATGGAATTATTTAGTAACCGACCGACTGCATCATTATTTAACGGCGGAAATCAATAACCTCTCCGTTGCCGCTTAATTCTTCTCTCAAAACGCCCCCGCGCCTTCTTTATCTGTCCGTGCTGGCCGAAATTTCTTCTCCTAATCACACACACACACACTGGCACACAAAAGAATAAATAAAAAGAAGTATCGTTCAGCAGGTTTTTCTTTCGCAGCGTTAACAAAAGAAATTTAACCTGAATCTTTTAAGGGTACGATAAATCTAATACAACTGCGTTTCCGTTTCGGTCTTTATTTATTTATTTTTTCTTTTTAAAATGAAGCAAATAAGAAGGCTTTAGATTCAAGTAACCAGAGCTCCGAGTAATAAACAGTCTGGTGAACCCCTAACGAGCTTATTAAATTACAACGTTGACTAAAAATGTTTCCCTTTCAAATCCAGTAACATCTAATTAAATGAGATAATTACTAGGAGTATTACTTTGTTGTTTCATAAGTTCTTCTCGTATTCAAATCAGTAATCAACAAAATCAAAACTCGTCATTCTGTTTGCAAGAAGGTTTCGAATTTGAACACGTCCAACCCTCTTGACATCAACCACATGCATATAAAATGTAGATTTAAAATGAAGACCACCCCCACCACGCCAAAATTACTGGAGAAATGATGATCATGACAATTCGTAACCCAGTGGGCATATGAAGCTACAAAATTAAAAGTTCCTGATAGATTTATTAGCAAACGAGGATTCATTGTGTGTGTGAACGCAACTGCATTTTTGGCTAACGTAGTTGATGAAGAATTGGCTATTGTTAAAAAAATCCATAGAAGACAACACAAATTTGAGTATGGTAGTTGATGAAGCAGAAGGAGTTATGAGGACTAAAGTTCCTAAATGTCTCGAAACTTTGACAGGTTTTTTTTTTGACTGCTGATGAACTATTAATACAACATTCCTCTTACTTAGGGTATTTGGTGCCCCTAGCCACCTCATACATACATGGTATTCCAAAAATAGGTAAGTAAAGTAGTCAATTAAAAAAAAAATTCAAAATCTCCTAAAGCTATCATTAAAATTTTTAAAATTGGTAAATAATTCCAACAAAAGAACTTCTTGTTCTTCTTATTGCTAGTCTCATACCCTCTTGCCTTTCGGTCTAAGATCTAAGACTTCAATTATCCACTGCTTCTACCTCTCTCTCTTCCTATCTTGAACTATTGTTTTTATTTCATGAGGTGGCCCCAATTCCTTTCTTGTTCTACTATTTATTCCATCCATGATTTGCCAGGAAGTCCCATTCGTAATCTACTTGAATCCTGATTAACTTTCTTGCCAGCTCTTTCTATCTTTCTTCTTATTGATTCTTGTCCTAACATCTTCCTTATGGTCTGTCCTACTTAGTCTTATTTGCCATTTTACTTATAGATATATAAATGCCTTGAAACTTTGATAAATTTTTAGTTGATTGTTGATGAACTATTAATACTTATCCATCGAGGATTATTAGTTTCTCAGTTTGCTGGAACGCAGAAATCCCGACTTGCTGATTATACATACATACTGGGTTGGCCTGACCACCACTGGCTATGCGTTTATCATGAGTAAATGAAGGATAGAATAGTAGAAAGCGCATGAGTAAACGAAATAGCTACATCAATCGACGTTGCCGATTGATAACGCGGGCCACGTTCCGGCCGCAGCATTCCTACCTTCGCACGCAACATTGTAATATCTCTATTTCATTTCCACACAAGTTTCAATGAGCCTCTCCTTCATTTACTCACAATTAACCGTATACCTAGTCTTAGTCAGACCAACTGTGTATAGCGTTAACAGGCTCTTTAGGCCCGTTGCTAAGTAATTTTTTTCCATCCTTTGCTCTTTCTCTCCAGTTCTTAATTTCTTCTTCGTCGATATAGACCCCACCTTGTTACTTTCAACGGATGTTCGAGTGTCTTCCTTTCTCTCTCTTTACCTCTCATTTATCTGATGGCCGTATGCACAGACAAATCTTTAGACTTAAGCCAAAGTAAACCTTTACTTTGAACAGTGTAACTATACGGCGCACAATTTGATATGAAGTTAGCTTTAAGTATTAAGTCCACCTTGAGATTTGTCTGTGCATACGGTCATGAGTCTCTGCGCCTTAACAAACTGTATGATATTTGGGGATCCCTTATTTCTTAGTCTTTCCCGTATGTCTTCGTGTCTATTTCCCCCAAATATCTGTCTCAAGAGTTTTCTTTCCCAGATTACCAGTCTCTTTGCATCTGTGCTATTCACAACCTTAGTTTCATAGCCACATTATTATACTTGGATATTTTTTAATATACAGAGTGTTATTGAAAGTTGTACAGATACGATAGTACTCTTTAAACAGATGCTAAATACCCAAACTTGCTTCATACAAAAGTTACTGGTTTCAGAGATACACAATTTATTGTCGCCCCACCCTTTTCCGGGAGTCCGGTGCTGTAGCGGCGCTCCGGATGGTCAGATCTTCAAACGCGTGGCGGCATCGCGTTCCTCGTCATTTTCTGTCATACGATGACGTGCAGCTCAATTCGATCCGAACCCCCCTAGGTACCGTAAAAAATTCCGAAAAAAATGCTTACAAATTTCATAATTTTCAAAAAGTCAGATCTAAAAAACGCATTTTCCTGGGATATAGGCCCCATAGGTTAGGTACCTGAGGGGCTTAACTTGCGTGTGAGAAAGTTTGGTTCGATTCGGTCAGTAAATAAGGGCCGTGGAATATTTTGCTTACGATTTATTGTGGCTCTCAAACAAAAACAATATATTGTGTATCTCTGAAACCAGTAACTTTTGTATAAAGGAAGTTTAGGTATTTATCATCTATTTAAAATGTACTATCGTCAGTTAAAATATCTGTACAACTTTCATTAATTTTTTCTGCCTGTCTTCCCGTTTGGCTATGGGACCAACCATAATCACAAACCGACTGATTTTTTTTTAAATTTTATCACCTCTTATTTTTTCTTGTGCAAGAAGTGCAATGACTTGTTCTTCAATGAAGTTAAGACATGCAAGATTTGATAAAAGATTCAATTTTGCATTTACAACTAACCCTAATTTTTTCTGCTTTCAAAACCAGTGCTTTTGTCACTCTCTATAGTTCCTTTCATAACGTGCGTAATACCAGCAAAATTCACCAGCAAACGCAAGATACTGGTGATGTGCGAAACTGTTCTGTTCCCATTGCAATTTCCAGATTTCTCATTTTCTTGAAAACTAGGTTGAAAAGGGTTGTTGACGAGGGATCTCTCTGCGTCAGTCCTTCGTTTACACCGAGAGATTAAACAATTATATTATTCACTTTAATTTTGGTAGATCCCTTCACCAATATCTTTTAAATAAATGTCTGCGGGGTATCTCCATACTACTCTTTGCTTTTACATTTTCTTTTTTATAACTGGATAAGCTCCTTGAGAATCTATAAAGTTTGCCGACACAGCTATACTTGTATATTCGGAGAGTGCTTGAGGGTAAAATGTAGGAAGCAAATAGAATCTACAACATTAAGCAAAGAGTTCCAAAAATTGATAGGTTTGGGTGCCTAACAATATGTGCGATAACATTAATAACAACAAATTTAATTACAGTATATTTAACTACTGCCAGTAATATGAATATCGATTTTTTCAATTGTGACCCTAGAATGAAAAAATTTATATGCATCTATACACTGTCTACATAGAATATTTTAAAAATAGTGCAGGTACTTATTCTTGCACAAAAAATTCAAATAAATGAATTAGAGAGAAAGAAAGAAAACGTCTCCCAATAAGTTAACCATAAAAGCAGAAATGAGAGTAGGTACTGAAAGAACTTAAACCACAGAACACCATTTAAAATTCTTCGAGCACAGAAAACATACTAACATACAAAACGTTGTATGAAGAGAAAGTACTGGTTTTAAATGCGGGACAATACAAAGAAAGCCCCGCTTTGTCAGTAAGAAAGAAAAATCTACCACGATCTTTCTAAACATAAAAATGAGTTCACTGAATTAAATTAACTTCTCAGCACAGTAAAGCCCCACATGTATATGGGTTACTGAAGACCCATAAAATTGGAATCCACTAAAACCGTTTGTCAACTCAAAGAATCTTTAGGTCATACCGTAGCAAGCTTCCTCCTCCAAATTCAATCGGGATAAACACAGAGAAATCTCTAGAGATGACCAAAAATCGTTTAGCATTTGGTTTCTACAAAATAGATTCTTACGATTTTCTTGATTGCTTCTCCAGGAGCCTAGAAACTGCTTGGCAAAGTCGTCGTCGTTATGCCTACAATTAATTGTGTGTAAACCCCGCAAAAAAGTGTAATTTAATCAAATAACGTTTAGAATCAACTTAAGCAACAACTAACACCTTATTTTTCACAAAAAACTACTACAGAAAGCAAATCAAACCGGATGCACCTGCTCTTACATACGCCAAATAAAAATTTGAGGTTATGTTGTATAGACTAGGCCGAAAAACCGATTTTCACACAGTGTTCTATGTTTACCTTATTGTTCAATCTTCCACGATCGTTGTTATCTAATTTTTATCAAAAATAAATAAAATAAATCGATTTGCTTCGCATGATAACCTGCAAACGTCAAAACACAGTGACGCAGCACTGCCAACTGCTTAATCCGAAACTTCCTAAAATGAAAAACGTAATTTTGCTCAAATTATAACCTACACGTTTATTTTTTTATTTCAAATCTCATTAAAACGATATTCTTTAAGCTTACAACGCGTTTGTTGTTTCCTTTACGTTTTTTTAAATAATTTCAGACTGCCCCCGGCGCACAGTGGTCCAGAATGAAATTCTAGCGCGTCAAAATTATTTTTTTACTTCTAAGTTTCCAAAATGGTGAAAGTAACAAAATTGTGTACTTTTAAATACATTTTCTAAACCAAGGATTTAATATCAGAATATAACTATTTCTACAAAAATTTTTGCCTGATTTTGGATTGTTGCCTTATAAAAACACTAGATTTTTCTATTTAAAAAATGAACTGGAAGAGGTTCCACCGCAAATTTTTTATATGTTGTGTAGAAATTATTGTATATTAATACTCTACTGGTTATTTTTAAAAATTTTCACGTCAAGTATCCAGCAAATGCTTAACTTACCTATAAGTATTTACTCATGTCGAGAACCAAATCAAGAGAGAATTTTGAAAAAATCTTAAAAAGTAGCAAAAAGTAGCACTTCATTGGGCAAAATTATTTTAAAATAAATTACTAGTTACTATTATATAACTCGTAAAAACATCTTATTCGATCTTATTTTTAGTTCTTGTCTTTTGAAAGTTTCAAATGTAGAGGTTTAATACAACAATTTGAAATAATAAAATTATGTAAATAAACCTTCAGATCCGATTGATTTTGAATGAAGTTGTTTAAAGAAATTTAAAGTAACAAGATTTCACCAAATTTACCCAATAAAACTTGTTAAAATATTTTCAAACTTATGTTTAACTTATCAGTTCTTCAGTCACGTTTGATACTTGTAAAATTTATGGTGATTTGACAGCGCCATAGAAGCGTAAATAAAATCATACGTTTGCTAAACGAATGAAACCGACATGAAGTGACATTAATAGAAAGATTTTCCTTATTTTTACGTTTATTGAAAGTGTCAAATTTTTCCATTTTTGACGCGCTAAAAATTCATTCTGGACCACTGTGCGGCGTCCGAAGTGCTCTGCAAAAACAATCGAATGGCGGCCATTAAACACCCAACGACCTTGCGACCTACTTTTTTTTCCAAGAAATATAGTAAATCCGCTAGTGACGTCAGCACGGAATCCCCTTTCGTAGTAAAATTTTTTGAGGACGATTTCGACGGTTTCCCGTTGAGTTTGAGGCTTGAAATTTTTCATGCGCCTTGTGGACGGCCACGGAAATGCTGTGGTGATAAAAAATCGCGCTTATTTTCCTCGGGGGGCTGAGGGAAGGCCGAGAATTTGACGAATTTTAAATTTTTACGAAAAAAATATTCGGAATAATATAGTACAGTTTCTTTCTTTTAAATTAGACTGATTTTCAGAAGTGAGAAGTAATTCTTTCATTAAATAAATTACACCGATTAATGATAGGGTAGCACAAAATAAATTGTTTAAAATTTTTTCTGATTAATTTGAAGGCTGAAATTTTTGCATGCGCTTTATGGTAGGCCATGGAAATGTTTCGGTGATAAAAAAATCACTTTCATTTATTTTCGGGGGGCTAGGGGGGGAGCTAAAACCTCTGCCATTTATTATATTTTGGAAAAATTATTTTAAGAATAATATAGCATGATCTTTTTATTTTAATTAAACTGATTTTCAATTGTGAGAAATATTTTTCCATTAATAATCACACTAATTAACAGCAGGATGGAAAAATTAATTGTTTTAAAATTTTCCCAACATTCTTCTTACTTATGCCTCGGCTAGATCTGCGTTAACGTCTAACGGCATTTCTACCCTTAAAGGGGTTAGTATCATCCAGAAAAAGAAATAATCTCTTTGTTGGGACAGTCACTTGTATCTTAACTTGTATTTACTACAATTGTAAATTGTAACTACTTCAAAGAGAGGA
This sequence comes from Dorcus hopei, assembly GCA_033060865.1. Classification (NCBI taxonomy): domain Eukaryota; kingdom Metazoa; phylum Arthropoda; class Insecta; order Coleoptera; family Lucanidae; genus Dorcus; species Dorcus hopei. The sequence goes on from CM065426.1 coordinate 40,089,000, forward strand.
GAGTTCTTTTTTAATATTGCATCGGTTATGGTATAGCCACATCTGCGTTAACGTCTAACGGACAAAAACGCGTGAATTAATGCGCTAAGTTTTACATTGGTGGTTAACAATAAGGTTACTAAAGAGAGAAGGTTGCCTGGTAACTCGTGGAGTGACGCGTCATCCAGTAGGCCGTCTATTTGCGTAAATGCATTATTACATGGGCCTTCTGAGTGACCTTGTGGTGACGTTGAAAGTTACCAGGCAACCTTGTCTCTTTAGTAACCTTGGGTGGTTAACGTCATTATTTGTATTATATTTTAAATTAGTAACTCGTGTCTAAATAAAAACCTGCAGGCAGATTCCGTTGTCCGATTCGAGTCGAATTAGACAGTGGCAAGAATAGCGAATTCGACTCGAATTGAGGAACGGAATCTGCCTGCTGGTCAAGTAGGCTACATTTAGTAATTCTGCTATGTAAATGCAATGGAAAAGTTCTCGATCACCAGGTTTTTATTTAGACGCTCGTTACTTGAAATAATGAAAGAAACCTGCATTCAAAACTAAGATGGCACGTAACTAAAAACACG